>CAWUFW010006248.1:600000-1185025 GCA_963921515.1 Calotriton arnoldi | reverse complement strand
ATGCATTAGTGACTAATCTGTGTGAATGTCTGTATCAGTCAGTCAGTTGGTGTATAAGTGGCTGCCTGGGTTGGTGAGTAGCTACATGAGTGTCTATATGGGTTATTGATTGGTTGTCTGAGTATCTGTATGGGAGCCTGAGTGTCTGTGTGGATGGGTGGGGTATGTGTGACTGTGCATAGATGTGTGAGCGGGTGATTCACTGGGTGTATGGTTCAAGAGTGCATCTGTGCAGGGCTGAATGGGTGGGTGAGTGTGTGAGTAACTACATATGTGAAAGGCAGTATATGTGAGTGTTGGAGTTTACAAATGACTATATGTGAGAGTGAGTGATTGTGAGAGTGGCTGTATGGATGAGTGTGTGCTTGTATCAGTGCTTGTATAAGAGAGTAAATATGTGTTAGTATCTGTATGAATAAGTGAGGTGGTGTGTGTATAACTGTATAGGTGAGTATATGGGAGTGTGATTGATTCTTTGCATGACTGACTAGATGTGTGAGTAACTCTATGGATGAGTGGCGGTGTGTGAGTGTCTGTATAGGTGTAAGAGTGCAAATGACATTGCTGTATTGATGAGTGACTGCATGTATGTGTGACTGTATGGGTGAATGAGTGGATGTGTGTATAGACCTAGGAATCAGTGAGTGGGTATGTAGTAACTGGTATTGGTGTGTCTATGGTTGCGAAAATGGACTGTATTTTAGAGTGGGTGTATCAAAGGTTATATTAGGGTGTGAGAAGGTGCATCAGATTATCACATGGATGATGTCATCAGTGATGTCATCAGTGATGTCATTTGAGATGTCATCAGTGATGTCATCAGTGATGTCACTGACCATGTCATGAGTGATGTAATATGTGACGTCATCAGCAGTGCATTGCGGGGGCGCGAGTTATAGTTAGCTGAACTAACTATAACGGGGGAATTTCACGGGTTTTGTACGAGTGAAATGTCCAACTAACTATAACTGTCCCTAAAACCTATGGTTTTTTCAGTGAATATATATTTATATATATATATATGTTTTGGGCGGCCTGAGAGGGCAGACCAAACAGTTGATGTGCACTTAGGAGGGTTGTACCCTCCTCCCCTGCTCTTCAGCCCTGCCCCAACCCCTCACGCAAGCTGCCGCAGCAGGAGCAAAAAATTAAATGATAACAACATTACGTTATTATCAGTTTTTTCCCTTCTTTTCCTGCTTGAAGGCAGTGGGGCGACGCTACTCCGCCTTAGCGGAGGACCCACCACTGACACACACACACACATGCAAAACAGGCACGGCAGGGCAATAACCGTACGAACCTCCTTCACTCTCAGAACAGGCACACTACAAGCAGCAGCACTGCAAGCTTTCCTCACATAGTATAGTTTCAGGCCGGAATGTCAGCTTTTAAAATCACTCTCAAACAAACTATGCAGTACAGTGAGAAGCTGTGGAAGCCTCCCTATCAAAACAAGTCCAGCATGCACAGCAGCTGCGTGAGCTCCTCTTGCACTAAACACGAAACATGAGCAGCAGTAGAATTTTTCCTCTTGGAACTTACACAGCACAGTAAAGAATGAGAACTGCAATCACCCCTCACAAAACAATGGCCAATAAAAAGCAAGAAGCAATGAGATGCCTTCACAATAGAGGTGCAGTATAGGTGGCAGCTGTGAAACCTCACACCAAAAAAGGTAGCATGCCACAGCAGCACAGCAAACAGGGGATGCATAAGCAGCAAGAAGGGACAGGTGTCCACAGCTGCCAAGTGGCAACATGTCAAATGTGACTTCCAGCAAGTTTTTATCCAAAAGCACTATGCAGACAGATTTCTAATGTCATATTTAAAAAGGTAAAAACAAAACTACGAGCACCAGAATGCACTATGGTGTTGACTAAAAACCTAGGACTAATTGAAGGTTACCAATTGAACGTGTGCATGTGTATGTATGTGTGTGTTTGCATATATGTATATTATTCTGTCGAACGTTCCAAGAACTAATACTAAAATGTGCTTAAATAGATTGCTGTTCATAGCAGTAAATGTTAGTGTGGCATCAGGTGCAGTTGGGTTATTCACTTTAAGATGCTGTTATAGATAGGTCTGTGTGAAAGCTGCAGTATGAAATATGTTTTTTAAATATACTTTAATAAATTTATTTTGCTGATGAGTGCAATTTACATTTGGGTGTATGCCTGGGCTCCCTTTGAACATGATGTTATAGGTGTCTAAGTATTGTCTTTCACTTAGGAATGAAAGCTGAAAAACTTACAGCATGGAGAATTCTCTGTGAGCTGGGTAAATCTGGGAACCCAGGAGTGCCATACTAATGGAGCGGTGAAAAGAGTTTTGACAGAGTTCCCCACTTTCTGAGTGTGGGGCAAGATACAAATAAATTCTGTTGGCCTCAATGTCAGAAGTCCTGCACAACTGAATTGAAGAAGCAGCAGGAAGAAAGTGAAACTAACTGCTAGTGTGCAGAACACTCTCTTGCTTCAAATGGGCTAATGGTCCCACCCCACCTCAGAGTGGCCCCGGGCCGCTTCACCTAAGCGGCTCTCAGTATCAGGGAAAGGGCCCATCTGGATGTCTCTTTCATCGGCTCAGCAGTTCTTTTAAAATGTAATCTGATCTTCGCCCAGTCTCAGTGAAACGTTCCCCTCAGGCTCAGGCACTGCTGCTGTTACTTTACAGCCCTTCCTTCAATGCATCTTTTAAGTTGGTTTTTAATTCATCTTCAGCCAGCCAGCTGGCATGAAAGTGGGGAGCCTGCGGTAGCTTCCGCTATGCCCCGGAAACCATCAATACTCTCATATGCGCTGGGATTTTGTTCCATTGATATTTGTATCTTTGTTAGCAACTCAAAAATATAACATCTTACTTCGGGGCTGTCAATTCTTCCACACAAAGCCAATATGAAATAAATGCCCAAATCATTCAATGTGCAGTGTGAAACAGGCAGCCATGAACAACCACTACAAAGTTTATCATGTCTAATTGCCTCCAAGACCCAAGACACAACGATATGTAGGTGATCAACCTATGGTAAATAGAGTCGGACAGGCCTTTCATTCCACCCGGCATTTTCCTTGCGGTTGGAGCCCGCTTTTGAAAGGCCAGATCCGCTGTGTCACTTTCCCTAGCTCTTAATCCTCTGGAAGAGAGGAAGGAGGGGACAAAGAAAGATGTTAGAGATTGAAAAGGGAGAGAAGGACAGAGAATGGATGGAAAGAGTGATATAGAGCAAGGAGACAAAGGTTGCTGATGGTTTGAGCATTTTGTCCAGGACTGCTTTTAGTTCTCTGCCCGGCCCTGATGGCTGTGGTAGAGCCATCTATATATCACGTCTGTGTGCCTAACTGTGCAAGAAGGCATTGTCAATTACATTATGTCAAACTGAATATTTTGAATGCACAGAGAAGACAAGACCATCACCCTTTAAGCATACCTCCACATGCCTGCTTGTGACTCAACGTACAGGTCATTGTGAAACTCCTTCGCATAAACAAAGGAGCATGTATTTATTTAGTGCATAACAATACCAAAATGGCCGCTGGTGAAGAGGTCTGAATACGAGCTCCGGGGGCAAGGATTCACTTTCTCGTGCAAATCCCGGCTGTCCCCCGCCCCCTACAACACCGAAGACGACGGAGACTCAACGGTGAAATAATCGGCCAAGGAGACATCCTTCATTCACGCTGTGAACCCTCTGCTGGGTCCGCTAGTCCGTGCCTCGCTGCCTCCGCATACGGAAGGGAGAGTGATCGGGAGTGACCGGCAGATGGACCCCACATCGGAAGATCCAGGATTCTCTCGCTTGGACCCGCACGAGTCCCAGAAGTCTGAAGCCTCACCGGGCGCCAAGCAGTCATGAGGAAGCATCCTCGGACTGCTAAAAGAAATTGAAGGCACCGAACGAAACCACGAGGAGCGAGAAGCCCCCTCACATCAGAGGCGCCAGCCCTCCACTCCCATAGAGAGCTCCTAAGCAACATCGGTGAGTACCCGCGCAATGCAAAGAAAGGGGTTACTCACCGGTGCAACGGAACCTGGGAAAGAGCCACACAGAGCCCGGTGATTAGTCTTGGGGTCTCACGCCCTCGGTAACGAGGTAGAAATGATCTTGACGCCTGACTTTAAAATGGCAGATTGACCCGCGTGAACTAACGGGGGAATACCTGTAAAAACAACATCGGTAAGGACCCGCGCAATGCAAAGAAAGGGGTTACTCACCGGTGCAACGGAACCTGGGAAAGAGCCGCACAGAGCCTGGTGATTAGTCTTGGGGTCTCACGCCCTCGGTAACGAGTTAGTAATGCTCTTGACTCCTAACGCCTGACTTTAAAATGGCGGATTGACCCGCGTGAACCAACGGGGGAATACCTGTATAAACTGCTACTGTAACAAACCCTCCCACTGAACAACGGACTAGGTCTCCATTATAGCCCCCTGGTAAAGGAGCTAACCTCTCAGCCGCGCTGACCCAATCTAAAGGAATCCTAGGTCATGGCTCCTGGTGCCTGACCCCAAAATGGCAGCATTATCATCCTCCCATCGGCTGAATCTCCGTGTATTTAACGGGAAAGATCTAACCATCAGATCACCGATCTCTCAGGATAATGCAATAGCCCCCTGAAATTGAAACAGCTTCACACCCGAACTGCCTCAACAATGGGATACGGCGATCTCGGTGCTTGTCGTCTGACTCAAAAATGGCCGCAATAACTTCCTTCCCCCCGGGCGTGTCCCCTTGAAAAGAGTGGTTTATGTCAAAATAAGCACCGATTGGAAATCATGGTAACAGTCCCTGGAAACTGAATCAATCTTTACAGCCACGCTGTCCCAGCAGCTGTTGTCAAAGGTCACGATACCTGATCCTGACCCTTAAATGGTGACACTAACTTCCTCGCACCTGGTGAACTCCCGTGCAATGCACTGGAAATATCAAAATCACAGGAATCCCGGATCCTTTGATCAGTTCAACAGTTCCTTGGGATACCATAATCAGTATTAGTACCGTGCTCCTGGAACTAGTAAACGAGCTATAGAGCTGCACGACCCCGGATACGTTGTCGCGGCCCATTACACCCCGATACATGACTCATCAGTGACAGCCTAACACAACCCGAGCCTCCTCAGACCAACAGACTGAGCATAACCCCAGATTCCTACTCTCCTCTCCAACTCAAAATAAACGGCACCAGCTACCGCAACCTTCATCGGACCCTCCACGCCAAATTGCCTGAAACCACATGGCCCCAACTCCTTCTCTATCATCTTCCCCCCCAACCTCTCACTAAAAGCGAAAAGAAATTTCAAACACAGATTGATCAGACAACACCCAGATATACTATTCGTTGACATATATCACTGCACCGCCAAAGGCCAGCAGAGAATGGATCTCATTTTCCATACCGAAAGCCCTGAAAACTGGAACACAATTCTCAGAACACATCTCCACATATCCAAAACAACCAACACTCCCTTCAGCTGCAAACTGACGTTCTCTATCCCGAAACACTACACGAGTAGGGGCAACACCTCTGCGACCATCTACACTAATGGTACAGTCATGATCCAGGCCAACAAAGACAACCTAGATGCATTCGACCACCTCTTCCCCTCACTTCGTAATGCCCTCAATCATCCACGCCACTCCCATCCGATCAACTCCCTATCCCCCGACAGATGGACCATCCTAGACTTACCTCAAACTATCTCCAAAACCCATGCCAACAGCGCCATCCTCTCCCCCCTACCATCAACCTCTCCTCCCACCACCACTGCCCGGAAACGCGCAATACAGATCTACCTTCCACAACAAATCGTAGGCACGTCCTAGCGCTGACCCGACAATCCCTTGACCGTCACCCACCCACTCCCTCCCCAAACTACTATTCCTTACAAACATCCAGTGAACTGAACAGTCAGTCAACGACTCCTAACTCTCGCCCTCCACTTGTGCGCCAGAGAAGCTACTCTCCACACCTCATGTCCAGGACCAACCACCGTGATAACAGAGTCAACGCAATCACCAATAGCCATTCTCTCAATTCCAAGTTCTCCCCCTCCAATAATAACCTCGCCCAGGTCGATCAGAATCCCAGCTCCCCCACCCCCTCCTCCTTGGAAACTGTAGTAGTTGGCCTCAATGAAATCCTACTCAACCTCACCTCATGCCGGAAATATCATCTACGCCCACACCCTTCGCCCATAATTAGCAACTCCAAACAGTCTAGACCTCCCTTGACACAATGGCACAGCTGGAACACAACCCCCCTCTCGAACCAAAAACAGAGACCCAAGAGAACAAAAGCTGCAATGTCCATGAGTGTGGCGAAGGAACTTGCCTCCTCCTATGATATATATCCTACTTTCACCTCTCACTCCAAGATCCAGGTTATTACTGAAATCATAAGAGACCGATCACCACCCAGAACGACGAGGCCCCCTGCCTTCCTCTCTGCTATTCCAAGGGCCTCCCTAACAAAGAAACTCAACAACGAGGGGCACACCACCAAGTGCTTGCTTATAAACTGCAGATCGGCCACGAAACTTGCAACCGATCTGACAGAAACTATCCTTACCCACGGCTTAGACATTACGTTCATCACCGAAACGTGGTTGAATGAGTACTCTTCCCCATCCATTGACATGCTTGTGCCTCCGGGCTTCCTACTCATCAACAAAGACAGAAAAAAGCAACGAGGAGGGGGTATTGCAATCATTCACAAGTACCACATCTCCGTTTCGGAACTTGATACACTCACATATAACTCTTTTGAATGCCTAACTGCTACCATCAAGTTGAGTGCCAAGAAAACACTATTATGCCATCTCCTCTACCATCCCCCTGGCAACACCCCCGCATTTGGTGAACACCTCTCCGACCTGATAACTCACTGCGCACTACAGGACTCCAACAACATAATTCTAGGAGACCTCAACTTACACTGGAATGAAGAAAATAATCTGCTGATCCAAACCTTGAATGATCTCCTACTCAATAATAACAAACCCACAATAGAGGTTCAATCCTAGATGCCATTATTGCTCAAGCAGACACAGTCACTATTGATCACATCCTACCTGTTGACTGGTCTGATCACCACCTCATTCTATTTCACATAAACCTAACGACTCAATGCATGCCCGCTTGCAGGAAACCGCCCACTGGGCGACGAATCTAAGCCAAATCCATCTTATGGACTTGGAGGAAAGGGTAAGCTCACTCCTCCCCGCCTCTACTGATAACCTCTCCACAACAGATCTCACCTCCCACTATAACACAACTATGACTTCCATCATGGACCAAGAAGCCCCCTGGAAAAAGAAAAGAGTCAGGAACACCCCATCCAGATCATGGTTCAGCACGGACAATAACACCGAAAGAAGACAGCTAAGGGCTGCAGAAAGACTCTGGCGGAACAACCCGTCCACAATCCTTCTTAATCAACTCAAATTAGTACGCAGGAATTATAATAATCACATCAAGAATGTAAAAAAGTCCTTCTTTTGCAGTGCTCTGAACAACGTTAAGAACAGGCCGAAAGAACTCTTCAACCTCATCAGACAACAAACCTCCAAACCTCCCTCATCCTCAGCGCAGGCCTCCAAAGACATATGTGACAACTTTGCCAATTTCTTCATTGACAAATCACAAAGATCGAGCTCTCACTGGACACTCAATGCTGCCCCCCTGACAATTGCTTGCTCGCTGACACCGATTCTACCACGCCCATGCACCACCCAAACAAATGGAAATCCTTCAATCCCATCTCCGTAGCTGAGATCGTTAATATGATTTCCAGCGCCTCTCCCTCATCTCACATAGCGGACCCATTTCCTGCCCAACTGGTCAAAAAGCTCAAATTCACCCAAGCCCCGATCTGGACCGAGATTATTAATAGCTCCCTGAAAACCGGAGTCATGCCGGACTGTCTCAAAATTGGCCAAGTCACACCACTATTACAAAAACCGGGCTCTGACACAAACGATCTTAACAACTTCAGACCCATCTCCAATCTCCCTCTCCTATCTAAAATCTTGGAAAGATGTGTTCTCCTCCAACTCACCCAACGCATGGACACCAACAACCTTCTAGACCCCCACCAATCTGGCTTCAGAAAAGGTTGCAGCACAGAGACAGCGATCCTGAATGTCATAGACGACATCCTCAAGTCACTTGACAATGACCAGTGCTGTCTGCTCATTCTCTTAGACCTATTGGCAGCCTTTGACATGGTTGACCATAAATTACTCATTAAGGTACTACAAGAAAGGTTAGGAGCGGATGAGGTGGTCCTACAGTGGTTCACCTCCTTTCTACAGAACCTCACACAAAGAATAAAAATCGATAACTTCTTGTCAGATGTACACCCCGTCAGCAGAGGGGTACCACAAGGATCAGTGCTCTCTCCGCAACTTTTCAACATCTACATGGAACCCCTCACCTCCATTCTTTAAAAAACCAACATCCCCTTCCACCTTTATGCAGACGACACCCAGATCTATCTCGAATCCTCCTCCATGGAAGACATTCACAGACTAAACAACACTTTAAGTGAAGTCCAACTCTGGCTAACACTCAACCATCTGAAACTCAACCAAGACAAGACGGAAATCCTACTCATCTCCAATAAGGAACAAAACCCCCAAGTCTCTGAATGGCTAAAAGCTATTGATGCGCTCAACTGCAATCTCACCCTGACCAACTCCGAAAAATTACTAGGGTTCACTCTTGACCCAAAATTAGACATGGCCATACACATCAAGAACTCTGCTAAGAGCGCCTTCCTCAACCTTAAACTGCTTACCAAAATCAAACCCTTCATCCCTCCTAGTGATCTCAAGCAAGCCACTCAATCCCTGGTGCTGTCCAAGTTGGACTACGGGATTGCAACCCTCACAGGAACAGCTAACTCTCTCCTAGCTCCCCTTAGATCAACTCTTAATGCAGCAGCCAGAATGGTCACCGGAGTGAAGAAATTTGAGCACATTTCGCCGGCACTCAGGGAGCTAAAATGGCTCCCAATCGAATTGCGTAACCAATTTCAGAACTGCTTGCCTCACGCACAAAGCACTGCACACTGGGAAACCCGCCTACTTAGCCGCCAAACTCAAGAAAGCCGGCCAAACACGGAGCCTCAGGAGCACCAGCACTCTACTCCTCATCCCCCCAAAGACCCGCAAACAAAAAACTTCTTCTCGATCCTTCTCTGGAAATGCGCCGAAAATTTGGAACTCCATTCCAGTCCATATCAAGACCAACCCCTCCTTTGTGCAATTCAAAAGGCAGCTTAAAGACCTCTTCCTCAACCGTTCCCGTCCAAATAGATAGAATGCAGAATCCTGTCCACTGAAAACCTCAGCCACCTTAATATTAAGACTTTTACCTCACCCTCCTTCTGACTCTTCCCTTGCCCCCCTCCCCGAATCGGTCTCTCCTCGAGTCTTTGTATATATCACCACAAGACTCTGGGATCTCCGACTATTCAATCTATACCTGATCTGAGGCGTTTGACTCTCCAAAATTCAACAAGTATACTACTGTTTTTCTTTTTTGTTTTGTCTCTCTCTCTGTGTGATGATCTCCTGCTATACAATGCTTATGCTGAGCCGAGACTTTAGACTCGCTTAGACTCAACATGTATACTACTGTTTTCTTCAATGATATCTTTACCACCTATGCTGTAAAGCGCTCTGATACCTTCGGGTCTAGCTAGCGCTGTATAAAACTCCTAAATAAATAAATGTATGTCTCTGTACTCAACACCTTTATTTCAAGAAGATGAGATTTTGGCATGCTGTTTGTCCACTGGTACTCTCATTCTCTAACAAAGTATCTTTACCTAAAGGTGCAATTGGCCGTGGTGTGAACCTTTCCCTGCCTCACTGCCAAAATCCCTTTTTCACTGACCAAACAACAGTTTCACCCAATTAGTATACATAAGTGATACAAACCAGTGGCGGCTGTTGACATTTGAAAGTGGTGAGGTGGACATTTATTGTCGTACTGCACTGCGAGCCCGAACAACCTACGGGGGTTCGGCGGGGTTCTCACCCAGAGAAAATTTTGAAAAAAGAGTGGACAAATGGTGCATTTTCAAGCAAATTTAAGAAAGCAGGAAGGTTGATAACGCAATACGATTGAATTATTCATCATTTAAGAAATTGCCAATTTTTATGAGCTATAGAGGACAATCTTTGCATATGCTGATGTTATCATTTGGCCATATTAACGTTTGAACACACTGATACACTTGTAATGGTTTTACTATACAATAAATACATTCCTTGACTGTGCAGTGCTATACATCAATATTATGACACTATTTCCTTAAATTAATTTTCTGTTTTCATGCAGGAAACAATAATGTAAAGCTGATGACCAATTATGGTGCAACAGTCCCAAGGTGCACAGCCCATGAGTAGGCCCATAGGCCAATGTGAATCCCACAATACTTATAGTAAACATTTTTGTTCTTTTTTTGTCCACTTTTCAACAATTTTCATCCATATTTAATCCAAGTTTCATCCAGTTCAAGCAACACGAAACATGCTATTCAGATCTTCCATGTTTATTGGTGAAGTAAAAATCCATGATGTTCGTTTCTTTACACGTGATGATCCAGAATTTCATCCAAAACATAATACGCCCAATGCATTTCGGGAAAATAATCTCTTCGTCAGGGGCAACTAAAACAAGAAAATTATGATCAAAATTCCATCAGGATCAGCATAATTTACATTTTGCCTTAAAAACGCACACACACTAACTCCGTGATTTTAGACACAGCGTTCACCATCCAGTTATCAATGTGCTAACACTTGCAAGTTACTCCCCATCACAAAAGCCCACCAAATAACCTCAGGTTACAAAAAAGGCTGAACTAAAAGTAAAAGCTGCAAACCCAAACTATAAAACGTAATGCAAATATACTCCGTGTAAAACCCTCATCCTTGTGATGCACAAGTGATACATTCAAACCCATATAAAAATTGCATAGTGCACCCATGTGTGTTAAGTGACCTTATTCAACATGACCCACGTTTATGAAAAAAGCTTATACGATTCTAGCTAAGTAAAGATAAACTTACATGTGTAAATCAAGATAAAATTCCTATCGCCTGCAAGAGGTAATGTGCAGATTACATGTCCCAAAGTGCAACGAAAAGCACTACAACTTAGAGTGCACCTGAAGTCAGGTTGCGTCTCCCGTGAACACAGCACAGAATAAATAATCGAAACGCCATCTCTTCTCCTAGATGCCACCCGATTTAAACGAGACCGAGTGCAGCTGAAACCTATAAATGCTCAAATGTTTAAAAATAGTGCCATGTGACCTAGCAGCTCCGACTTAGGGGTCTATTCCGATGTCGGACGGACTCAGGTCCGTCCGACATCGTCCAGGAGCCGTAACCGACCGACCTGCTGTCGTCGGTTACGGCCCTGCAAGTACGATGCGACCGAACCCTGTTCGGTCGCACTCGTATACTTCACAATGGGAGCATGCATTCCGGACGGAATGCATGCTTGCATTGTGAAAAGCAGGGGTGCAGTTCATCCCTGCACCCTGTGGCCGGCACCCCAAGGTGCCTGCCACCGGGTGCAGGGATCAACAGTGCCCCCAGGCTGCCATTCGGCGGGCTCGCACCCATGGGGGCCCTACTGGGGGCCCCCAAAGACAGTTACCGACTGCCTTTTCGTGCCGGAAAGACCGGCACGAAAAGGCAGTGAAATACTGCCATCGTACTCCCTCGGTCGTGAAAAGGCGGCCGGGGGAGTACTGAAGGATTTCCGGACGGCGGACGGGCTCTCCGAGCCCGTCGGAAGCCATCCGGAAATCCGAGTCGGATTCCTTTCCGACCGAGCCCATCGGAATGGCTCGGTCGGAAAGGAATCTGGCCGGCACGTTCCGATTCGGTCGGAAGGGCTCCGACCATCGTTCGGTGCCCTTCCGGCCAAAATCGGATTCGGCCCCATAGACGTGACGGAATAAACAAAATACTCAAACCCCGTAACCACACTGACTCTTCAACTAAATGCACATAAAACCTGATCAAATCAGTGAGATGATTAACCGTGTAAGCACGGATGATGTTCATGCGGTTAAAAAATGTATTAAGAAACATATGGTAAACAACCATTTCATTCACACAGTGACTTCATTAAAAATCACTAATGAAAGGGTCATGCGTCTTGCAACTTAAAACATGAAATTGATGAAATATTGTAGTGAATATCATCTCGTTATGCAAACATTTTTAAACCATTTTCGATTCATTATTTCGGGGTGCAAACTGTCGATTAGGCAGAAATTCTTATATAATCAAGTGAGTGACAGAATGCACATCCAAATTACAACACTTTTAACAGAGTTCAAAATGCTCTGATGCAGAAATATCTGGCGTGCAACTCCTGGTGGGTGCTCTGCCCAAGCTACACTGATACAATAATGTAAAGCTGATGACCAATTATGGTGCAACAGTCCCAAGGTGCACAGCCCATGAGTAGGCCCATAGGCCAATGTGAATCCCACAATACTTATAGTAAACATTTTCGTCCTTTTTTTGTCCACTTTTCAACAATTGTTATCCATATTTAATCCAAGTTTCATCCAGTTCAAGCAACACGAAACATGATATTCAGATCTTCCATGTTTATTAGTGAAGTAAAAAATCCATGATGTTCGTTTCTTTACATGTGATGATCCAGAATTTCATCCAAAACATAATACGCCCAATGAATTTCGAGAAAATTATCTCTTCGTCAGGGGCAACTAAAACAAGAAAATTATTATCAAAATTCCATCAGGATCAGCATAAATTACATGTTGCCTTAAAAACGCACACACACTAACTCCGGGATTTTAGAACAGCGTTCACCATCCAGTTATCAATGTGCTAACACTTGCAAGTTACTCCCCATCACAAAAGCCCACCAAATAACCTCAGGTTACAAAAAAGGCTGAACTAAAAGTAAAAGCTGCAAACCCAAACTATAAAACGTAATGCAAATATACTCCGTGTAAAACCCTCATCCTTGTGATGCACAAGTGATACATTCAAACCCATATAAAAATTGCATAGTGCACCCATGTGTGTTAAGTGACCTTATTCAACATAGCCCAAGTTTATGAAAAAAGCTTATACGATTCTAGCTAAGTAAAGATAAACTTACATGTGTAAATCAAGAAAAAATGTCTATCGCCTGCAAGAGGTAATGTGCAGATTACATGTCCCAAAGTGCAACGAAAAGCACTACAACTTAGAGTGCACCTGAAGTCAGGTTGCGTCTCCCGTGAACACAGCACAGAAGAAATAATCGAAACGCCATCTCTTCTCCTCTACGCCACCCGATTTAAACGAGACCGAGTGCAGCTGAAACCTATAAATGCTCAAATGTTTAAAACTAGTGCCATGTGACCTAGCAGCTCCGACATAGACGTGACGGAAATAAACAAAATACTCAAACCCCGTAACCACACTGACTCTCCAACTAAATGCACATAAAACCTGATAACTCAGTGAGATGATTAACCGTGTAAGCATGAATGATGTTCATGCGGATGGGAATAATGCGGTTAAAAAATGTATTAAGAAACATATGGTAAACAACCATTTCATTCACACAGTGAATTCATTAAAAATCACTAATGAAAGTGTCATGCGTCTTGCAACTTAAAACATGAAATTGATGAAATAATGTAGTGAATATCATCTCGTTATGCAAACATTTTTAAACCATTTTCTATACATTATTTCAGGGTGCAAACTGTTGATTAGGCAGAAATTCTTATATAATCAAGTGAGTGACAGAATGCACCCCCAAATTACGACACTTTTAATCAAGTTCTTAATGCTCTGATGCAGAAATATCTGGCGGGCAACTCCTTGTGCGTGCTCTGCCCAAGCTACACTGATACAATAATGTAAAGCTGATGACCAATTATGGTGCAACAGTCCCAAGGTGCACAGCCCATGAGTAGGCCCATAGGACAATGTGAATCCCACTCTGTGTCTAAAATCACGGAGTTAGTGTGTGTGCGTTTTTAAGGCAACATGTAATTTATACTGATCCTGATGGAATTTTGATCATAATTTTCTTGTTTTAGTTGCCCCTGACGTAGAGATAATTTTCTCGAAATGCATTGGGTGTATTATGTTTTGGATGAAATTCTGGATCATCACATGTAAGAGAAGAACATCATGGATTTTTTACTCCACCAATAAACATGGAAGATCTAAATATCATGTTTCGTGTTGCTTGAACTGGATGAAACTTGGATTAAATATGGATGAAAATTGTTGAAAAGTGGACAAAAAAAGGACGAAAATGTTTACGATAAGTATTGTGGGATTCACATTGTCCTATGGGCCTACTCATGGGCTGTGCACCTTGGGAGTGTTGCACCATAATTGGTCATCAGCTTTACATTATTGTATCAATGTGGCTTGAGCAGAGCACGCACTAGGAGTTGCACGCCAGATATTTCTGCATCAGAGCATTAAGAACTTGGTTAAAAGTGTCGTAATTTGGTTGTGCATTCTGGCACCCACTTGATTGTTCATGCAAGAAACGCCATTTGAAAAAAAAGTGCAGAAAATATGAATGCATTTCAAGTAGTACTCTGTGTATAAAATGCCTGCATGTAACAGCAAAGGCTTCCCATGTTATCGTTTCTACTGGTGGAGTTGCCACACACTGAAACAACACACGTCCTCATGCAGTCACTGCACCCTAAAAACTTTGCCTCTACTGAACTCCCACTAAACTCGGGCATTGCTGCCGCATTCACCAGTTAGCACACGCTGACCACTCGCACACCAGCCACTCCTCTGGCCACACACCCACCGCGTACATAGCGCACTGAAGACGCTGCAGGTGAGGGAGGACATGTCAGTGCACTCAGCGCCGTGTTCTGCAAGAAAGAGCTGCTAAGCGCGGATATTCAGATTTATTTAAGGGAGTTTTGACCTACGGTGCAATCGGACCTAAATCAATAACCACCAGCGGTGACGCACGCAAACAGCATGTTCCTGCCAAGGTATATAAATTGTACAGCATACAAGGCACGTGTGAACATTGTGAACCGAAACCCCGCTCCGGCTAAGTGCCAAAAATCACTGGTTTCCCCTGCCTGGTTTTACTTAACTGCCAAACCAGGCTGACATTCGCCTAGGCCTCTCCCTTGTAACAAGCAATGCTTACATCCGGGCACTGACATTTCATATACCGAGGGCTCTCAAAGGGAACTGAGCCATTGGTGATAAATGTACGACCTCGTCATGTGAATCAGGGTGCTTTCGTGTTAGGTCATGTGTAAAACGAAGGCCTTGTTAGCGTGACACGCACGTTCTACATCCCACCTCGCTTCTGGTTTCCAGATTCTGCTCAGATGGGTACGGTACAGTAAACACGAAGGGAACACACCAAAAATATTAAAGGGGCAGCGATGCCGAGCTCTCTCAAGGTAGTAGCGCATCGGACTTTAAAGACACTGAAAGAAAGGTTCGAAGCTCGACTCCAGGAGCCCCCCACGTGATTAATAACCCGATGTTCCTAAAAGCGCGAACTTGGGCCCCAAATCTGGGTCAAAGCACCGCACAAAGATTTAATGACCCCTAAAACATGCCAACAAACTTTTAAACAGTAACAATATGAACGTCGATAATACAGCAGGTATGTTGTCTTTTGGCACAAAGAGAGCTGGGTAGGAGAGGGTGACAGCACTTTTCCAGCTTGTGCCGCCATTCATTTCCCAGGTCATACCACAGTTTTCTAGACTTTGAACATGCAAGCGCTATATCATTCAACCCGCTATTTAAAATGTTGACAACAACCACCACGGTGCAGAATAATTGAGAGTATTCAACATAGCTTGTGACCAACGCCACTGGTTCTCGTGATTCACTTCTGGGTGTGGACTCGCACTTTCAAAACTGTTGACTCGGGCAATTCTCCTCATCTGGCTGCCAAAAGTCCAAGTGATGCAACCACTGGAAAGGGAAGTTTGAGGGGAACACTCCGGCCTACGTACACACCGACACAAGGACAGGGCAGAGGGGGCAATACCCCCAAGGCACCGTACTCCTAACAGCAATATTTATGTCTAGATTTTTCATTTAAAGCAAGCATGCAGTCACTAACAATTTGACAGCTTGCACGGACACGCCACTAGATAGAGCGAGTAGCCATGTTTTCTCTTTTTCAGACTTGGGTATTTTTATTAATACTTCTAGCACCTGGCAATCACGGAAGCAAACTCACGTCACCTTGTTGAATCAGGCCCCGCAGAGGTTCTGACCGGCCTGCCTACCTAGCTTACAGCAGGAGGCAGGCCTGGAGCCTCTCCCCGATTAACATGCATGCCACACAGGTCTGTGCTCGGGAGCCCAACCTGGCTTGTACGCCCTGCCCCTGGTAATTCAGGCCGAGGGCAAATCGTACCCTAAAAACCTTCTTCGTTGGCAAAATAACGGGGCACAGACGCCCAACCGAAACATAAATAAACAAATGCACCTTTTAATTTATTAAAATGAAATGAACCTTTGAAAGTTGCCCCAGCGCATTTATAGGTGTTAAAACATGGAAATAAAACATGAGGCGTAGCCCAATGTAGTCCCAGTGTGTGAATATCGTGTACTATGTGACAGTTTCCACTGTGTTTTAAAATAGCTGCCTCATTGGTCTACCTGATGCGCAATGGTATTTGTTTTAAAATATATTCGATTTTAATACATTAGAATGTAGTAATTTCTAAGTCAAACATAGAGACATTTATAATGAAAACATATGTCTGTATAATGACTGTGAAGCCAGTGCACATTCGTGCAGGGAGATGCAACTTGTTTGCAATGGGGTGTCTGGTTGGCAGAGGTATGCACCCTGTCCAAGCAGGAACCATCACTCTAGTCAGGGTAAGCTAGATACAAACTATAAGATAACCTGTGCTCACCCTCTGGTAGCTTGGCACAGAGCAGTCAGGCTTATCTAAAGAGGCAATGTGTAAAGGATTTGTGAAACACATTGAAAACATGGCAAAAATACGCCACACAGGTTTGAGAAAACAATTGTTATATTTTTATGAGTAAAACAATACCAAAATGACAAAAATCGAATAAGTAGAACTGGAGACATTAATTTTGAAAGAATAAATCAAAATGTAGTGCTTAGAAGAAAATAGTGCTAAAGGGATACTTGAGGTAGTGCTGGGCCCAGGTAAATCCAAAGTTCAGGCCAACCACGATGGTGGACAGGCCGGCTACAGGACTCAGGCAGGTCCCGCTGAAAAAGTACTTTGGATGGAGCAAGGTCAACGTCGAAGTCTCGATGCGAGTAGTTGAGAGGCACCACATCGTCTTCGATCCCGTGGAAGGAGGCGATGTGTCACGCCGATTCACACCGTCGATGAAGGCTTCGTTGATGAACCTCTTCATGATACAGATGCTGCGTAGTCGTTGAGCCGCACTGCCCGTCGTTGAGCCGCTCAGTCCATCGAGGAGATTTCGTTGATCAGCTTCTGCGCCAGCATCGAAGGGCAATGCGTCGGTTCCGATCAGCGCAGAGTGGTAACCGCATCGATTTTGATGGTTCTGTACAACAAAAATCACCTTTCAAGGGCCCAGGACTGATCTGGCACCATTTGGCAGGGCAGGACTCACAGATTGCAGAGTCCATGCTGTTGCAGGGTTGTAGGAAGTCTTTGATGGCCCTGAGACTTCAGAACAGGGGGTAAGGCAGCAAGCCCTGGGAGTCACTCTGGGTTCAAGTGAGAAGGGTGCAGTCCTTGTCCTAAGCTGGGCAGAGATCAGCAGGGCAACACAGCAAAGCAGAAATGCAGTTCTTGCAAAGCAGCAGTCAAGCAGAGTGGCAATCCTCGTAGGACAGCAGTCTTTACTCTTGGCAGACTTCTTCACAGGTCCAGTAATGTACTATCTTGGTAGGGTCAGAGCCCCAGGACGTATTCCCAGTTGTGCCTTTGAAGTGAGGGTGACTTCAAAGCAGGCCCTTGAAGTGTAAAGGTCCCCTTTTCCTCAGAGCCCTGGCTCCAGACTATCAGTTGGGGTAATCAGCCCTTTGTGTGGGAAGCAGAACACTGCCCATTCAGATGTAAGTGTGAGCTCCCCCCTCTCTTCCTTCCCAGGAAGAGCTATCAGAATGCAGATGCGTTCTCTGGCACACCCACCCTTCCTGTGTTTGCGGCTGTCTAGAGGGGATGCACAAAGTGTAGTTGTCATCCACCTCAGACGTGTATTGGAGATGGGGTGCAAAGCACACAGAGCAGTAAGAGCAGAAACATGTCAGTTCATAAAAGTGGCATTTCTAAAATAGTAATGTTAAATCCTACTTTACCATTAAAGAGTAATTATAATTTCTATTCCAAAGATATAAAACATGATGCAGCTACTCCTTTCTGATCAGGAATTACAGTTTCAAAGCATATTAAGTAATTCCCGATGCTTACGTATGAGAGGAGTAAGCCTCACAGTAGTGTAAACCAAATTTGGATGTTTGTCACTACTAGGACATGCAAAACTTACCAGCACATGTCCTACCTTTTACTTACACAGCACCCTGCCCTATGGGCTACCTAGGGCCTACCTTAGGCGTTGCTTAGGTGTAATAAAAGGGGAGGTTACAGCTTGGCTAAAGGTTGTAAATGCAGAGTCCAAGTGTCAGTAAACTGTATACACAGGCCTTGTAGTTTCAGGCCTGAGACAGGTTTGAAAGGCTACTTGGGTGGGTGACACAATCAGACCTGCAGGCCTACTAGGAGCATTTAGGTGACATGCCCTGGGTATATGGTATTCCACTTTACACAGGATTTACAAGTAAACTAAATACGTCAATTGTGTATACACTAATGTTACCATGTTTAGGGGAGAAGCACATGCTCTTTAGCACTGGCCAGCAGTGGTAACGTGCTCAAAGTCCTGAAGCCAATAAAAAGAACATCAGAAAAATAGGGGATGAAAGCAAAACGTTTGGGGTGAGAGGGCCATTTTACAACACAACTGCTGACAATATGAAGTGGGAGAAGTCATAAAAAAGAAATGTCCAAACAGCAACTCATTTGGAGGAAGCACAATTCTATTTGTTTAAAACATGACAAATGTCTGCAAACAGCTTCTTACACACCTAAAAATCTCCTTCCATGCATTTAAAGGGAAGATTATTTTTATTTGTTTAAATTTAACTATTTGAAAACTAGGGAGGTATTGAGCACAGAGTATGTATAGTCTGAACAAAACAGATGTGGACAGGGGATGCTGGACTTATACAAGTTTATCTTCCATTTACTATATTTAGCCTTTTAAAAATAGATAGTTCAGTAAATGACTAAAATATACATATATCACTTCCCAAATTTAATAAGCTGGTTTCATATGTTCCCATGAGGCACAGGGTCAAGACTGATTTGCATATAGCTATGTCTGAACTGGGGTGGCGAAGTGAGCTAAAGAACGATGATGGATTCAACCCAGATCTGTGACTGGGGGTGAGTGTCTGAAAAGTTTCAGCGCTCCGTCCATCATCTCCTTGTGTTTGCTTTGTTCGCCCTAAGTTGGCAGGGTATGCCCAGACGTGGGTCCCTTGCTCACTTTGCCACTGGATTCAAGCTAGCCTGGCTGATGAGGGCTGTTAGCCCAAAACCGGTCCCAGGATGCTTGTTTCCAGTCCAGGGAAGACATGGCTTGGCAGTTCGGGCTGGACTGTTCCCATGAGGCACAGGGTCAAGACTGATTTGCATATAGCTATGTCTGAACTGGGGTGGCAAAGTGAGCTAAAGAACAATGATGGATTCAACACAGATCCGTGACTGGGGGTGAGTGTCTGAAAAGTTTCAGCGCTCCGTCCATCATCTCCTTGTGTTTGCTTTGTTCGCCCTAAGTTGGCAGGGTATGCCCAGGCGTGGGTCCCTTGCTCACTTTGCCACTGGATTCAAGCTAGCCTGGCTGATGAGGGCTGTTAGCCCGAAACCGGTCCCAGGATGCTTGTTTCCGGTCCAGGCAAGACATGGCTTGGCAGTTCGGGCTGGACTGTTCCCATGAGGCACAGGGTCAAGACTGATTTGCATATAGCTATGTCTGAACTGGGGTGGCGAAGTGAGCTAAAGAACGATGATTGATTCAACCCAGATCTGTGACTGGGGGTGAGTGTCTGAAAAGTTTCAGCGCTCTGTCCATCATCTCCTTGTGTTTGCTTTGTTCGCCCTAAGTTGGCAGGGTATGCCCAGACGTGGGTCCCTTGCTCACTTTGCCACTGGATTCAAGCTAGCCTGGCTGATGAGGGCTGTTAGCTCGAAACCGGTCCCAGGATGCTTGTTTCCGGTCCAGGGAAGACATGGCTTGGCAGTTCGGGCTGGACTGTTCCCATGAGGCACAGGGTCAAGACTGATTTGCATATAGCTATGTCTGAACTGGGAGTGGCGAAGTGAGCTAAAGAACGATGATGGATTCAACCCAGATCTGTGACTGGGGGTGAGTGTCTGAAAAGTTTCAGCGCTCCGTCCATCAACTCCTTGTGTTTGCATTGTTCGCCCTAAGTTGGCAGGGTATGCCCAGACGTGGGTCCCTTGCTCACTTTGCCACTGGATTCAAGCTAGCCTGGCTGATGAGGGCTGTTAGCCCGAACCTGGTCCCAGGATGCTTGTTTCCGGTCCAGGGAAGACATGGCTTGGCAGTTCGGGCTGGACTGTTCCCATGAGGCACAGGGTCAAGACTGATTTGCATATAGCTATGTCTGAACTGGGGTGGCGAAGTGAGCTAAAGAACGATGATGGATTCAACCCAGATCCGTGACTGGGGGTGAGTGTCTGAAAAGTTTCAGCGCTCCGTCCATCATCTCCTTGTGTTTGCTTTGTTCGCCCTAAGTTGGCAGGGTATGCCCAGACGTGGGTCCCTTGCTCACTTTTCCACTGGATTCAAGCTAGCCTGGCTTATGAGGGCTGTTAGCCCGAAACTGGTCCCAGGATGCTTGTTTCCGGTCCAGGGAAGACATGGCTTGGCAGTTCCGGCTGGACTGTTCCCATGAGGCACAGGGTCAAGACTGATTTGCATATAGCTATGTCTGAACTGGGGTGGCGAAGTGAGCTAAAGAACGATGATGGATTCAACCCAGATCTGTGGCTGGGGGTGAGTGTCTGAAAAGTTTCAGCGCTCCGTCCATCATCTCCTTGTGTTTGCTTTGTTCGCCCTAAGTTGGCAGGGTATGCCCCGACGTGGGTCCCTTGCTCACTTTGCCACTGGATTCAAGCTAGCCTGGCTGATGAGGGCTGTTAGCCCGAAACTGGTCCCAGGATGCTTGTTTCCGGTCCAGGGAAGACATGGCTTGGCAGTTCGGGCTGGACTGTTCCCATGAGGCACAGGGTCAAGACTGATTTGCATATAGCTATGTCTGAACTGGGGTGGTGAAGTGAGCTAAAGAACGATGATGGATTCAACCCTGATCTGTGACTGGGGGTGAGTGTCTGAAAAGTTTCAGCGCTCCGTCCATCATCTTCTTGTGTTTGCTTCGTTCGCCCTAAGTTGGCAGGGTATGCCCAGACGTGGGTCCCTTGCTCACTTTGCCACTGGATTCAAGCTAGCCTGGCTGATGAGGGCTGTTAGCCCGAAACCGGTCCCAGGATGCTTGTTTCCGGACCAGGGAAGACATGGCTTAGCAGTTCGGGCTGGACTGTTCCCATGAGGCACAGGGTCAAGACTGATTTGCATATAGCTATGTCTGAACTGGGGTGGCGAAGTGAGCTAAAGAACGATGATGGATTCAACCCAGATCTGTGACTGGGGGTGAGTGTCTGAAAAGTTTCAGCGCTCCGTCCATCATCTCCTTGTGTTTGCTTTGTTCGCCCTAAGTTGGCAGGGTATGCCCAGACTTGCGTCCCTTGCTCACTTTGCCACTGGATTCAAGCTAGCCTGGCTGATGAGGGCTGTTAGCCCGAAACCGGTCCCAGGATGCTTGTTTCCGGTCCAGGGAAGACATGGCTTGGCAGTTCGGGCTGGACTGTTCCCATGAGGCACAGGGTCAAGACTGATTTGCATATAGCTATGTCTGAACTGGGGTGGCGAAGTGAGCTAAAGAACGATGATGGATTCAACCCAGATCTGTGACTGGGGGTGAGTGTCTGAAAAGTTTCAGCGCTCCATCCATCATCTCCTTGTGTTTGCTTTGTTTGCCCTAAGTTGGCAGGGTATGCCCAGACGTGGGTCCCTTGCTCATTTTGCCACTGGATTCAAGATAGCCTTGCTGATGAGGGATGTTAGCCCGAAACCGGTCCCAGGATGCTTGTTTCCGGTCCAGGGAAGACATGGCTTGGCAGTTCGGGCTGGACTGTTCCCATGAGGCACAGGGTCAAGACTGATTTGCATATAGCTATGTCTGAACTGGGGTGGCGAAGTGAGCTAAAGAACGATGAGGGATTCAACCCAGATCTGTGACTGGGGGTGAGTGTCTGAAAAGTTTTAGCGCTCCGTCCATCATCTCCTTGTGTTTGCTTTGTTCACCCTAAGTTGGCAGGGTATGCCCAGACGTGGGTCCCTTGCTCACTTTGCCACTGGATTCAAGCTAGCCTGGCTGATGAGGGCTGTTAGCCCGAAACCGGTCCCAGGATGCTTGTTTCCGGTCCAGGGAAGACATGGCTTGACAGTTCGGGCTGGACTGTTCCCATGAGGCACAGGGTTAAGACTGATTTGCTTATAGCTATGTCTGAACTGGGGTGGCGAAGTGAGCTAAAGAACGATGATGGATTCAACCCAGATATGTGACTGGGCATGAGTGTCTGAAAAGTTTCAGCGCTCCGTCCATCATCTCCTTGTGTTTGCTTCATATGTTCAATAACCACTCAATGCTCATTTGCTTTAGCCTGCTCCATAAGTAAGGCTTTAAATTCAGAAGTTCTTATTACAGCAACTTGGCATCCATGAGTGCTTCACGTTTCTCATTAATATAGAATGCTGGCACTCTATTTATCCATTAGAACTCTGTAGGGAGGCTCCAGTTGAACAATGAGGGATCGACTGACTCACAACTGTTGCGTTGGAAAACAATGCCCGAGATCTGGGATGGTATAATTCAGATGACGGAGCCGCAGAAAATGTGGCAACTTTCACTCAAACTACTCTATAAGGTGGTTAAACCAGCAAACCTGAAGAGAAACCACAATTAATCGGCTCTATTGGACCCCTCAGAAATTGGTAAAATGTGTAATCACTGTAGCCCCAAGATGCCATAGATGTGGTATGTTAAGTGCGGACGATAGACATATGTTTTTCGAATGCCCCAAACTACAGGAGTATTGGCATATGGTTGGAAAAGTAATTAATGAAATTCTGCAGACCAATATTAGATTGAGCCTCACATTGATCCTGATAGGGCTGGAAGATCAGCTGACCTTCTTTCTATCGGCAAATAGGAGGGCTCTACTTTTCTATCTGATCCTCCTCGCTAGAAGAGAGATTTGCAAGAGATGGATATATTCTGTACCACCAAATGGTTTTCAATGGCTTTAAGCGGTTAAAACTATTTGCAAAATGGACATGGGAATTGAGGGTGGAACATGTAGTAAGATATGGGAAGACTATCTGATTTGGAACGAAATAACAAGATCTCAACTCTCCCATGTCCTATGATTACACCTGCGTGGGACCAGTATCCTGGGAACTGGATGGACTGGATCGCAGGACTATATGTTAAATTGCAAATAGCCTGGGATGGTACAAATCCGATATCGGGCTTGACTCTGCAAACAATGGTGGTATGAGGACAAAAAACAATTAAAAACAAAAAACAAAAAAACTGTTGTGTTGGAAATGCAGTTTACTCCGCATGAGAGCTATTTTTCACAAATGGATATGGAAGATATGTGAGACTTTATAGAAAATGAGTCCTCATTTTAGCTTTCTGGAGGACTAAACCTAAATTCCATGAGGAATTTATGAGAGAAAATGATTTTCTCTCCCACAGGCAGTTCATCAAATCCCATTAGAGGATCAGTATTTCCCCCTAGATGAAATGACCTTACAACTCACCACTGTTTCTAAAATTAGTCCTGAACTACCAACAAATGATTCTTGCTTTGGTTTAAATCTGTTATCACCATTTTATAGGTTCCTCTCTATGACCCTCAAAAACAGCCGCTTCTACAATTTATTTCATGAGGCAAAAATTGTGGAACTTTATCACTAAAACATCCATAAGGTAGTCTCCTTAAAGAATATCATGAAAAATGTATCATCTAACAAACAACTTTTGAATGTCATCCCAATTTGTAGAGGTCTGATTCACAATAGCAATATTATGCAAAGCGGAGGACCCACCAGGGTATGTACTAACTGGGGATTTGCCTCAGACCCTCTGCCTCCAGCCAAATTAAAACTACCTTCAAGTAACCTCCACATTAGATAATAATGCTTAATTATACATGACTGAGAATAATGTAAGCATTCCTTTCATCACTTTGTTGTTTTTGCAGAAGATGCCCTAAGTGGGACGGTATGCCCAGACTTGGGTCCAGGCATCACTGTGCCATAGGACTCAGGCTATACTTCACTGATGAGGTGTAAGTAGGATTAAACCTGTCTGGGGTTGCTTGTGTTCCCATCTGAAGGGAACCTGGCCTGGCAGCTTGGGCTGAGCTTTTCTTATTGGAGAACGACCAAGACTGATTTGCATAAGGTGGGTCTCTTTCAAGAATGGAACAGTGGACAAAAAACGATTGTCTGGAATGTGGCCCAGAATGACCACCAAGGACTGAGATTCACCTTGTTGTTTTTGCAGTAGACGCCCTAAGTTGGACAGGTGAGCCCAGATGTGGATCCCATGCTCACTGTGCCTTAAGACTCAAGCTATTCCTCACTGATGAGATCTAAGTAGGTCGAAACCTGTCTGGTGTTGCTTTTTTCTGGTGTTGCTTTTTTCCCATCTGGAGGAGACCTGACCTGGCATTTTGGGCTGAACCGCTCATATTAGAGAAGGACAAAGACTGATTTGCATGGCAGGTCTTTGTCTATAATAACTCAGTGGGCAAAAAATGATGGCCTGGAATGCTTCTCAGAGCGATCATCTGTGGTTGAGATTACTTCATGCATTCCTTCCATCAACTTGATGTTTTTGTTATTAAACATCAAGGAAACATTAATACCGCTTGTGATCACTACACATTGCACCACTGCAGTGAGAGAACATTATGGAGGCATTAGTATTGAATCTTGCTGTGTATTGCCCAGAAATGTTTTCTCCTGCTTCGAATACATTCATTTTTGTAGTGAATTAACCTTGATTTTTCCCGATCTTTAGGATATTTCAATGATGAGCGATGTGGGTATTGCTTCTAGAGACATAATTAAACTATATTCTCATAATACATGGATTTTGGAAGCATATGTATGGCTGTAAATAATTCATACATGTACACATTTCTTGAGAATAGTAACGTTTTTGGGGTGTCAGATTTGACCACCACAGCATCATAATTTCTCTCCTTCACCTTACACCTGAGCTGACACAGCCATAGAACTGCAAACATTTTTCTAATAGAGCACAAGTATACCTTCATTATTTAGCTGTACATGGACTTTAGGTGCAGTTGCTATCAGCAGTTGTAGGGAGGGATTTAATTCAGAGTTGGTTGTTCTGTGTCTGAATCATCTTGTTCAATTGATGTACCAGCAAGGTGAATCAACACTTGGTTGCCTGCAAGCAACTTATTGACCACATGGTTACGATACCTTCTTGGCATTATTTGAATATCCCACGTCATGTCCACAACATCCATAATCTAAGAGAATTTACCTAGATAAATCTAACCATGAATTATGTGCGAATGGGAGAAATGAATCATTTGCGACGTAAAGGGTTGTGGGATGGGATGAGGCAGGGGTTGCAGGAGGATTGGTTCCTTAAATAAAAGGAGTTATGATAGCAAACAATAAACAAGCATTTGCAATGCAATAGGTCTCGCATTTGCGAGAGTTTGTGCTATTGGCATTGAAAATTACAATACTTTTTATTTATGTGTTTAGAAAACCTGCAAGCGGTCCGTAAATAAGCACTTTGTACTTATAGTTGTCGCTTACGAGAAGCAAGGCTGGCAGTAACTGCGCCTCATTTACAATGCCAATAGCTCAAACTCTTGCAAATGCAAGACCCATTGCATCGCAAATGCTTGTTTCCGTCTACTGTAAAGAAGAGAAGAGGGCATACACCAACAGCCCGGACAGCTGACTCAGCGGTAGACGTGGTTTAACGCCTCCTTGCTTGTAAGGTTTACTACAATTTCCTGTGTGTTTGGCAGTAGTATGAGGTTTTGCCTTTCTATACTTGTGAACACAGCTGTGTTTCAGCAAATTAATAAAAACAGCACAACCAGTAGAACTGAACATCATCTATCTCTAACAGTTCCGAAACGACAGCAACCACTGTGCTTTAATAACAGGAGGGAAGAAAAGCGGACAACTAAAGAAAGATTCATCAAGGTCACTAGTGCACCAAACACCTTTTTTGAGAAGAGACTAGTCCACAGAATAGAGTCATAGCTGTGGGAACTGATTTTTTATAGGCAGATGCAGACATTTCGGTTAGCAGCTACAATACTCCTCACATAAGCTCAAAGTCACGTAAAGTTGAAGGCAGGTTCACTATGACTGTTGTGGCATCTCTCCATGATGTTCTACAATGGAACAGTCCTCAGCCTGTTTTTTCCTCGCCAGTGTAATGTATGGGATATGCTCCAAAAGTAAAGTAACTAACTTGGTGTGGATAATAGGAACTTGCCTCAGTGTTATGGCAAGCAATAGTAAGGGGTCAGGATTGGAATCTGTGCCTTGGTAGAAGGAAGCAGTAGTGCACATATGGCAAAAATATCTACCAGGTAGTTATTGCAGGAAATATGCCCTATATTTGGCGCGTGGGGCACGTACTCAGATGACAGACTTCACTTTATTTTTCTCTATGGTATCTGTAGTCACCATTACTCCAAAAGCATTCTGATTACATAACGAGAGCACTCTCGTGCTGCCAGAAACAAGATTACATCAATGTGCAGGGAGCCCAAGCTGTGGAGTATGTGTCCATCTGTAATGCAACTTGTGCTTATGTAAAGCGCTCTGATACCTTCAAGTAGAGTTCGCGCTATCTAAAACTGCGACAATAAAATAAACTAGCAGAAATTTCCTACATTTCAGTATTTGCTCTAATCACCGCAGTCCACACTCAAGGGAGCATGTGCACAGGAAAGGGGGATGGGGACAAGGTATAAGGTATGCTTTGACCAGTGACAGCTGGTGACATTTGAAAGTGGTGAGGCGGAAAATTATTGTCGTACTGCACTGCGGCGAACGAGCGTAGCGAGCAAGCCTGAACAACCTACAGGGGTTCGGCAGGGTTCCCCCCCCCCCCGAGAAAATGTTGAAAAAAGAGTGGACAAATGGTGCATTTTCAAGCAAATTTGAGAAAGCAGGAAGGTTAATAAAGCAATACGATTGAATTATTTATCATTTAAGAAATTGCCAATTTTTATGAGCTATAGAGGACAATCTTTGCGTATGCTGATGTTATCATTTGCCCATATTAACTTTTAAACACACTGATACACTTGTAATGGTTTTAACTATACAATAAATACATCCATTGACTGTGCAGTGCTGTACATCAATATGATGACACTATTTCCTTAAATTAATTTTCTGTTTTCATGCAAGAAATGCCATTTAAAAAAAAGTGCAGAAAATATGAATGCATTTCAAGTAGTACTCTGTGTATAAAATGCCAGCATGTAACAGCAAAGGCTTCCCGTGTTATCGTTTCTACTGGTGGAGTTGCCACACATGGAAACAACACACGTCCTCATGCAGTCACTGCACCCTAATAAACTTTACATGTACTGACCTCCTACTAAACTCGGGCATTGCTGCCGCATTCCCCAGTTAGCACACGCTGACCACTCGCACACCAGCCACTCCTCTGGCCACACACCCACCGCGTGCATAATGCACTGAAGACGCTGCAGGTGAGGGAGAACATGTCAGTGCACTCAGCGCCGTGTTCTGCAAGAAAGCGCTGCTAAGCGCGGATATTCAGATTTATTTAAGGGAGTTTTGACCTGGGGTGCAATCGGACTTAAATCAATAACCATCAGCGGTGACGCACACAAACAGCATGTTCCTGCCAAGGTATATAAATTGTACAGCATACAAGGCACGTGTGAACATTGTGAACCGAAACCCCGCTCCGGCGAACTGCCAAAAATCACTTGGGGGCATATCAGCAACAGCCGGCGATAATTATCGCTAAGCGCGCTTAGCGCAAGGATAATTATCGCCAGCTATCGCTGGATTTTATCGCAGAGATAGCGCGCTATCAGCGACGCTTATCTCCAAAGTGATAAAAATCCAAGCGATAGCTGCAAAATGTGCGATTATCGCTGGAAATCCAGCGATAATCGCACAGCGATGGGCGATTCCTTGTTAATAGAGCAGGGTGTGCTTATGCACACAATCCACCTACCATAGGTTAATATGGCTAAGTAAGAATAAAAGCAGGTGTAATGAAACCTGCGATAGGCGCGGTTAGCGCTACTTTTCTCGTCGCTAGGCAGGTTAGCGACGAGATTGTTGATAGGAGATAGCTCAGTTAGCGACATTTCCCACGTTATTATACTCGGGTACGCCCACTTTGCATATCATTGGCGTTACCATGATAGTCGTTAGGGAAACCGGCGAAGAGGCATAGGAACACGCGTTAGCGTGTCCTTGCTGATGGTGCGATAAAATTATCGCTGCTTTTCGCCCAAAAACGGACGCTAAAGCGGCGATAATTTTATCACTTTGCCTTGATGATATGCCCCTAAGTTTCCCCTGCCTGGCTTTACTTAACTGCCAAATCAGGCTGACACTCGCCTAGGTCCCTCCCTTGTAACAAGCATTGCTTACATCCGGGCACTGACATTTCATATACCGAGGGCTCTCAAAGGGAACTGAGCCATTGGTGATAAATGTACGACCTCGTCATGTGAGTCATGGCGCTTTCGTGTTAGGTCATGTGTAAAACGAAGGCCTTGTTAGCGTGACACGCACGTTCTACATCCCACCTCACTTCAGGTTTCCAGATTCTGCTCAGATGGCTACGGTACAGTAAACACAAAGGGAACACACCAAAAATATTAAAGGGGCAGCGACGCCGAACTCTCTCAAGGTAGTAGCGCATCAGACTTTAAAGACACTGAAAGAAAGGTTCGAAGCTCGACTCCAGGAGCCCCTGACGTGATTAATAACACGATGTTCCTAAAAGCGCAAACTTGGGCCCAAAATGGGGGAAGAAAGTGGCGCACAAAGATTTAATGACCCCTAAAACATGTCAACAAACTTTTAAACAGTAATAATACGAACGTCGATAATACAGCAGGTATGTTGCCTTACTGCCCAAAGAGAGCTGGGTAAGAGAGGGTGACAGCACTTTTCCAGCTTGTGATGCCATTCATTTCCCAGGGCATACCACAGTTTTCTACGCTTGCACTACGTAATATCACCAACAACCCTGCCTGATAAGCTGCCAACTTGGAGGTAGGCCAGAGTCTCTTCCAATATAGTAAAGGCCTTAGACCAATCACATCCGTTATATTTTTTTGCCCCATATCTAGTTTTAATAGGAGCAATGGGGTACTGTTAGGAAGGCCAGTTAACTCTTGCACAAAATAATTTCCCACCAGCCCCAGGATAGACTCTGTGCCAAGCAAAGACCCATCGGGAAGCCAGAAAGCTACAGACGACCCCTCCAGACACCATCTCAAGATCTGCAATGTTTCAAAAGCTACGAAGTATTTCACCCTTGTATTTCATCTGGTTAGCATGGGTGTGTCCGCATCCATCCATAGCGAAAAATTTGCCTAGCCCCATGGAGCCTGTCTCAACATTTCTACAGCGCTTGCGTAGGGGCCTTTTCCACCTCACTTACATTGAACCAAATGCTAGTATTCCGCACACACTACACTGCGCATTCTTGCACAACACATGGTACCAATACATGACCGCTGTTGGCGCCCAGACATCGACTAAGTCATGCAATGACTGCTCGTTGATACCCCATGCTGTGGGTGCAGACAGACTTTACCTATCACAAGAAATAGCCCCAGAAAAAGCAAATTGTGTCATCCACATGTACCTATGTAGAATTAGGGCCAAGAAACACCCCAGTAGAGTAGAACCCCATAGAGAAGTGGTAAACATCACCTGGTATGAAACCAACCCCACAGCATTGCACATTTTCAATGAGCATAGCGATATTCAAACTGAGCTAGACAGGATGCTCAGGAGGTTCTCTATGGGGGGGGGGGACATTGTTTGGCCTGGAGATTTTCCAAAGAAAAGGTTCTTGGAGGTAGCAAGACTGGACAAACAAACCTGTCCGCTCCCACCTCTGTCAGTGGTCCCAGGATGGCTCCTAGCATATCTGGGTCAGTATTCTTTAATAGCAAGTGAACCCCAGAGATGGATTTCCAGTGCAGGGCCATTCACCACGATGATGCAAGGGGAAATTATTCTAGAAGGGAAGGGTTGAATGCCAGCATAAATACCCCATGTCAGGAAATCTGGGAAACCTAGATAGATAAGTACATGTGGCTAGAAGAGAAGGGGCAACCCCTAATTGTGCGAAAACTCGCACTGTATTCTTCATGTTTCAGAGGCAAAGGAACAATCCAACTTGGCACCTATGAAAATTGTGGAGCAATAACTGCATGTATTAGATCTGCAATGTGGCACCTCCATGTTGATTGATACCTGTTGGCAGTGCGGCAAGTTTGCCTACACCCAGCTCGTCCCCGATGGCAGGGTCTCTGCACCCTTGTAACCATACACACCCTGACACTGGTCATCCCTAGAGAGGATCTGTCTGAGTTGTTACAGAAGAAAACAGCTCTATTGCATCAGGCGAGAGAAAAACTGCTGATTACTTTGGCTGGGCTCAGTACAAGGACATTCCGGAAGAATTTAGACTGTTCTCTGACACTCAAGTAAATGCAGGAGGGTCCATACCATTCTTCACCTTGCAAATGAAGGCGAACGCCTGCTGGTTACAAATAACCAGGTGGGAGATGTTAAAAATGATAAACGATACTGAACCTGGCCGAAACGCTATCAAGGAAGAACTAAGAGCGATCCGCCTTATAGTGATGCTACATCGATATGTGTTAGACTTGATGACCATGATGGAGGGTGGGGTGTGTGCCAAGATGGATGCACCCTGCTGTACTTTTATCTCTGGAAATGACATGGATAACAAGACATCGGCTCTTGCCATCCAAGCACTGCATCGACTACAAACTGACATGAAGAAGAAGGGAGGGGCCCTTACGCAGGACTGGTTTTCCGATTTATTTTCCTGGTTCCTTGATGGGTGACCTGAATGTGCCTGTCACGGTTCTCGATTTTCATTGTTGTACTGTTTGTGTGTGTTTTCCTACAATTGGGGGTTTCCTGCTGTAAAAACACAGTCCTCAAGTTAGGTACAATGCAAGTAACTAGGGAATTAGTAATAGGCACAACAGATACACATCGAACCTCAAATAATGTTATTGTCATGAAGTATGGGGTAAATGATGTAGTTGAAAATTCAACTAGAGAGGGGAATGTCAATATTGGACATTATGATGTTGATGTACACCATGATATATGTACGTATAAAAACAAACTTGCATCTCCGTTGTTGAATCTACCCGATGTGACTTCCCCCTCAGCCTGAGTCAGAAATTACTTGGTTAGGCAGGCCCTGTGACCTAGGCCTGAAGCTACTGATTGACAGATCACAGGTGGGGAATACGTAACCCTTAGTCGGAACACACAAACAGGAAAATCCAGATCAATCCCACAGATAGGCAGAAACACCACAATGGTCTCAAGAGACTGGCCCCAAAAAAACACTTTTGGCCAGAGGGGCGCGTATTCTCAAAAACACCATAAAGCCAGATGCCACAGTAAGTTAGGAACACACAGCCAATCAGAACTCAGCGGGCACATTACAAACCGTGATCACGCGCTCTTCATGCCGGACTCCTGGACAAATACCCACTGGCATTTCAGTATGTTCACACAAGAACGAGGCCCACCTGCACTTTTTATCAAACCCCCAATTTCTGGCCCAGTGACTAGGCCCAAACTTCTGTCACCAAAGGAATGCATTGTTTTATGGTACTTCATGTAAAGTATAAAATGACGGCAGAAACCAATGTGCTTCGAGACAGTCTTCAGACACGGATTCTGTTGCCTGATCTCCCAGACTCTGTGTTTAATTAAACAACTGTTACTGTTTTGCCAAACTCTCTTGTCTTTCATTTTTTCGAAGGCAATTTCATATTCGAGCAACAGAACTTTGACTCAGCTACTATTATTAACAGCAAAACTGCAGGCAGATGTTGTAAGTCAGTGCCAGAAACCTAGCAACGGAGCTATATTTCTTTCCCTGGCAGGGCTGGCAGAATCATCAGTCAATAACTGCTCTTCAGGCTTAGTTAACTTGATTCTACAGTACAACTAGAAGCGCGCACATCCTAGGAATATTGCGATAATTAAATATTCCGTAGGGTGCTCTCAGCTTTTCATCTCAAAGAATCCAATAATGCGCTTAGGCTGAGGCACGCAGGTACACTCAGCCCTTTATCTCAGAAATTCCAATAATGTCCTCAGGCCAGAGGCTGCTTTCAAAGGATGCTTCTTATAGATTTGCTGTGGTAGTCTGGAAATGAAGTGCTTTCGCTTCTCCCTAGAACAGATAGGTTTCAAGTGGAGAGGAGTATTTTATGGGTTTGTGCGGGTAATAAATTAATGGCGCGCAAACTGAGCTGTTTTTAGGTAACTGATTCACTTTAGAGCTTGAGGTGTCTCTTCCTGTAAAATCGAAGCAAATGAGTGTTTGAACACTAATTGAGCGGGAGTTTTTGAATATTGCATCCACTTTCTTTGCTTTGAAAACAAGTCGCAATATTCATGTGTTATGCCTGTTATTTGTTATTACAAAATCCCAACACAGAAAATATTTCGAGGTTCTTCAATTGAAATCATGATATTGTTTATGGTTTCTATAGGTCTTTAGCTTTAACATCGATTCGAAAGTCGAAACTCGTTACTCCGTGGCATGATGACATCAGTGAAAAACTAAACTTGAAGCCAGTGCTCCGAAAGACGCTTGAAATCTAATGATTCTTTGAAATGGCAAACGATTTTCCCTGTCTTGCCTGCATTCAGCCCGGGTCAGTGGTGCTGGAACAGTTTTTAGAGTGGCTGTGCTGCCATTAATGCTATATCACTGAAGTTATAGGGATTGTGAAAGATACAAAAAAACTCATGTGTAGCAAATGTGCCACGCGCATTCGGCAGGAGAGTGGTGAGAGTGTGGTATGTAGACAGTGGTGCAGTTTGAAGCACTGATGAGGTGGTGCACTGTCATTACAGACAGCACATTTTCTGGTGAAAAGTCCACTTAATTTGCATAGACATGAAGTTTTACTGGTAAAAATATATGGCTCAAAAATGAATGAGTGTGAAGATCGGGTTTCAGTGAATATTTATCACTTGAGCATCATCAAGTAAAGTGTCTTGATTTCTTTTGATCCTAATAAACTCTCTGGGGCATATTTACAAGCCCCTTGCGCCACTTTTGCGCCGCCGTTGCGTCACGCATGTGACGCAGCGGCGACGCAAACCATGCGCCGCGTTGCGCTATATTTACAACGTGACGCATCTAGGGAGATGCGTCACGTAGTAAACCCCTGCGCCACCTGAAACCTGCGTCGGGTTTCATGTGGGCGTACCGGCGCAGGGGGGGGCGTTCCGGCGCAGGACCGCCTCGGAAAAGTGGCGCAGTGAAATCTACAAGATTTCACGCAGTCACTTTCTCGGCACGCTGGTGCGTCAAATCCTTACGCCTGCTTCAAGCAGGCGTCAGGATTGACGCACCATGTTAGGGATAGGGAAGGTTGGAACAGTGCTGGAGTTGCGTCGCGCTTGCGACACAGCTTCAGCACTGCGCCAACCTTCCGCCCGGCAGATGCGTCACGCATCTGCTTATCCTTGCGCCACGATGCGCCGCATTGTAAATGCGGCGCATCGGACGTGGCGCAAGGGTAAACTTGCGTGACGCATTTTCCCTGGCGCATCCCTGCTGATATGCAGGGATGCGCCAGGGAACGTAAATATGCCCCTCTGTTTCCATCAGTTTTTCAAAATTACAAAAAAGTGCTTAATGTGTGCTTTCCTAATTGCTGGTATAATTTGAAATATGTGTATAGCTCATTTCCCGATATTTAAATGTTGCTGTGTGTTAGATAAAAACTGACATGCTACAGCCTGTTATTTCATTTCCTGTACCCCAGCAGGATTGTCACCTAGATCACTTTTACAAAATCCTTTCGCTTAGCAGTCAGAGAAATAAAAGTACACTCTAGTTTCCATTCCAAATAAGCAGTAATTTCCCAGAAGACATAGGGGTATATTTACATGGGGATAGCGCCACCAGAACGTCACTTTTAGCGACGTTCTGGTGGCGCTATGCCCTTCTCCATATTTACGAAGTACTGCTAAGCCACTTTTAGTGGCTTAACACCGCCTTGTAAATACGGCTCCTTTACACGCATCACTTTGTGTAAAAGGGGCAAGCAATGGGTGTTGCTGTGGGCGTTCCACTGCAACACCCATTGCATTTAGACGCTGTCCCAAACTTACAAAGATGTGTAAATCTGAGGAAGCGCCAAAAACTAACACCATGCAATAGCAGGCGTTAGAATGGTGCAACGAGGAGAAATACTTTTATTTCTCCTTGTTTTTGCTTTTTCTGTTTGCTGCATTAAGCGCACACATAGAAAGACAAAACAACATGAATGAATGTTTATGTGCAGGAAGGTGTCCCCCTGCACATAAACAATCATTAAATAATAACGATTTGCTGCTTCTAGGTGTGCTGCAGAATGCAGCACACATAGAAATAAAAAATCACCACCTTCCTGCGCATAAACAATTATTCCCTGTGACGCAGGCACCCTTTCACGATGATGCCAGGGTGCCTGCGTTGGTGGTAGGCAGATAATTTTAGCGCCAGCACTAGGGAAAACACAGGTGTGCGCTGTATTGTTGTAAGTACGTCGGATCTGTGTTTTGGAGTCCCCCAGAATGCATTGCAGGGGCGTAAGTTATAGTCAGCTCAGGTGCTTATAACTGCTGAATTTCTTTGGTTTTGTATGAGTAAAATCTGAGCCTAACTATAACATCCCTGTAACCTTTGTTGTTTCAGCAAATTTCTATGTTTTTTAAATTCTATTTCCTAACTATAATGCCCCTGTAATGTTCATTTTTAAGTGAATTTCTAAGGTTTTTTAATTTTATTTTCTAACTGTAACCTGTAACCTTTGAGGGTGAGTATGTGAGTGAGTGCATTTGTCTCAATGGGTGTGTGAGCTTGTGTGTGAGTGTGAGTCTCAATGGGTATGTGAGTGGGTGGTTGAGTGTCTGTGTGGGTCTGGGAGTGGCTGCATAAGTGTCTTACAGACTGTGAGTGGGTCTGTGAATGAATGCATGACTCTGTGAGTGGGTGCAAAAGTCTCTGGGTGGGTCGGTGAGTGGGTGCATGAGTCTACGAGTGAGTCTGTGAGTGAGTGTATGAGTTTCTGAGTGAGTCTGTGAGTGGATGCATATGTGTCCGAGTAGGTCTGTGAGTGGGTGCATGAGTCTCTGAGTGGGTCTGTGAGTGGGCAAGAGTCTCTGAGTGAGAGGGTGTGTGAGTTTCCAAGTGAGTCTGTAAGTGGGTGCATGAGTGTCTGAATGGGTCTGTCAGAGGGTGCAAGAGTGTCTCAGTGGGTCAGTGAGTGGGTGTGTGAGTCTCTGAATGGGTCTGTGAGTGGGTGTATGAGTCTATGAGTAGGTCTGTGAGTGGGTGCATGACTGTAAGTGGGTCTGTGAGTGGGGGTATGGGTCTCTGAGTGGAACAGTGAGCGGGTGCATAGGTCTCTGACTGGATCTGTGAGTGGGTGTGTGAGTATCTGAGAGGGTGTGTGAGTGGATGCATGAGTCTCTGAGTGGGTCTGTGACTGGGCGAGAGTCTCTGAGTCAGTTTGTGAGTGGGTGCATGAGATTGTGAGTGAGTGCCTGAGTTTCCAAGTGAGTCTGTGAGTGGGTACATGAGTGTCTTTGTGGGTTTGTCAGTGGGTGCAAGAGTGTCTGAGTGGGTCTGTGAGTGGGTGCATAACTGTCTCTGTTGGTCTGTGAGTGGGCATGTGAGTCTAAGTGGGTCTGTGTGTGGGTGTATGAGTCTCTGAGTGGGTGTGTGAATGTCTGAGTGGGTCTGTAAGATGGCACATGAGTCTCTGAGTGGGTCTGTGAATGGGTGCGTAGGTCTCTGAGTGGGTGCATGGGTCTCTGAGTTGGTCTGTGAGTGGATGAGAGAGTGTCTCAGTGAGTCTGTGAGTGGGTAAGCCAAACTGAGGGTGAGTGTCTGAATATATATATTATTTTTTATTTTTTCATTGATATTCACTAATTTGTTGCAACAGATATTCGTGAATTCATCCCTAGGTTGCACGGGGGTCAGGCTGACGTCACAATGAATTTGCACATATAACGCGTGTGGAAAAGAAAACCTGTTTCTCTACATATTATACACATCAGGGGTCCCTCAAACACCCCTATATTCTAGCCATAAGGTCAGGTCACATCCAACCTGATCCCTTATGCCACTGCCTGTCATTTTGTTTGAACCTCGAGGGCTGTTCTGAATGAAAATGGAGGCCACAACTCTTTACTCAGGTTGCTGCCAGCCAATCACGGCATTCTTGTTGGTTCACGCATTCACGCTTAATCATCAAATCATCATACAAATTTAGATTTCCTTTAAATTCTTGCAAACTACTGAACAAATTCACACCAAATACCAAAAAGCATGATCTGTGAACCAAAACCTATCTTTCTGCTAAATGTGGTGTAATTCCATCCAGTGGTTCTGGCTGCAGGCATGTCTAAACACTCTATGAAAATTTACATGGGAGATATTTAAAGAAATTTCCAGCTGTATATCTGGGGACTCAGGGAAGCCATGACCCCTCCCGATCTTGTGCGGAGATCTGATTGGCTGTCAACACTTCAAACCAGGAAGTGTTGGCAGACATCTTGTAACTTGGTTGAGCAGAGTCACATGAAACAACATAAAAAAAAGAAAAGGGGGCAGGGTAGAAACCCCCTAACCCCCTAGGTCTCTTGAGGAGGTCCCACAGGGGGGCCCCAGGGCCAAAAAAGGATTTAAAAAAAAAATCAGGCGGGGTTGCGCTGGATCCGCGACCCCCACTGAAATGGTTTAAAAACAAAGTTCCTGTGCTTCGTTAAATATCGGCCCCTGGGTGGGTCAGGTCCCGGGGCAGTTTTTATAGTAATGTGGGGGTACCCATGTGGCATCACCATGCCCCGTGAACATCCTTGGGGGCCAACTATCCCTCCTGTTACCTCCAGTAAGTCCCACACAGTGGGATTGCTAAGTCCACTTTACTCCTGAGGGACCTAGGGGGCCAAGAAGCCCTCCTGTTACCTCCCGTAAGTCCGAAACAGTGTAATTCCTGAGAGCTCGTCAGAGGCCCTGCCCCGTTTCTCCACCACAGTGCAAACGCAACCATTAGTTAAAAAACCATAGAAATTAATTTGAAAAACCACAGGTTACAGGGCAATTATAGTTAGCAAATAAATTTAAAAAACCTTAGAAATTTACTAAAAAAACCAAAGGTTACAGGGACATTATAGTTCGCAAATACAATTAAGAAAACCTTAGAAATTCACTGAAAAAAACAAAGATTACAGGGACGTTATAGTTAGGCTCAGATTTCACTCGTACAAAACCAGTGAAATTTCAGCAGTATTAGTTACCTGAGCTAACTATAACTTTCGCCCCCTCAGTGCACCTGCTTATGACCTCAAATATTACATCACTCATGATATGGTCAGTGACATCACTGATGACATCGTCATTTACCAAAATGAAAAGCGCAAGTCACTGAAGAACACCTGCTAGTGAGCCTTTCCTGGGGGAACAGGAAACTATTCACTGTAGAGTGGAATCACTCCCTGTTTAATAAAGTACTGACTAAAATTGGCATATACTCAACCCGGTGAAGTGCATTGTGGGACTTGTGCACAATGCGGCTGCAACATACCTACTGGAGGATATTTACCCAATGGGAGTAATTGATATACATATAAAGACTGATGACTGTAAGCCACTCATTTGTAATGGCATTGAGAAAGACATGCTGATGTTGAAACGCGTCTGCCTATGAACTGCTGACCAATAAATTGGACATGTGTGAACCCAAGTGTGCTCTGTGTTCCTTGAGGACTTTGGTGTGAGAGATTAAAGACATGTCTGCATATATTTATATGACTGATTGCAACCAGCAGCTGTGGGTGGTTCCCGAAGCCTGGTTAGAGTCTTTTCTTCCAAAGCTTATGCCGCATGCAGTGCAAGACACTGGGCAAGCACACACTTTAAAGGGCCGGAAGTTGTTGTGCTGTACAATTTGCACATTACAGTAGCATATTAATGCAGTAAGATATGGGGCAGTTTTTAATGTGTTTAGTATTTCAAGACTATACGTTCCCACTGTTTTATAAACCTTGCTTTGTCACTAAATTTGTTTGCTTTAAAACGCACCATTTGCCAATCTTGTTTCATTTTTTTCTTGGGAAGAGGACCCCCTAGGACCCTATGTTTATCCATTAAGCTTTCTCACTTCACTCGCTACATAAAAGTCATAACCACCTTTTTATGCCCCATCACTTTCAAAGGTCACCAGCTGCCACTGGAAGACATGCCTGCACTATTGACAGGAAGCAGTGATTCCTTTTCCACCACAAGTGTGGGGTTCAGGGCTTTATTCCTTGTCTTTTTTCCCTAACTTGAACAGATGTTTCCAGCTGATGTTAGACCAAGTTGTGTTGTTACCATTTGCTCTGAAGACAGCCCCTAAGATTTTTTCCCAAGGTTCTGACTCTGCTGGTGGACAAGCTCCATTCCGAGTGGACAATGATTTACCCTACCTGAATAACCAATTCATCTATGCCCCATCTTTCTATCTGAGCATGCTTCACACATAAACAATATGAACAGCACTTCATAGACACATTGTACTGATCAATCAAACAAGTCAGATCCCATTTAGAACTCGCAAAAACTTAGAGTTCATAGTAGTAGAGTTCCGAACTGTGTTGGGCAGGGACTTTCTTCTACAACAGAGGATACAGGGGCATATTATCAAGGGCTTTATCGCCGCTTTAGCGGCACTTTTTGCCGCTAAAGCGGCGATATTTTTAACGCCCTATTAACAAGCTGTCGCTAACTGGCGTTAGCGACAGCTTTCAGGCGTTAGAGGCCGGGAATTACATCGCCTTGCATGTCAGCGATATTTATCGCTAATGACATGCAAGGTAGGCGTTCCCAACTAAAAGCGACGGTAAACAGTCGCTTACATACCTATCGCCTATTAGCAATACCCGCTGAAGCGATAAAAACGCGCGCTAACCCCGATTATCGCTTGTTTTTAGAACTGATAAAAACATGACTTAGCAATGAAAGTCAATGGGAGGTGGATTGTAAGGTTAAGTCCCCAGAATTAGCGATAGGATTTTATCGCTGGATTTCTCGCGTTAAAGCTGGGTTTCGCCGCTATCACTGGATATTTTATCGCAATGGAGATAAACCTTGCTAATAGCATGTTATTTCCGCGGTAATATCCAGCGATAGCCGGCGATAAAAAAAGGCGCGCTAAGCAAGGTTTGCGATATTTATCGCATGTTCTTGCTAATATGCCCCACAATCTTCACAGGACTGTGGGTGGAAGCTGTTGATTGTGAGACTGGTTCCAGTTCAGGGCTCATTTAGAGTTCGAGGCCACATGGACTTGACTTCTATCATGGGTTAGGTATCACTTAAATCCTCTGCTGTCTGCTGTCATGTCCTTTAGGCTAGTCCGGCCATGTATACCCCTTTTTACATGCATTGTCCTAGCCACACACAATAACGATTCCAAACAGGTGACCTTTAACCTAGTAGCTTGCTCCTGTCGCTTCGACACCAGGCTCTTAGTATTCTATCATAATCCCTGTACCTGACGTACATAAACATGTCCCCAGGCGCGGCAGAATTATTCTGTATAAGGGTCACCACTTTTTTCATCCTTGGCCAACAGCCAGCTATGCATGATCGCATTTGTTTAGAAAAACATTGGTGATTATTTTCAAAGCATTTATGATTGTTTTCAAAGCATTTATGATTGTTTTAAAAACATATTGATTCTAGAAGAAACCCTGGAGTGACCACTCTAGTATATATAAGACCCTTATTTCCCCCTGCAAATTAGAGGAGAATTCCTTCCAAGCTGACACAGGGTCCTGCATGCTGAATCTTCGACACGTGGCGGTCTGACATCCTTTGCAGGGTGTCATCCTTGAGGCAGAGACGGGGTCCTTCATTTTCAACTATCAGGTGAGGGGGCTGGTTCATCCCTAGAGGTTTCTTGGCTACATAGCTACATATACGCTTATACATGCTACACACTTACATCTAGGCTAGGTACTTCTAGGCAAATTACTTAAGGTGCACATTTTAGGAATATGCAAGTGCTACTGTTTTTATCTGAACTGCTTATGTTCATCTTATTAGCAGTATGGTAGAAATGTATCTACTATTTACTATATTGGTACTTGCAATCTCTTGTGTATGATTCTGTCTCCTGATTGTTGCAGCACATATGTTTTACACAAGACTGACGCTTGAGCAATAAATACTTATTGAAAACGTCCTAATCGCCATCTTGTGTATTTCCTTAGAATAAGCAAGCACGAGTGACTGAGCGAAAAGTCCTGTACTGTTTCCCACAATCCCTGAGTGTTGGACTTGGCCCTTTTTGCAGGGTCATCCCTGAACTTTTTGCCTTCCTCCTGTACTTTTTCTGACCTGTTTTTGTTGGTTTGATGACTCTGGGCACTTTACCACTGCTGATCAGTGCTAAAGTGCATATGCTCTCTGTTATAAATTGATGTATGGATTAGTGACTCCATGTTTGGCCTATTTGATTCACTGTCAGATCCTAGTACAGTGCACTGGTTGTGCCCAGGGCCTGTGAATCAAATGCTGCTGGTGGGCTTGCAGCACTGGTTGTGTCACCCACAGGAGCAGCTTGTAAAGTGTGTCTCAGGCCTGCCATTGCAGAGCCTGTGTGCAGTCTGGTACTGCCATGTCGACTTGGTAAGTGCACCCACTTACCAGTCCCCAAACCTTCCCTTTTCTGCATATTAGTCACCCCTAAGGTAGGCCTGCGGGCAGGGTGCATTGTATGTAAGAGGTAGGATATGCCCTGGTGTGTGTGGCATGTCCTGATAGTGATTTACAGCCAATTTCGTTTTTCACTATTGCAAGGCTACCTGTCCCCATAGGCAAGAATGGGCAGTTTGATTATAACATCTTATAATCCTAACTGACCCAGGGAACATGGTAGAAAAACGAATTTAGTATGCCTGAACTCAGAATGATAAAATACATATTTTAGTGAAGTTGGTTTTAACATTCTATGTTTGAAAATACCACTTTTAGAAAGTAGGTATTTTCTTGCCTAAACCATCCAGCCTGCCTCTGCTAGCTTGTGTATTGTATGTCTGGTTTTGTGAGTGACAGGGGATGGGGGACTCCAGGAGACAGGGTGAGTCTGCACAGGGCTGAATAGACCTATCTGCATGTAGAGTGGTGGGAGGAGTGGCACCTGGGTCTGAATAGGGCTGTGCCTGCCTTCCACAATGCTGGCTCCACCTCCTGTGGTGTGTCTGATGATCCTGGCCCACACTGACAAAGAGAGAAGGTGTGCCCTGGCAGAACGCACCCAGAACTGGTTTGGACTACGTACCGGACCCTCTGCCTTCAGAGGACAAAGGATTTATGGGTATAAATACTGGGGCCCTGACCCCAAGACTTTAGATCACTTCTGGAACAAACAAGATGAACCTTTGCTGAGGAGAGAAACCAGAGAAGCTGAAGGAGGAGACTATCCCTATGCTGTGTGCTGTTTGAGGGATTGGCCTGCAGTGGTTGCCTGATTGCCAAAGAAAGGAGAAAGGACTTTGTGCTACTTTCATCATCTTGCAGCACATCTCCAAGGGCTTGAAGATTGAGCTTGCCTCCCTGCTGAAGTCTCAGGGACACAAGACTTCACCAACCAGCTCCCCTGAATTCCCTTGCTGGGAATTTGAAGTGCCTGCTGTTGTGTTGGGCCTTCTGAGAGACTGCGTGTTGCTGGGAGCTGGAAGTGCGACTCAAGATGGAGAAGCGTGTCGTCGCCGCAGCCGCTGTCGTCGCATCGCCGAGAAAGCGTGCCGCCGCTGCCGCTGTTGCCATCGCATCGCTGAAGCGCCTCGCATCACCGGAGAAGAGTGTTGCCGTCGCATCAGACGCCGTCGCATCATCAGAGAAGCGCGTCGCAGGGCCTGTCGCGGCTCAAGAAGATTCGCCACACGGCCGTCGGGCATGCACGCATCGCCCCCTGAGTGTCGCATCGAGAGGAAGACGCCATTTTGTTTCATTGCACCAGGTCGTCATCGCAGCGCTGATGGTCGCATCGCCACAGAAGCACAGTAAGAAACCGACGCATCACCTCCCCACGCGGTGAAGAACCGACGCATCACCTCCTCTCCGGTAAGGAACCGACACATCACTGTCCCCTACGCAGCAGTAGGGAACCGACGCATCACCTCCCCCGGAGCAAGGAACCGACGCATCACCGTTCTTGCGTGTAAGGAACCGACGCATCACCTTCCCTGCAACTCTTTTGTTTGTATCGTGTTACGCATCCAAAGTTACATTGAACATTGAGTGTCGCATTTACCACCTTTATTGAACTGAACTATTTTCTACCATTGACAGTCATATTTTACATAGTGTATTGCGGATTTTTGTCGTTTTGGGTCTTGTGATAAGTCTATATAAAAATACTTATTTTTATACTACAACCTGTGTGGTGTCCATCTGTAGTGTTGTCACTGTGTTACTGTATGTGTTCACAAATGCTTTACACACTGCCTCTGAGATAAGCCTGCCTGCTCGTGCCAAGCTACCAAGGGGGTGAGCAGGGGTATTTTAGTAGTGTATCCCCCTTACCCTGACTAGAAGCAAGGGTCCCTATTTGGACAAAGGTACCTACCTCTGCCAACTAGAGACCCCCAGTTCTAACACTGAGGAATCAGGGTTGTCATGTTCAGTGGTTGCCAGAAACTACCTACACCACTGTAGAATACAGGAGGGTGGTAGTGGCACTGTAGAGCTAGCTGGTCTAATGGCTGACATAACCTGTGGGGATGTCCAGAGTTCATTTGGACACCAAGCCCTCAGTTTAGGTCATCCAAAATTTTCAGGTCCTGGGGGATTCCTAGGAACTACGCGACATGGCGCGGCCAACGTTGGTTTGGTTCTTATACTAACAGTGAAAATCTGAGTAGTTCAGTCGTGCTTTCTCAGAAAGCCCTACTCATACTTTTCAGAGACGTCTGAAGTGGGAAGGGAAATCCGCCTCAGCTGAGCAGATATACTCTGTGTATTGGCTGAGGTTTAAGCAAGCTTGTAAGGATAAAAGGATAAAAGGTTCACCACATTGTGCAAAACCCTACCTCTTAACTTTTTCTCTTCTCTTTTAAAAATGACTGACCCCGCGAGTAGCTCGGGGGAAGAAGAATTTGCAAACGCTCTTATCACAGAGAACTGCAGACATGCAGTAACTATGAAATTGTTAGAACACGGCGTACCCGCTACAGGTGGCTGTGTTACCTTCGTGATTGAGGCACATGAGGTGTTCGGATCAGAGGTATTCTATTCTTGGGTTCAGTTCCCAACTGCAGATCTGGTGACTAAATTATTTCACACATACATTGTCGTTGAACCACTGGATGAATACATTCCATACGAAGACATTGGAGTCCCGTTAACTTACCAGCAACACAAAAACTGGTTTAAAGGCGCCCTCCCACACACAAATCTGCCGTGAGACTCGGTCCACTAACCATAGAAAGGAGCGGCCTGGCTGGTCTTCGCGACATACACTCCACATCCAGAGATAGATACACTACCAGTGGATGAAGTCCATACAATATACAAAGACATAGTCAAGCTACACAGACACATTGTCCAGTTTGTCATGCGAACATTAACCCCTTCGCTGCTAGGCCTTTTCCCCCCCTGTGCTAAGCCTTTTTTTGGCTATTTGGGGTAGTGCGGGCTTAGGCCCCTGTAACTTATTGACCACATAAGGTATCCACGCCAAATTTGCATCCTTTTTTCTAACATCATGGGGATTGTAAAGGTACCCAGGGTTTGTGGATTCCCCTGGAGGGGACCCAGAAATTAGCCAAAATACAGCAACATTTTGTTTTTTTGGGGAAAAATGCAAAAAAGGGCTACAGATGAAAGCGTCTTGTTTTTCCCTGCAAATGGCATCAAAAAGGGGTTGGGGTGCTGAAATCACCATCTTCCCAGCTTTCAGGGACAAGCAGACTTTTGTCAGAAAACCAACTTTTTTACACAGTTTTGGCATTTTTCTGGGACATAGCCTATTTTTGCTATTTTTTGTGCTTTCAACCTCCTTCCAGTTAATGGTAGAAATGGGTATGAAACCAATAATGGATCCTGAAAAGCCATACATTTCTGAAAAGTAGACAAACTTCTGAATTCAGCAAGGGGTCATTTGTGTAGATCCTTAAAGTTTTCCTTATAGAAACTAACAGTTAAATGAAGGAAAAATTGAAAATTAGTTGAAAAAAACAGCCATTTGTGTCAACGTTTTCACCTGTAACTTCTTCTAATTATGACAGCTATTTGAAAGCAATATACCGTTATATCCGCTGGACCTTTCTGGTTGTGGGGATATATAGGACTTGTAGGTTCACCAAGAACCCGACGAACCCAGAGCCAATAACTGAGCAGCATCTTGCAATGGTTTTTTATTATGTACCGGGTATATAGCAATTATTTTGGGAAAATGTATACATGGAAAAATTGTTATGAAAGACACCTATGTATTTCTGAAATGGGAACAAAATGTAGATTTTAGAAACAGTAGATATTTGACATTTCCGAAATTGGGAGTACCCATACTAGCATGAGAATTATAGGTCATTTTTCAAAATGACTTAATTTTTACACATTGTCTTTCATTTGGAAGGCAGAAATGCATCGAAAGTCAATAGGTAATAACAGTTGCTCTACAATTCTGTGTTACCCTAAGTCTCCCGATAAAAATGGTACCTCACTTGTGTGGGTAGCCCTTGTGCCCACAACAGGAAATGGCTCAAAATGCAACGTGGACGTACCACATTTTCACAATAAAAAATTACCCTTTTTTTGCAAAGTGCCTAGCTGTAGTTTTTGAACCCTAGATCTGCGGGCACTTAGGGAAACCTAGCAAACCTATACATTTTTGAAAACTAGACACCCAGGGGAATTCAGGACGGGGTGACTTGACTGGCTCTCACGAGGTTCCGTTACCCAGAATCCCTTGCAAACCTAAACAATTGGTAAACAAAACACATTTTCCTCACTTTTCTGTGGTGGAAAGTTCTGGAATCTGCGCGGATCCACAAAATTCTACCCACCCCGCGTTCCCCAAGGTCTTCCGAAAACAATGGTACCTCACTTGTGTGGGTAGGCCTAGTGCCCGCGACAGGAAGCAGCGCAAAACGCAACGTGGACGCACCACATTTTCACAGTGAAAAATGACCCTTTTTTGCAAAGTGCCTAGCTGTAGTTTTTTAACCCTAGCTCTGCCGGCACCTAGGGAAACCTAGCAAACCTATACATTTTTGGAAACTAGACACCCAGGGGAATCCAGGATGGGGTGACTTGACTGCCTCCCACCAGGTTCCGTTACCCAGAATTCCTCGCAAACCTAAAAAATTGTCAAAAAAACACATTTTCCCCACATTTCTGTGGTGGAAAGTTCTGTAATCTGCGTGGATCCACAAATTTCCATGCACCCCGCGTTCCCCAAAGTCTTACGAGAAAAATGGTACCTCACTTGTGTGGGTCGGCCTAGTGCCTACGACAGGAAACGGCGCAAAACCGAACGTGGTCACACCTCAATTTCGCAGTGAAAAATGACCCTTTTTTGGCAAAGTGCCTAGCTGTAGTTTTTGAACCCTAGCTGTGCCGGCACCTAGGGAAACGTAGCAAACCTATACATTTTTTAAAACTAGACACCCAGGGGAATCCAGGATGGGGTGACTTGACTGCCTCCCACCAGGTTCTGTTACCCAGAATCCCTCGCAAACCTAAAAAATTATCAAAAAAACCACATTTTCCCCACATTTCTGTGGTGGAAAGTTCTGGAATCAGCGTGGATCCACAAATTTCCACCCACCCCGCGTTCCCCAAAGTCTTACGAGAAAAATGGTACCTCACTTGTGTGGGTCGGCCTAGTGCCTGCGACAGGAAACGGCGCAAAACGCAACGTGGTCACACCTCAATTTCGCAGTGAAAAATGACCCTTTTTTGGCAAAGTGCCTAGCTGTAGTTTTTGAACCCTAGCTCTGCCGGCACCTAGGGAAACCTAGAAAACCTATACATTTTTGAAAACTAGACACCCAGGGGAATCCAGGATGGGGTGACTTGACTGCCTCCCACCAGGTTCTGTTACCCAGAATCCCTTGCAAACCTAAACAATTGTCCAAAAAAACAAATTTTCCCCACATTTCTGTGGTGGAAAGTTCTGGAATCTGCGTGGATCCACATATTTCCACCCACCCCGTGTTCCCCAAAGTCTTATGAGAAAAATGGTACCTCACTTGTGTGGGTCGGCCTAGTGCCTGCGACAGGAAACGACGCAAAACGCAACGTGGTCACACTTCAATTTCGCAGTGAAAAATGACCCTTTTTTGGCAAAGTGCCTAGGTGCAGTTTTTGAACCCTAGCTCTGCCGGCTCCTAGGGAAACCTAGCAAACCTATACATATTTGAAAACTAGACACCCAGGGGAATCCAGGATGGGGTGACTTGACTGCCTCCCACCAGGTTCTGTTACCCAGAATCCCTTGCAAACCTAAATAATTGTAAAAAAAAACACATTTTCCCCACATTTCTGTGGTGGAAAGTTCTGGAATCTGCGTGGATCCACAAATGTCCGCCCACCCCGCGTTCCCCAAAGTCTTACGAGAAAAATGGTACCTCACTTGTGTGGGTCGGCCTAGTGACTGCAACAGGAAACGGCGCAAAACGCAATGTGGTCACACCTCAATTTCGCAGTGAAAAATGACCCTTTTTTGGCAAAGTGCCTAGCTGTAGTTTTGAATCCTACCTCTGCCGGCACCTAGGGAAACCTAGCAAACCTATACAGTTTTGAAAACTAGACACCCAGGGGAATCCAGGATGGGGTGACTTGACTGCCTCCCACCAGGTTCTGTTACCCAGAATCCCTTGCAAACCTAAAAAATTGTCCAAAAAAACACATTTTCCCCACATTTCTGTGGTGGAAAGTTCTGGAATCTGCGTGGAGCCACAAATTTCCACCCACCCCGTGTTCCCCAAAGTCTTATGAGAAAAATGGTACCTCACTTGTGTGGGTCGGCCTAGTGCCTGCGACAGGAAACGACGCAAAACGCAACGTGGTCACACTTCAATTTCGCAGTGAAAAATGACCCTTTTTTGGCAAAGTGCCTAGGTGTAGTTTTTGAACCCTAGCTCTACCGGCACCTAGGGAAACCTAGCAAACCTATACATATTTGAAAACTAGACACCCAGGAGAATCCAGGATGGGGTGACTTGACTGCCTCCCACCAGGTTCTGTTACCCAGAATCCCTTGCAAACCTAAATAATTGTCAAAAAAACCACATTTTCCCCACATTTCTGTGGTGGAAAGTTCTGGAATCTGCGTGGATCCACAAATTTCTGCCCACCCCGCGTTCCCCAAAGTCTTACGAGACAAATGGTACCTCACTTGTGTGGGTCAGCCTAGTGCCTGCGACGGGAAACGGCGCAAAACGCAACGTGGTCACACCTCAATTTCGCAGTGAAAAATGACCCTTTTTTGGCAAAGTGCCTAGATGTAGTTTTTGAACCCTACCTCTGCCGGCACCTAGGGAAACCTAGCAAACCTAAACATTGTTGAAAACTAGACACCCAGGGGAATCCAGGATGGGGTGACTTGACTGCCTCCCACCAGGTTCTGTTACCCAGAATCCCTTGCAAACCTAAACAATTGTCAAAAAAACCACATTTTCCCCACATTTCTGTGGTGGAAAGTTCTGGAATCTGCGTGGATCCACAAATGTCCACCCACCCCGTGTTCCCCAAAGTCTTACGAGAAAAATGGTACCTCACTTGTGTGGGTCGGCCTAGTGCCTGCGACAGGAAACGGCGCAAAACACAACGTGGTCACACCTCAATTTCGCAGTGAAAAATGACCCTTTTTTGGCAAAGTGCCTAGCTGTAGTTTTTGAACCCTAGCTCTGCCGGCACCTAGGGAAACCTACCAAACACACACATTTCTGAAAAGTAGACACCCGGGGGCTTCCAGGGAGGTATGGCTTGCATGGATCCCCCAACCTTTCCTTACCCAGAATCCCCTGCAAACCTCAATTTTAGCTGAAAAAATCACTTTTTTCACACATTTTTGTGTGGGAAAGTGTGGCATCACTGGCCTCACACAAATTTCCTACCACCCAGCGTTCCCCCAGGTCTCCCGATAAAAATGGTGCCTCACTTGTGTGGGACGCCCAAGTACCCGCGACAGGCAAGGGCCCAAAACGTAGTGAGGCGACTTCAAAATTGCCTATCTCAAAACCACCTGGTTTTGCAAGGGGGGTCACCTGGGTTTTTGGCCCCGTGCTCGGCGGCCATCTAGGGAAACCTACCAAACCCACACATTTCTGAAAAGTAGACACCCGGGGGATTCCAGGGAGGTATGGCTTGCATGGATCCCCCAACGTTTTCTTACCCAGAATCCCCTGAAAACCTGACATTTTGCTGAAAAAATCCCTTTTTTCACACATTTTTGTGTGGTAAAGTTGTGGCATCATCGGGCTGACACAAATTTCCTACCACCCAGCGTCCCCCCAGATCTCCCGATAAAAATGGTGCCTCACTCGGGTGGGAGGCCCAAGTACCCGCGACAGGCAAGGGCCCACAACGTATTGAGGCGACCTCAAACTGGCCTATCACAAAACGACCTGGTTTTGCAAGGGGGGTCCCATGATGTTTTGGCCCGGGGCTCGGCAGCCACCTAGGGAAACCTACCAAACCCACACATTTCTGAAAAGTAGACACCCGGGGCTTCCAGAGAGGTATGGCTTGCGTGGATCCCCCAACGTTTCCTTACCCAGAATCCCCTGCAAACCTGACATTTTGCTGAAAAAATCCCTTTTTTCACACATTTTTGTGTGGTAAAGTTGTGGCATTACCGGGCTGACACAAATTTCCTACCACCCAGCGTCCCCCCAGGTCTCCCGATAAAAATGGTGCCTCACTCGGGTGGGAGGCCCAAGTACCCGCGACAGGCAAGGGCCCAAAACGTAGTGAGCCGACATCAAAATTGCCTATCTCAAAACCACCTGGTTTTGCAAGGGGGGGTCACCTGGGTTTTTGGCCCCGTGCTCGGCGGCCATCTAGGGAAACCTGCCAAACCCACATATTTCTGAAAAGTAGACACCCGGGGGCTTCCAGGGAGGTATGGCTTGCATGGATCCCCCAACGTTTCCTTACCCAGAATCCCCTGCAAACCTCACTTTTAGCTGAAAAAAATCACTTTTTTCACACATTTTTGTGTGGTAAAGTTGTGGCATCACCTTGCTGACACAAATTTCCTACCACCCAGCGTTCCCCCAGGTCTCCCGATAAAAATGGTGCCTCACTCGGGTGGGAGGCCCAAGTACCCGCGACAGGCAAGGGCCCACAACGTATTGAGGCGACCTCAAAATGGCCTATCACAAAACGACCTGGTTTTGCAAGGGGGTCCCATGACGTTTTAGCCCGGGGCTCGGCGGCCACCTAGGGAAACCTACCAAACCCACACATTTCTGAAAAGAAGACACCCGGGGGATTCCAGGGAGGTAAGGCTTGCACGGATCCCCCAACGTTTTCTTACCCAGAATCCCCTGCAAACCTGAACTTTGCCTGAAAAAAACACTTTTTTCACACATTTTTGTGTGGTAAAGTTGTGGCATCATGGGACTGACACAAATTTCTTACCACCCAGCGTTCCCCCAGGTCTCCCGATAAAAATGGTGCCTCACTCGGGTGGGAGGCCCAAGTACCCGCGACAGGCAAGGGCCCACAACGTATTGAGACGACCTCAAAATGGCCTATCAAAAAACGACCTGGTTTTGCAAGGGGGGTCCCATGACGTTTTAGCCCGGGGCTCGGCGGCCACCTAGGGAAACCTACCAAACCCACACATTTCTGAAAAGTAGACACCCGGGGGATTCCAGGGAGGTAAGGCTTGCACGGATCCCCCAACGTTTTCTTACCCAGAATCCCCTGCAAACCTGAACTTTGCCTGAAAAAAACACTTTTTTCACACATTTTTGTGTGGTAAAGTTGTGGCATCATGGGACTGACACAAATTTCTTACCACCCAGCGTTCCCCCAGGTCTCCCGATAAAAATGGTGCCTCACTCGGGTGGGAGGCCCAAGTACCCGCGACAGGCAAGGTCCCACAACATTTTGTGATAGGCAATTTTAATGTCGCCTCAATACGTTGTGGAGCCTTGCCTGTCGCGGGTACTTGGGCCTCCCACCCGAGTGAGGCACCATTTTTATCGGGAGACCTGGGGGACGCTGGGTGGTAGGAAATTTGTGTCAGCCCAGTGATGCCACAACTTTACCACACAAAAATGTGTGAAAAAGGGATTTTTCAGCAAAATGTCAGGTTTGCAGGGGATTATGGGTAAGAAAACGTTGGGGGATCCACGCAAGCCATACCTCCCTGGAATCCCCGGGTGTCTACTTTTCAGAAATGTGTGGGTTTGGTAGGTTTCCTAGGTGGCCGCCGAGCCCCGGGCCAAAACGTCATGGGACCCCTTGCAAAACCAGGTCGTTTTGTGATAGGCCATTTTGAGGTCGCCTCAATACGTTGTGGGCCCTTGCCTGTCGCGGTACTTGGGCCTCCCACCCGAGTGAGGCACCATTTTTATCGGGAGACCTGGGGGACGCTGGGTGGTAGGAAATTTGTGTCAGCCCGGTGATGCCACAACTTTACCACACAAAAATGTGTGAAAAAGGGATTTTTCAGCAAAATGTCAGGTTTGCAGGGGATTCTGGTAAGAAAACGTTGGGGGATCCATGCAAGCCATACCTCCCTGGAATCCCGGGTGTCTACTTTTCAGAAATGTGTGGGTTTGGTAGGTTTCCCTAGGTGGCCGCCGAGCCCCGGGCCAAAACGTCATGGGACCCCCTTGCAAAACCAGGTCGTTTTGTGATAGGCCATTTTGAGGTCGCCTCAATACGTTGTGGGCCCTTGCCTGTCGCGGGTACTTGGGCCTCCCACCCGAGTGAGGCACCATTTTTATCGGGAGACCTGGGGGAACGCTGGGTGGTAGGAAATTTGTGTCAGCAAGGTGATGCCACAACTTACCACACAAAAATGTGTGAAAAAGGGATTTTTCAGCAAAATGTCAGGTTTGCAGGGGATTCTGGGTAAGAAAACGTTGGGGGATCCACGCAAGCCATACCTCCCTGGAATCCCCGGTGTCTACTTTTCAGAAATGTGTGGGTCTGGTAGGTTTCCTAGGTGGCCGCCGAGCCCCGGGCCAAAACGTCATGGGACCCCCTTGCAAAACCAGGTCGTTTTGTGGTAGGCCATTTTGAGGTTGCCTCAATACGCTGTGGGCCCTTGCCTGTCGCGGGTACTTGGGCCTCCCACCCGAGTGAGGCACCATTTTTATCGGGAGACCTGGGGAACGCTGGGTGGTAGGAAATTTGTGTCAGCACGGTGATGCCACAGCTTTACCACACGAAAATGTGTGAAAAAGGGATTTTTCAGCAAAATGTCAGGTTTGCAGGGGATTCTGGGTAAGAAACGTTGGGGGATCCACGCAAGCCATACCTCCCTGGAATCCCGGGTGTCTACTTTTCAGAAATGTGTGGGTTTGGTAGGTTTCCCTAGGTGGCCGCCGAGCCCCGGGCCAAAACGTCATGGGACCCCCTTGCAAAACCAGGTCGTTTTGTGATAGGCCATTTTGAGGTCGCCTCAATACGTTGTGGGCCCTTGCCTGTCACGGGTACTTGGGCCTCCCACCCGAGTGAGGCACCATTTTTATCGGGAGACCTGGGGAACGCTGGGTGGTAGGAAATTTGTGTCAGCAAGGTGATGCCACAACTTTACCACACAAAAATGTGTGAAAAAAGGGATTTTTTCAGCAAAATGTCAGGTTTGCAGGGGATTCTGGGTAAGAAAACGTTGGGGGATCCACGCAAGCCATACCTCCCTGGAATCCCCGGGTGTCTACTTTTCAGAAATGTGTGGGTCTGGTAGGTTTCCCTAGGTGGCCGCCGAGCCCCGGGCCAAAACCCAGGTGACCCCCTTGCAAAACCAGGTCATTTTGAGATAATGTGTTGTTTATTTCTGCAGCGTGAAAATTTTGGCACAATATTGCAAGGAAAATGTGACAGACATTTTGAGGTTTGCAGGACATTGTGGGTACCATAACTTGTTGGGATCCACAAGAGAGATATCACCATGTACTCCCATGGGTGTTTCGTTTACGACAAAATCTACAGTTGGTAGGTTATTCTTAGACGGAATGTACACCTTGGCAGACAGACTAAAAAGACAAAGATTACTGCACAGCCATCTATTCCTCAAGCACACACACATACTGGTTGAATTTGGCATGAGGGCAAGTGATGGTTCAGTATATACAATTTTATTAACAAGAGATTTCACAAAAATGAAATGCACTGTCAATAATTGAAAGGACAAAAAACTGAACCAGTGACTCGCAGCTCGTGAGCTGTAAAGCCACGTCAAGGCCCCAACCGCTTTACAGGCCATTCACACACCTTTCAAACGTGATACACACAAGACCATTCACACCACCAGGCACGAAACAAACACATTACAACATTCACAAAAAGGGACAAGGTACACCCTGCTTGAGAAAGACAAAAAAAAAAATATTACTGCACAGCCATCTAATCCTCCACACACACATACTGGTTGGATTTGGCACGAGGGTGAGTGATGGTTCAGTATATACAATTGTATTAACAAGTGATTTCACAAAAATTAAATGCACTGTTAATAATTGAAAGGACGAGAAACTGAACCATTGACTCACAGCTCGTGAGCTGTAAAGCCACGACAAGGCACCAACCTCTTTACAGGCCATTCATACACCTTTCATACGTGTGACAAATACAAAACCATTCACACCACCAGCCGCGGGCCCATCACATTACAACACTCACACCAGCAGACAGCGCCATTCAAGGGCCCATCACTTTCACACGCCCACATTCCTAACACAGCAACCACACAAGCTGATGGATTGCGTGGAGTGTCGCTCGGCTAGCAGTGTGTGTAGTGACCAGCAGCAAGTCACTACTCACACACTGCCAGCCGAGCGCCACTCCACGCACACCGCCAGCCAAGTGCCACTCCACGCACAAAGCCAGCCAAGTGCCACTCCACACACACCACCAGCCAAGCGCCACTCCACGCACACCGCCAGCCAAGCGCCACTCCACGCACACCGCCAGCCTAGTGCCACTCCACGCACACCGCCAGCCAAGCGCCACTACACGCACACCGCCAGCCAAGAGCCACTCCACGCACACCGCCAGCCAAGCGCCACTCCACACACACCGCCAGCCAAGCACCACTCCACGCACACCGCCAGCCAAGCGCCACTCCACGCACACCGCCAGCCAAGCGCCACTCCACGCACACCGCCAGCCAAGAGCCACTCCACGCACACCGCCAGCCAAGCGCCACTCCACGCACACCGCCAGCCAAGCGCCACTCCACGCACACCGCCAGCCAAGCACCAGCCTACACACACCACCATCACATTTAGGATTTTTTTATACAAAAAAGAAAACACAAACAAATTGCAAATAGATACAAATCTACTAACACAAAATCAGAAACTAAATACATTGCACTAATGCCAACCTTGAAACAGAACAACAATTCTTAAACATTACAGACTAGGCAGTTCACTTTACCACTCATGGTTGCTCCCAATAATTCTTTTGCTTGTGGTACGCTCTATAACAAGCAGGCACACACAGCCCAGGGTTAGAAGGACACTCAGGGCAGTACATACGAGTCTCCTTCCGCGTACCTCTTCGCCAACAGACTCTACATCTCCTAGTGGGAAAGTCTTTTGAGGGTGTAGGAGGAATGTGATCAGGAAAGTGGCGATCTTTCAATCGAGCCACATCCTCCACCACTCCAACTCTAGGAACACTTGCCTGTTCCACAACAACAAGGCTGCCTATGACAGACTGCTGAAACTGAACAAAAGTCAACTTTGACGCAGGAGAACACTCCTTGAACACAACAAAAGCATTGAAAGTTGCTAAATTGAAGAGATGGATGGCCAACTTCTTATACCAAATGTAAGCCTTACGAATAGCAGTGTAAGGTTCCAACCTCTGATCTACTCTATCAACACCACCCATGTGCTTATTGTAGTCTAAAATGCACACAGGTTTGCGCACTTCAGCAATCTGACCCCAAACAGCCACAGGTGAAGTACTCTCATCATGGATGGTAGTCAGCATGTACACATCCCTCCTGTCCACAAATTTCACAGCTAGCAGTTCCTCACTACGCAAGGCACTGCACTGTCCCCTCTGAAGTTTTTGCAAACAAGCTCTTTTGGATAACCTTTACGGTTAGAGCGGATTGTGCCACAAGCAAAAGTGTCCACTTTGAACAATTCCTTAAACAATTGCACAGCAGTGTAGAAGTTATCAAGGTACAAATGGTGGCCTCTGTTAAACAGTCCTCTAGCAAGATCCCACACAATTTTCTCTGAAACTCCAAAAGTGGACAGACAACCAGGGGGTCAATAGTGGAATCCCTACCAGTGTACACACACAAATTAAAAACATATCCTGTCCTACTCTCAGACAACATATACAGCTTAATTCCATAGCGTGCCCTCTTGCTAGGAATGTACTGCCTAAAAACCAAACGGCCCTTGAACAGGACCAAAGACTCATCAATAGATATTTCTTTCCCTGGAGAATAGATCTCTGAAAATCGATCTACAAAGTGATCAAGAACAGGCCGAATCTTAAAAAGACGGTCACATTCAGGGTGATCTCGTGGCAACGCCAAACCATTATCAACAAAATGCAGCTTCCGAAGCAAAAGTAAATACCGAGCACGAGTCATAACTGCAGGAAATATGACCGTTGCCATCAAGGGACTGGTAGACCAATATGAACCCATGGACGGCTTCCTTATCAAACCCATCAAAAAAGTAAAACCCAAAAACTTCTTCATCTCTTCCAGATTTGTGGGACTCCACCGGGTAGCTCTAGAATGGGGCCTAAGTCTGGCACTGTTGTCCCTCAAAAACTGTTCAGCATACAAATTAGTCTGCTCAACAATCTCACCCAAAAATACATCATCCATAACTGAAAATACTGTATAGGCAAATAATGTTCACAATCCACTCTACACCCTGCATAACCACTAAAGGCAGGCAACACCGGCTGCACCATGTTTGGATCAACCCAGAGTCCAGCACTTCCAGTAGGAAGCCTAGCAGCCCCAGGCTGCAATCCAGATGCCTCTTGCACCATCGGCACAGTAGTATCCTCCTCTAAAACAGGCACTTCATCTGCACTGAGAGTACCTTCATCATCCGATGATTCCATGTGGAGAGAAAACTCACTGCCTGAATCTTCCCCTCCCTCCTCTCCCTCAGACGCACTGTCAGTCTCATAATCCTGCTCAGAGGAAGATTCAAGAAGCAAACCAACCACCTGCTGAGCAGTAATTCTACGGCTAGCCATAATGCTTACTAATAAAGGTTACTTGTCAAACAAGTCAACAACAACAAACCCTTTGTAAAAAAAAGAAATAAACAAAATGTAGCTTTACCACAAAGACCTATATACTCCAACACTATACCACTCACGTGACAGAAGCAGCTAGACTCACCACCACCTACTCTACACAGACACAGTAAGGATCAACAATATCCCACTAAAAAGAAGAAAAAAAAATTACACATAAGACAATGCAAAACATCGCAAAGAATTTCATGCTCTGAACACTAACAAATATGCTGCCATTATGACACCACTTACAAAAAATTCATTCATGCATGACAATAATACTCATTTGGAGTACACACAACAAAAATATTTTTCTTACCAAATAAATGCAATTACGCAAAACTGCAGAACAACCACTGCCGAAACCGCAAACAGGAATCAAAAGCTTTACACTAGAATAAAAAGGAGAAAAAAACATTACAATCACATATGCAAATAATGCACCAGTCCACACACAATCCACCAGCCAAGCTAAGGGGTAGGTGGGCCAAAGAGTATAAATAAAATATTCACCCCCGTAAAGGGGAGCAACCCTTGCCCTTTTGGCCACTCCCAAACACAAAAATAAAAAAACCCTGGTGTCTAGTGGCTTCTGCCCTCCTTGGGGGCAGATGGGCCTAAAAACATACTGCTATTCTGCCACCCAAGGGGTCACTCTCCACAAATAAATGCCTGGTGGACTAGTGGGAAGATACCTTTATCTTCCGCACACGATCTCTCACTACTCAACTCTACTCTCAACTCTATTCACAACTGGATGTTAGCTCACCAACTCATTCTGAATCCCGCCAAAAACTAATTCCTCCTCCTCTCTACCTCTCGCTCACCTCCTCCTGTTCAATCTTGGATGGATCAGCTGAACCTACTCAACAACAAACCCATCATTGTCGACAGCGCTAAATCCCTAGGTGTCATTCTTGACAAAAGACTCAACCTAATCTCCCACATCAACTCTATTGCTAAGAACGCACGTTACCAGTTGCGCCTTCTATGGGGGATCCGTCGGTTCTTCCCGGAGAAAGACTTAAAAACCTTGGTACAATCTCTGGTTCTCTCAAGATTATTGCAATTCTCTTCTGACGGGCCTACCCAAATCCCACCTCTCCCCTCTCAAATCCATCCTCCATTCAGCAGCTCGCTTCATTTCAGGGTCTAAACGAAGCAACCACGTCACTCCTATCCTGTCCTCTCTTCGATGGCTTCCGATCGAGGCAAGATCTATTTACAAAACTGCCTGCATCACACACAAAGCTTTACACACGTCCTCCCCTCGTTACCTGGCGAATAAATTGGCGCAATCCGGTGAGAATCTGGAACTCGCTTCCCCCATTGCTCCGTGCCACCTCCTCTACCCGGATCTTCAAAGCTGACCTCAAATCTCTTATCTTCCAAAGACACTATACTTTCACTCTCAGCCCCCTCTAGGAAGTTTGCTCTTCATTGTGCTCTGAGTGCCACTTATTGCAGTATACCTCTATATCATGCACATGTGTGTGTGCCCGGAAGCTGTTTCAGCCCGGGCTGCCACACACGGGGGGGGTGGTGTATGCACTGCCAGCAACCTGCCAGGCCAGTGCACAACACTTGCCATCACCCTCTCTCTGCCTGCCATATTGTGCTCCATGCTACTGAAGGGTAACCCGATTCAAGGCCCCATTCTCCCGATTTATTTTTAAAAAAACTGCCCCCCTAGGGGGGCAGAGCACCAAAAACATATGGCCCCCAAAAGGGGAGCGACCCTTGCCCAAGGGGCCGCTCCCCAAAACAGTATTTTCACGTTTTAAAAGAGGCATCGGGGGAAAGGAAAACCCTTTCCTTTCCCTCGATGCCTCTTTTGTTTCAAACCCCCCCTCCCCGGAGCCAAAACTCACCTTATTCCCCGACGCGCTGGAAGCAAATGGCTTCCAGCGCATCGGGGAACAAAGGGAAACCCCCAATGACGTCAGCGCGCCTCGCGCGCTGATGTCATTGAGGAGGGGGGGCGGGGGGAGGCAGGGGAAGCCCTTCCCCTGCCTTCCCCCCCCAAAAAACAACGATCGGATTCCCACGGGGGGAGTGCCAGCGCTTGCCCCGTGGGTGGGTCTTATGACGAGCTGGACTCGTCATGAGCACACGACCACTGTGTGCCATGACGAGTCCAGCTCATCATAAGCATCGAAGGGGTTAACAGTACAACCTGCGAGAAATGCTCCAGTTGGTCCACATCAGACCACACCCACCATTAACCCACAGACACTAAAATCAGTGATGAGAACAATACCTTCCAAACGGGAGCAAATTCCATTCTGGATAGCACAAAATATTGCACAGCTGGAAGCAGTATTTCCCCATACGGGTCCGTAGGAAAAACACAGAGTGCTAACCATTTCCTTGCCAATGGGGATGGTTCCCTCGATCAAGGATTGTACCACTTGGGGAACAATCTTTGCTGCTGTATACATTAGAATACACGGTACCCCTTCCATAGCAGTAGATCCATAAGTATTGAAACAAATACAGAATGAGTACGGGGCAGGACCTGCCCTGGACTTGGGGATGAAACTGATGGGTAACTTTGCCCAAGTCTCTGCAATAATGCTGAGCAACATAAAAGGGGAGGCAACAGCAGTGGCCATACACAGCCGCCTCAGAGAAATAGCACCTATATATAAGGAGCGACAATTACCAAATACTTTCGAAGAAACCTATGCTGCATTAGGTAGAGATAATCTGGGAACCAAAGCAGGGAAGCCACAAGTGACGGGTAGTCCCGACAAGGTCACGTCAAAGCAAGCATCCGCTTCTTCTAAAAAGAAATGGGAGAACAAACAATCCAAAAATAACAATTCAGAAAAGAATTCACGATCAAGGGGTGGGTCTCTCCAACAGGAGTCCTCTGAAAAGAGGTACAACCATGGGAATCGTGATAACATTAGGAACCTGATAGGTATCAGGACACTGATATACGTTCCTTTTGTTCCTTTCAGGGTTCATCAAAACACTTGGAGAGGGACGGGCGACCAGAACAAAAGCAGGAAGATCGACCAAAAACAAAAAGGGGAACACATTGAATTCAGATTAAATTATCAGATAGGAAGAACAACCTAAAGCAAAGCCTCAATTCAAAAAGAAGAAAGTAGCTTACTTAAAAATTAGACATGCCCATGTTACTGAGGACTCAGCTTCTGAATGGGGAATGGGCTCTGAGGATGCTAGACAGAACGGCAGAAGTAACAATAGCTCGCAAGAACCTGAAGGATTTTCTGGTGACAGCAGTATTGAATGAACATATCACGGTGGAAACACCTGATACCAGAGTTAGTGTCCTGCATAGACTGCATGACATCACATTACAAATAGAGGGGGACATCTCAAGAAAGGTTAAAGGTCTTTTTTGGGAGAACTTAACATATGGATATGACATACTATTAGCAGTAAGAGATTGGCTGCCTGAGTTTGTGATGGAGTGCCCAAAAGGGCAAAGCGTCATTTTGCCTTCTTTCTCCGACTTCGTTCCAGAATCTTTAAAACATTCATGTGCGCAGGATTGGGCGCTGGCGCTAGCTCCGGCATTATACCGCAACCATGTAGGGTGGGACGTGGAGTCTACCAACCATGAAATCCCATCAAAATCTACTCCAAATCCACAGAGAAAGTACCGTATTAAAAATGATGCAAAAAGATAGGCCAAAAAAATCTTAGACCAACTTGATTACCAAGGTGTGATTCTGACTTGCACCTCCCCAATGAACAATCCTTTGTTTCCAGTAATGAAACCTAACATTATATATCGTCTAGTTTTAGATTACCGACATTTAAACACATGCACATGAACATTTGCAGTTCAGAATGCACATAGTGCCGCATTAATGAATAACATTGTGCGGAAGAAATACAAAACGACATTAGATATCCTGAATGGATTCTTCTGCCAAAATATAGCTCCAGAAAGCAGATATTTGACAGCATTTTCTGCCCTCGGCACTCAGCGAAATTTCCATCGCTTACCCTAAGGGTATAGGAACAGCCCGGGGCTATTCTCGGGAAGAGTGTCAGAAATATTACAAACATACGATGAGGAGGCAGTGTCCTATTGTTAGAAATGGGGGTCTCTAGTTGGCAGAGGTAGGTACCTTTGTCTAAATAGGGACCCTTGCTTCTAGTCAGGGTAAGGGGATACACAATTCAGATAACCCCTGCTCACCCCCTTGATAGCTTGGCACGAGCAGACAGGCTTATCCCAAAGGCAATGTGTAAAGTATTTGTACCAACACTCACAGTAACACAGTGAAAACACCACAAAAGGACACCACACCAGTTTAGAAAAATAAAATATCTTTATCTAAACTAAACAAGACCAAAACGACAAAGATCCGACATACACAGTTAAAAATAAGGCTTTAAAAAGGTTTCAAGAACTTGTACCATAGAAAACTATGGATGCGTGATTTTTCACCAAAGTACCTGTAGTTGCGTCAAAGTTCACCAAGCCAAACAGCCGCAGCATCGGAAAACAAAGAGATGCGACACTCCTGAGACCCTGAGGAGACAATGCGACAGTCCTGCTGCACGCAGAGGAAGGGTTGCGTCGATCCCGGTCTGTATGGGGAGTGATGCGTCGATTCTTCGTGCCAGTTCCGGTCCGCAGGTGATGCATCGGGAAAAGCGTGCCGCACAGGTACGATGCATGGCTCTTCGTGATGCGTCGGCGATCGATGCGGCAGCGTTGCGTGGCGCTGCGTCGGTCCTCTTCAGCCACGATCCCTGGATGCGTCGATTCTTGCAGCGATGACAGGCGCTGCGACGGTTTTCACAGCGGCGCAGCGATGCGTGGAAATTCTTCTCGTGCCGTGAAGATGCGTCAGAAAAACAGCCGCAAGAAGAGCGATGTGCGGTTTCTGTAGTTCTTTGAGTTTCTTCTCTCTTCCAGCTCCCAAACAGCCTCCAGAGGCCCAAACCTGGCACAGGCACCTCAAGGCAGGTCAGAACTCACAACAGCAGAGTTCAGGGGAGCTGGGGGTGAAGTCTTTGTGTCCCTGAGACTTCTGAACAGGAGGCCAGCTCACTTCAGGCCCTTGGAGATCTCCTTCAAGCAGGGGACACAGCACACAGCAAAGTCCTTCTCCTTTCCTTGGCAGAAACAGCAACTGGAGGCCAACCCCAGACACACAGCAAGGGCAGTACTTCTCCTCAGCATCTCCAGCTCTTCTCCTTGGCAAAGGTTCCAGGGATGATCTAAAGTTCAGGGGTTTTAGGTCTAATACTTATACCCCAAAATGTCTTTGTTCTCTTTGTGCAAGGTGCTCTGAGCCCAGTTCAAACCAGTTCTGGGGGTCACTTTGCAAGTGCACAACAACCTCCTTTGTGAGTGTGAGCCTTGGCTCCAGACACACCGCAAGGGGGTGGAGCCAGCATTGTGGAAGGCAGGCACAGCCCTATTCAGGTACAGGTGCTACTCCTCTCACCACTCCAAATGCAGATCAGGCCTATTCAACCTAGTGCTGACTCATCCAGATTCCTGGAGCCACTGCACCTCCCCAGCCCCTGTCACTCCAAAGCCAGACAGTCAATCCATAAATAGGCAGAGGCACACAGGAAGGTTGAACAAGAAAATAGCCACTTCCTAAAAGTGGTATTTTCAAACACACAATTTAAACACCCTCTTTACTAAAAGATGCGTTATTAAATCCTGAGTTCAGGGATACCAAACTCCATTTTCTTATCTTACTCCTATGGGAAGATATGCTTGTAAAATGTTACAAAGCATTCCCCATTCTGTCCTATGGGCAAGATAGCCTTTCAATAGTGAAAAACGAAATTGGCATGTTACACACACCAGTACATGTCCTACCTTTCACATACACTGCACCCTGCCCAGGGGGGTACCTTGGGCCTACCATAGGGGTGTCCTATGTGCAAGGAAAGGGAAGGGTAGGGCCTGGCAAGTGGGTGCACTTGCCAAGTCAACATGGCAGTTAACAAACTGCGCACAGGCACTGCGGTGGCAGGCCAGAGACCTCTTTTCAGGGCTACTCATGTGGGTGGCACAATCAGTGCTGCAAGCCCACTAGTAGCATTTGAGTTACCAGCCCTGGCACACTCAGTGCACTTTGCTAGGGACTTAGTGGCAAAACAAATATGCCGATCAGGGAGAACCAATCACAATATCAATTTACACAGGGAGCACTTGCACTTTGACACTGATCAGCAGTGGCAAAGTGCCCAAAGCAGCTAAGCCAGCAAAAACGAAATCCAGCACAGCATCAAAAACAAAGGAGGTAGAGGCAAAAATTCAGGGAAAACCACGCCAAGGACGCCAGGTCTAACATCTATGTTGATGACATCTATGTGACAGACGATGAATTACTTGAACACTTGCGCAGGGTGAACAACATAATTGTGGGACTCGCCAATTTGGGCTACAAATTTAATTTTAAGAAATTTAAAATTGCCCATCTCAATGTCCTATTTTTGGGATACGAGCTGTCAAGTGAAGGCAAGAGCCTGGCAGCCAACTTTTTAGAGAAGTGTGCGCTGCTCTAACCTCCAGATAATCTAAAGGGTTTGCAATCCATTTTAGGATTCCTAAATTTTGACAGAACATACATTCTAGATTATGCAGAAAAAGTAAAACCTTTCTGCGACTTAATCAGACCTGATTTCACAGCACATTAGTGGACACAGGAACATACAGATATTCTCTGTTCAGTTCAGGCTGACATGATAGCATCTAAACACTTGCACACACGTGTAAATACTACTGACTTGGTGGTCCGGGTGGCCCTAGGTTTATCAGGATATATCTACATCACTTTCAATTAAGGTGAGACAGTCCCAAATGCATATGCATCACATTCATACACACATGCAGAAATGCTATTTGCAGCCACAGAAAAAATACTCACAGCAGAACAGACTGCTGTAGTGAGAGAAAGAGCACTAGCACAGGGGAAACGCATAATCGTTGTAACCCCGGAACCGACTTTAGAAGCGGTTACCAAGGCGTGCATTCCAAATGCACAAGCACTGCATCCGCGATGTATAGAATGGGCTAATTCTCTCACTGCAACAGATGTAGATTACAAATACGATTCTACATTGAAAACACAAGCGTTCCTGCAGTACGAACAAGAATACCCTCTTCCGAATTAAATCTTGCCTTTAGAGAAATATGAATACATCATTTATACTGATGGATCTGCTCAGCCTGCCGTAGGAAGTAAACAACAGGATAGCGCTGCATGTGCTATAGTGAAAGGACGAATGCAGGACGGTAAGTTCCATCCCACCAATACGACTACACAATCTCTAGGAGATTGTACCGCACAGCTGGCAGAGCTGAAAGCCCTGATTTTAGCACTACAGTATACGGATTGGGAATTCCCCACGCTGACAATGTGTGATCCTTTTTATTGTGTGCAGTCTTATAATGAATATCTTCATTACTGGGGCCAGAATGGGTTTAGAGATTCCAAGGGTTGCACAATTAAACATAAATTGTTATGGGAACAAGTGGCAAAGCTGAAAGCATGCCTGCCATGGGTTCAAGTTATTCACACCTTGAGTAATCAACGTGTTGGCGTACACGTTGAAGGGAATTCACTCGCTGATGAAGCCACCAAGGTGACAGTGCGAATTGCTGCCGTTGCTGTAATCACTTGTTCTAGCATGAGGATAGACGGAGACATACTGATAGCTGTCAATGCCTCAAAGAACGGCTCTGCCGTTCCAAGGGGCTTTCCACTCAAATATTCCTATAATTTAGATGCGCAAAACACACCGTATGCTCAAATTCCAGGAGTGGGGGATAGAGTTATACCAAACATGGATTGCAGATTAGGTTTAATACTAGCTGCACACGAGGGTCTGGGCTCAGCACACGCAGGAGTCACTGCTACAATTTCATTACTAAAGCAGTGATTCTGGTGGCCAAGTTTGTCTAAATAAACAAAGGCTTATGTCTTAAAGTGCGACATCTGTCAGCAGATGAAAGGTTCTACCGTAGCAATGCCACCACAAACACCATTACTCATTTCAGACAGACCTCTCGCATGTGTCTATTTGGATCACTGCGGCCCCTTTATTTCAGACGGGGCTTACAAGTATATCTTGGTGGCAGCGGATTCATGCTCTAGATTTCTATGGGTTTGGCCTCAGCGCTCGGCTGACGCTCGAACTGTTATAAAGGATTTGCGAGGCTTCATTGGGACATACGCAATTGGCATGTTACATTCCGACTGCGGCAGTGCGTTTAGCTCTCGGGCTTACAAGGAAGCCATGGAAGGTTTGGGCCTGGCCTTACAGTACTGCTCCCTAGGGAAATTCGGTGGTGGAGAGGAAAAACCGGGACCTAAAGCAATCCTTAACAGCAAGGGTATGAGGTGCGGGCAGTACTTGTGTCAATCACCTATATGGGGTCCAGAGGGCATTAAACAATATGCCAAGAAAATCCTTTGGGAGACGTACCCCCTATGAGAACCTGTCTGGGACAAGAATGTGGGTACCTGACCTCGATTGTGCCAGCACAGTGGCGGGTGTAAAACCATTTGAATTGAATGATGGTTTGGCTGTTTTACAGGAACTCAATGAATTCAGGGCATTACAAAGCAACGTCCAAGTAAAACGCACCTCCACTGGGGAAGTGAAACTGGTTCCGGCAAGACCTGCCTGGGTCCCAAAAGTCAGGGACCTGGTCAGAGAAAAGATCGTGAACAAGAAGAAGTTTGGGCCATCTTACAGAACACCTGTACCTGTCCTGGCGGTGTAAGGATTAAGAACAGTACTTCTTCCACCTTTTGCCGGTCGAAAAGAAAAAACATTTGTCTCCATAGATCCGATCAAACCACACTATGAGGCCGATTCTCAACAGCAAGCCACGTGGAATCCTGAGTAGCCGTCGATCTCCTCTCGCTACTATACAGGAAGTTCAGATGGAAAGACTAATAACTTTTCAAGACTCTCCTGCGCAAAATGCAGGAGTAGCAAATTACGGAGTACGAAGTACATTAGTTGAAGATGAAAAACATCCAAATACAAATGAAACGAAAATTGCAAATCGTCCCAATAATGCAATCTACATCAATCTGCCTTCACAAGAAGCAACTGCCAGTTCTACAAACACTACTGAGCTACCAAAGATAGATCGAACTGCGTCTGGCTACTTCATCAACTTCTATGACTTTTCTTCAGATCCAAGTGAACCTGAGCAAACGCCACCCATTTCTAAAAAAGAACAATTTTGACAATTCTATCTCTGGCTGAAAATGACTTACTTCTTGGTGTCCCCTTGGTTGCATCTTTGGTTTGCATTAGGGATCCTGTTCCTGTGAATTTGGATTGGCATAATAACTGTCTTTTTCCTATTACTGAATGGACATTACCTCCCACCACGCTCTGCAGTACAACCTGTGTACTTGGTCTTGAAACAACATGCGTCATCACACCATGAACAGAGAGATTTGTCCCTGGTGAACATTACAGCAATTCCAGTACCGGATGGTACAGTTTGGGATAGAGTTCCATATGATGTATTTGGTCCTACTGAACATTTGAAAATTTCACACATGTTTAAAATTTCAATTAAATATTTTGTTACCCTGAGTACTCTCTCTGATGATAGGGACATTGAGACTGTAAATACTATGCTCTCAGATTTAGAACAATCTGCCCCGTTTTCTTACAGGGAATTGTATGAAGATACACCTGACTACGACTGTATGTATTGTTACCAGCATTATGGTCATCACTTTTTACATAGAGCAAGTGTCCCATGCACTGTTAACACTTACCATCAATGGGAACATTGCCCGACACCACCTAAAGGTAGCTCTCCCACATTCGCACAGAAATTTGCATACTTTTCAGGGTTCAGTACATCAGACCCAATGTCATACTACTATAAGCTAGTAAAGATGAATGCAACTGCGAAGAAAATTATGCTGACAAACACCAAGCTCATATATTCAGCACCTTTCACCTCCCAACTGTCTATACAAGGTTTCGACTATTGGAGGGACACGTAAGACACAAAATCTTTCTGGGGGACGAAAGATTTTGCAGGTTCAGGGAACAGAGGCTTTATTTAAAGCTTGCCTCATACCATTACAGATATAATTCCTGAACAGAACAGTGCAACAAACTACCTGCTACGGGTTTGCAAAAATAAAAGACCTGAAAACACCACGCATTCCCTTGCCCACACCTATTGAAGGTATATCAAATGACACACTGATAAGTGAGGAGATGCTGGGTGCAATGATACAGAAGGGTGCATACAATTCCTCAACTACCACTTGGAAGGGATGGTTGGTTTGGCCTATCAAAACAAATAGGTGTCAGTCAAGATTCAAGGGTACCACCGGAGGGTTTAGTATCCATAGGCCTGACCCACACTATGTCCACACAGACGACCCAGGGGTTGTGACTTCTAATTGTGCTGGGAGGTTGTGCCTAGAATGGAAAAAAACCTCAACACTATTACAGGTGAAACAACTCTTGTCCCTTCTATCAGAAAACATGGATCTTAGGGATTTCTTGCAAGGTTCCAAGAAACCGCGTAAGAAATGCTTCTTATGTGCCATCTACAATGAACTGTGGAAAGTCTCCCAACAGGATGCGGCTGAGAGATTACGTGAAATTGATAGGATTAACCTTGAAAAGACTTTGGCGGTGGTAGATAACGGTATGACCACACTTTCTTCACGTATTTATTCTCTGGGCAAGATTGTGTCCTCAGCAACTGACATAATGGAACAAGATTTGTTTATACTACAACATGGGCAATCTCAATTGCGCTCGAATATGCTTTTAAGCTGCAATCATTGCGTTCTGGCCATGTGCCATGGCAATACATTAACAGCACAAGTTTGTTCCCGGCTTACAATCTGACTGACAGACAGTTGACCATGGCACGCAGAGATGCAAAGTATACTATGCTGCTCATTGAAAAAATAGAGAAGTTACCTTTCACAGTAGCAGAGTCACTGTCTACTGAATGGTTAATTCATGGCTATATCACACTGCCAATCATGACAATCCAGTTCCAGTGCTGCCTTAGATACATCCAAGCACGGAGGTATGAAGCATTAGGGGAAGGGTACATACAGGAAACATGGGAGTTACCGTATAGATATAGGTGCAGAAATTAGGACACTGAAGTTTTCTTAAGTGGACTGACTGTGGGAAGGCTTTAAGTGGGTCTTTCGTGTGCACAGACGTATTGCTTCATGGAACGTGTAATGTGTCAAAAGCGAACTCATCTTGCTACTTAAAAGGCTCCCCAGGTGCCGTGATTCATCCGGGTTTTGAGTTGCTTTCGAATGGAAGTTATTTAATGTTGAATGATCAAGGCTGTTGTGTGATGCACCAGGCATTGCATATCTAGTCACAGTAAACTTCAGGGTTGTTTGGTGTAAGCAAGTATTGTTTCCCCCGGCTAGCACAGTTAGGGAGACACCACTGTGGCCTTCATTGAATGTTTCCAGCATAAGGTTTGATTCGCTGAGCAGACTGAAAGCCATGTTGTTTCAACAAAATGTGGCCTTAACTTCAGCCCGAGAGACTTTTGATCTCCAGGTTGCAAGGTCTTCAGCAGAGGTACAGGCCCTTGTCCGTGCGAACCTACCGATCCATTTCGGAGAAATGGTTCATCGTATCTTTAACATGTCTGATTCGAGTGGGATCGTACACTTATTTAAGCAACTTGGATCAGGTCTCTTAACCACCTTTCAGACCATCTTCGGAGTACTTCCAGCTTTCATACACTCCGTACTTGGAAGCGTTTTTGGAGGGCTTCCTTTGGTCCTGCTATCGGTAGAGGGTATCCTGATTTTAATCCTATTGCTTCGCAATGGACATCTCAATCCCTCAAGACATGGAGAACACTGCTGGAACGACGTTGTCGTGAGCGTATGGTGTTATACCTGGGTACGCCTCGGCTGCGAGAGCTGAGTGAGCATTGGTTCCTGTCGTTCAGACCTGTCTGGCTAGACTGTGTCCTGCCTGTGTTCCGTTGCCTCTTCTACGGATTTGGCTGCATGTTGGACCTGTGTTTGACACTTCCATCGGTTGCGTCGCCGGACATAGAAGTGCCCCTGGTGCCCTTGCAGGCCCACATGTACAGTTATCCACAGCATATTTCCATGTTGATGACGGCTGTTAGAAATGGGATCTCTAGTTGGCAAGGGCTTGCACCTTTGTCCAAGTAGGGACCCTTCTTCCTAGTCAGGGTAAGGGTTGTTACACTCGTGAAGTAACCCCTGCTCACCCTCGTGGTAGCTTGGCACGAGCAGTCAGGCTTAATTCAGAGGCAGTGTGTAAAGCATTTGCACATAACCAACAGTAATACAGTGTAAGCACTACAAACGGACACCACACCAGTTTAGAAAAATAACCAATATTTTATATACTCAAGACAAGACCAATTACGACAAAAATCCACAATACTATACTTTACGAATGAATTCTTGATACGTTAACTTCTTCTTTGCAGGAATAGCACAAAAGCAAAGTTCGTACGAGTCGGTAGCTCCGTCCGAGCCTACCGTGATGCTGAAAACCCCAGGGTCTAACAGTTCCAGCCGACCGCGTCGATACGGGCCAGCAGAGTCGTGAACAGACTCGGTTACAGTACCTTTCTCGTGGTGGCTGGTACGGAGTGTACGAGCCGGTCGGCGTTCGTTGCGGTTGCGGTGCAAGACGGAGCGATGCAAGGTGCGGTGTCCCTCGATGCGGTGCAGGCAGCGGCTCGATGAGCGTCGTGCAGACGGAGTCGGTGAGTCCAAGGCGTGCGATGCAGGGTGAGACGATGCTCGATGCGGTGCTGACAGGTTGCGAGGCAGGCGACCTAGCCGGAGTGCGGGAGCTGGCGTCGGACAGCGGTGCGAGTCGGAGCGGTGCGTCGCAGACGTGCGGCGGTGCCCCAAATGCGGTGCGGTCCCGACTCTTGAGCCAGTTGCAGCGACCTCGTCGGTCGGGTCCGGTTGGTTCAGTGAAGCGATGCGATGCGAACTGCGGTGCCCACAGGTCACGGTGCAAGCAGCGGCTCGATGTTGGCGGCGTCGGACGTCGCCCACGGTGAGACCAGGGTTGCGATGCGAAGCGGGGCGATGCGGTCTGCGGTGCAAACAGGTCACCGGCCAGGGATGGATTCGGTTGACGGAGTCGGTTGCAGTTCCCTTCCTCTGTGGCGACTGAAACAGCGTTCCAGAAGCGGTACCCAGAGGCTTGTGAAGTCTTTGTAGTCCCTGAGACTTCTTAACAGGAGGCCAGCTCGGTTCCAGGCCCTTGGAGATACTCAGCACAAGTTTGTAGAAAGTTCAGTCCAGTCCTTTCACTGCCCAAGGCAGAAGCAGCAGCTGCAGGCCAACCCAACAAAGCAACAACACAGCAAAGGGGCAGTACTCCTCCTGGCAGCTCTTCCAGCTCTTCGTCTTGGCAGGTTCCTTGATTCCAGCGAGATCTAAATTCGTGGGGTCAGGGCCCCAATATTTATATCCCAAATTCCTTTGTTCTCTGAAGGCAGAGAGGCCTTTGCCTAGTCCAAACCAGTTCTGGAGCACTTTGTTGACAAGTCTCTGTCCCTTCTTTCAGTGAGCAGGCCAGGGACATCAGACGCACCACAGGAGGTGGAGCCAGCATTGTGGAGGGAAGGCACTGTCCTATTCAGGGCCCAGGTGCGACCCCTCCCACCCATCTACATGTAGATCTTGCTATTCAGCCCTGTGCTGACTCACCCTGTCTCCTGGCATCCCCCAGCCCCTGTCACTCACACTCCAGACAAGGAATACACAACCTCGCAGAGGCAGGCTTGGATGGTTAGACAAGAAAATACCCACCTTCTAAAAGTGGTATTTTCAAACACAGAATGTTAAAACCAACTTCACTAAAAGCTGCATTTTATCATTCTGATTCCAGGCATACTAAACTCGAATTTCTACCATGTTCCCGGGGTCAGTTAGGATTATAAGCTGTAATAATCAAAACTGCCCGTTCTGGCCTATGGGGAACAGGTAGCCTTGCAATAGTGAAAAACGAACTAGGCTGTAATTCACTATCAGGACATGCCGCACACACCCGGGCATGTCCTACCTTTCGCATACACCGCACCCTGCCCACAGGGGTACCTTGGGCCTACCTTAGGGGGACTAACATGTAGCAAAGGGAAGGTTTAGGGACTTGCAAGTGTGTGCACTTGCCAAGTCGGCTATGGCAGCCCCAGGCTGCGCACAGGCTCTGCGGTGGCAGGCCCGAGTTACACTTTACGGGCTGTTTGCGTGGGTGGCACAATCCAGTGCTGCAGCCCACCAACAGCATTTGGTCTATAGGCCCTGGCACTCGCAGTGCACTTTACAAGGGACTGACACATAAACCAAATAGGCAAATCATGGAAACACCAATCCATAACGCATTTTATACAGGAGCACTTGCACTTTCCCACTGGACCGCAGTGAGGAAAGTGCGCAGAATCATTACACCAGCAAAAACAGAGTCAAAACCGGGAGGTCAGAAAGCAAAAAGTCAGGGGAAACACGCCAAAAGATGCCAAGTCTAACACATGTCCCCTCCAGCTAAAAGTAGGGAGAACTACCCAACCCCATTGGAGTTCTCTTCACTAAGGCGGAAGAACCTGGACAGACCATCTGCGTTGGCGTGTTCTGTACCAGGACGGTGTTCCACCGTAAAGTCCATTCCCTGTAGGGAGATGGACCACCTCAGCAGTTTTGGATTCTCGCCCCTCATTTGCATCAACCATCTGAGGGGCCTGTGGTCTGTCTGAACCCGGAAGTGAGTCCCAAACAGGTATGGTCTCAACTTCTTCAGCGCCCAGACCACAGCAAAAGCTTCCCTTTCTATGGCACTCTACCTCTGTTCCCTGGGAAGTAGTCTCCTGCTAAGGAAGACTACAGGCTGATCCAGGCCCTCTTCGTTCAGTTGTGAGAGCACCGCTCCCACACCATGCTCTGAAGCGTCAGTCTGCACGACGAATTCCTTGGAGAAGTCAGGTGCCTTGAGCACGGGCGCCGTGCACATGGCTGCCTTCAGGGCATCAAAAGCTTTCTGGCAGGACTCAGTCCAGATCACTTTCCTGGGCTGCCTCTTATAGGTCAGCTCTGTTAAGGGGGCAACGATGGTGCCATAGCCCTTAACAAATCTCCTATAGTAGCCGGTGAGACCTAAGAAGGCTCTCACCTCTGTCTGGGTCTTGGGGGCTCCCAAGCCAGAATGGTGTCAATCTTGGGTTGTAGGGGCGCCACCTGGCCGCTTCCTACCTGGTGTCCCAAGTACACCACAGAACCCTGCCCGATCTGGCACTTACTGGCCTTGATCGTGAGGCCTGCACCTTGCAGAGCCCTCAACACTTTCTCAAGGTGCTGTAAATGTTCTTCCCAGCTGGAACTGAACACAGCAATGTCATCCAGGTAGGCGGTACTGAAATCCTCCAGCTTGGCCAACACCTGATTGACCAACCTCTGAAAGGTGGCAGGGGCATTCTTCAACCCAAAGGGCATCACCCGGAATTGGTAATGACCTTCTGGGGTTGAGAACGCTGATCTCTCCTTGGCCCCATCGGTTAAGGCAATCTGCCAGTACCCAGAAGTTAAATCAAACGTGCTGAGGAACCGGGCAGCTCCCAACTGATCAATGAGCTCATCAGCTCTGGGGATGGGGTGCGCGTCAGTCCTGGTGACGGCATTGAGCCCACGGTAGTCCACACAAAACCGGAGTTCTGGAGTGGCACCGGGCGCCGCAGCCTTTGGGACCAAGACCACTGGGCTGGCCCAAGGACTGTGGGAGGGCTCAATCACCCCTAACGCCAACATCTTAGAGACCTCCTCCTTGATGCTGGCTCTGACCCGGTCAGTCAACCTGTAAATTTTGTGCTTCACAGGATGGCTGTCACCGGTGTCCACGTCATGGGTACACCAGTGAGTAACACCGGGGGTCAGAGAGAACAGTGGGGCGAACTGTCCCAACAACTGGCGACAGTCCCCCTGCTGCTCCTGAGTCAGAGTAGGGGAGAGGATCACACCCTCTACTGACCCATCATGCTCCTTGGTAGACAGGAGGTCAGGGAGAGGCTCGCTCTCCTCTTCCACCCCATCATCTGTCGCCAAGAGCATACTCACTTCGGACCTCTCGAAGTGGGGCTTGAGGTGGTTCACGTGAAGGACCCTCAACGGGTTCCTTGGAGCCTGCAAATCCACCAGGTAGGTGACGTCACTTTTGCGCTCCTTTACCTCATATGGCCCAGTCCACTTGTCCTGCAAGGCACAAGGTGCCACTGGGGCCATTACCCACATTTTTGCCCAGGTTGAAATTCGACCAGAGTGGCGTTCTGGTCATACCATCTCTTCATTTCTTCCTGGCTGGCTTCTAGTTTCGCCTGAGCGAGTTTCCTGAAGCGGGCAGTTTGGTTTCGAAAGGCCAGCATGTAGCTAAATACATCCTGGGGAGTTTTCCTGGGAGCTGCCTCCCAGCCTTCCTTTACCAAACTCAGAGGTCCTCTGACAGGGTGGCCATACAGGAGCTCAAAGGGGCTGTACCCAAGAGACTTCTGAGGCACCTCCCTGTACGCAAAGAGTAGGCATGGCAAGAGGACGTCCCACTTACGCCTCATGGGTTCTGTTAGACCCTTGATCATGCCTTTCAAGGTCTGGTTGAATCTCTCCACCAGACCGTTTCCTTGTGGGTGGTAAGGAGTGGTGAACTTGTAGGTTACACCACACTCCTTCCACAGGGATGTCATATACTTCGATATGAAATTGGTCCCCTATCAGAAACCACCTCTCTGGGGAATCCCACACGGGAAAAGATCCCCATTAACGCCCGGCCCACCACTGGCGCCGTCGTTGTCCTGAGAGGGATTGCCTCCGGGTACCGGGTGGCATGGTCCACCAAGACCAGGATGTACCTGTTGCCCATGGCTGTCTTGGGATCCAGTGGCCCCACAATATCCATCCCTACCCTTTCAAAGGGTGTTCCAACAACAGGAAAAGGTTGGAGAGGAGCTTTGACCTTCCTCCCACTCTTACCAGTTGCCTGGCAAGTTTGGCAAGACCTACAGTGTGCATCTGACTGCCTTCGCATTTGGGGCCAAAAGAAGTGGGTGACAAGCCTGTCAAAGGTCTTGTCCTGCCCCAAATGTCCTGCCAAAGGCACGTCATGAGCCAGACCCAGTAGGAAGGTCCTGAAGCGCTGGGGTACCACCAGCACACGGGCTGACCCAGGCTCAGCAACCTTAGACTCACTGTATAGGAGACCACTCTCCCAGTAGATCAGATGTGACCCGGACTGATTACCAGCTGCCTGGTCTGCAGCCTGCCGCCGCAGACCCTCCAGAGTAGGGCACTCGTTCTGCTCCCTGCAGAACTCCTCCCTGGTGGGACCCCCTTCTTGCTGCCAATGGGTCAGCTCAGAGATGTCTCCCAGTTCGGCTACCTGCTCCCCTGTAGGCACCGGGCGTCCCCCTCGAGGTCCGCCTCCTCCCAGTCCGTGGGAACTTCGGGAGCCGGTTTCCCGCGCCCCCTGCCCTTTCTCTTGGCAGGGACTTGGGCCACTGTTTCAGGCTCCAAGTCCTTTTGATCACCCTTTCTGGCTGCCATTGACCGAGTAGACACGCATGCCCACTCTGGCAACCCAAGCATCTCCAAGTGAGACCTGAGCTCAACCTCCTTCCATAAGGACTGCTCCAGGTCGTTTCCTAGCAGACAATCTACAGGCATGGTAGGGCTCACAACCACCCTCAAGGGACCTGAGACCCCCCATTCAAAGGGAACCTGCGCCACCATACACTGGCGCTCAGAGTTGTCGACAGCAACTACTTGGTGGAATGCTCCTGGGACTACTTGCTTCTCAGACACCAGGTGACACCGGACTGAGGTCACACTGGCTCCAGTATCTCTGAGAGCCTCTACCCTGTTCCCATTAATGGTCACCCAGGTGCTATATTTCTTTGTGTTAGGGGGCACCTGGTTTCCTGAGACCATCTCACTGTCCCCTAGTGAGACAAGGGTCATTTCTGCGGGATCCCCACCCTCCTGTGGGCACCCCTCCTCCCCAAGCGCTACACTAGCCAACACTTTGGACTGTCCACCGGTGGGTGGCTGTGTCCCCTTTGGGCACTTGGGGTCCCCCTTAAAGTGACCTACCTGGTCACATGCATAACTACTTGCGGGGGCCGGTCTCAACAGGCTTCCCTGTAGAGACCCCTTTCTTCTTATCACCGGGGGCTGGGAACCTTTACCCTGGGTACTAGTTTGGGGCCCTTTAGAGAACTCCTGTGCTTTACCCTTGTCCCCCCCACTTTTCTGCTGGGGACCCTGCCCACCTTTGGCTGAGTCTCCCCCAAACGCTTTCTTGTGGACCCTGGTACTCACCCAGCGGTGCGCTTCCATAGTAAGCTTCCTGGGGTCAGTTAGCTTACTATCAACTAGGTGCTGGCGCAGATCTGCAAAACATAGACTAGACAAGTGCTCCCATGCAATCAAGTTGTAGAGCCCCTGAAAATCTGTCACATTACTGCCCTTCACCCAACCATCCAGAGACCTGCAGAACACATCCACACATTCCAACCAAGTGTTGACATCAGACTTCTTACTGGACCTGAACTGATCCCTGTACTTTTCAGGAGTAAGACCATACTTCGTGAGAAGGGCATCCTTCATGTCAGCATAGGTGAGGTGATACCCCTTACCCAAAGCTATCAGAGCATCCCTTGCTTCTTCCGGGAAAAGTGGCCACAATCCTGCTCCCCAATTCTCCTCAGGGACCCCATTCATGTGTATGGCTGCCTCATAACCCTGAAACCACCTTTGTATGTCATCCCCCTTCTTGAACTCCTTGCCTACGTTCTTGGGAATGTGCACAATCCTGTCTGCCTTTCTGGACGAATTGCTGCCACCATCTGAGCCTGACTTACTCCTAAGTTCTAGCTCCTTTAGTTCTCTCTCATGCTCTAAGAGCATCTTCCTCTCCTCTATGGCCAATCTCTTCTCCTCCCGCTCACTCTCCAGCCTGAGCTTCTGCAGCTCAAACTGCCTTGCCTCCCGCCTGTCCTCCAGCTCCTCTGGGGACAGACTGCTGCTGCCTGACCTGGCGGGTTCCCCCTACCCAAAAGCACATCCACCCTGGAAATAGGCTCCTCCACCTCCTCACTGAGATCACCAGGCTGCCCATTGGCATGTCTGGCTGCTACCAGGCCCTCAGCGCCTTCTGTAGCTCCTCCTTCCTTGTGAGGCCTTTAATTTGGACTTTCAGGTTTTTACAAATCGCTCGTAGCTCCTTTACGGCGTAGGATTCCAACCTGTCCTCCTCAAAGATAACTTCCAGAGATGCAACGGATGATGCAATTGATTCAGGCATGACAAAAGTCGTGAGTTGAAAACTGGCAAGATCAAAAATAGGCCAAAAGAAAAAGAACCAGTATGTGGTACGTAATGGTCTGCGATATGGTAGTAGTGCACACCAATCACTGTAAGTCAAGTGCAAACACAAGTCCTATCCTCACCGCTGACAACCAATGTTAGAAATGGGATCTCTAGTTGGCAAGGGCTTGCACCTTTGTCCAAGTAGGGACCCTTCTTCCTAGTCAGGGTAAGGGTTGTTACACTCGTGAAGTAACCCCTGCTCACCCTCGTGGTAGCTTGGCACGAGCAGTCAGGCTTAATTCAGAGGCAGTGTGTAAAGCATTTGCACATAACCAACAGTAATACAGTGTAAGCACTACAAACGGACACCACACCAGTTTAGAAAAATAACCAATATTTTATATACTCAAGACAAGACCAATTACGACAAAAATCCACAATACTATACTTTACGAATGAATTCTTGATACGTTAACTTCTTCTTTGCAGGAATAGCACAAAAGCAAAGTTCGTACGAGTCGGTAGCTCCGTCCGAGCCTACCGTGATGCTGAAAACCCCAGAGTCTAACAGTTCCAGCCGACCGCGTCGATACGGGCCAGCAGGGTCGTGAACAGACTCGGTTACAGTACCTTTCTCGTGGTGGCTGGTACGGAGTGTACGAGCCGGTCGGCGTTCATCGCGGTTGCGGTGCAAGACGGAGCGATGCAAGGTGAGGTGTCCCTCGATGCGGTGCAGGCAGCGGCTCGATGAGCGTCGTGCAGACGGAGTCGGTGAGTCCAAGGCGTGCGATGCAGGGTGAGACGATGCTCGATGCGGTGCTGACAGGTTGCGAGGCAGGTGACCTAGCCGGAGTGCGGGAGCTGGCGTCGGACAGCGGTGCGAGTCGGAGCGGTGCGTCGCAGACGTGCGAGCGGTGCCCCAAATGCGGTGCGGTCCCGACTCTTGAGCCAGTTGCAGCGACCTCGTCGGTCGGGTCCGGTTGGTTCAGTGAAGCGATGCGATGCGAACTGCGGTGCCCACAGGTCACGGTGCAAGCAGCGGCTCGATGTTGGAGGCGTCGGACGTCGCCCACGGTGAGACCAGGGTTGCGATGCGAAGCGGGGCGATGCGGTCTGCGGTGCAAACAGGTCACCGGCCAGGGATGGATTCGGTTGACGGAGTCGGTTGCAGTTCCCTTCCTCTGTGGCGACTGAAACAGCGTTCCAGAAGAGGTACCCAGAGGCTTGTGAAGTCTTTGTAGTCCCTGAGCCTTCTTAACAGGAGGCCAGCTCGGTTCCAGGCCCTTGGAGATACTCAGCACAAGTTTGTAGAAAGTTCAGTCCAGTCCTTTCACTGCCCAAGGCAGAAGCAGCAGCTGCAGGCCAACCCAACAAAGCAACAACACAGCAAAGGGGCAGTACTCCTCCTGGCAGCTCTTCCAGCTCTTCGTCTTGGCAGGTTCCTTGATTCCAGCGAGATCTAAATTCGTGGGGTCAGGGCCCCAATATTTATATCCCAAATTCCTTTGTTCTCTGAAGGCAGAGAGGCCTTTGCCTAGTCCAAACCAGTTCTGGAGCACTTTGTTGACAAGTCTCCGTCCCTTCTTTCAGTGAGCAGGCCAGGGACATCAGACGCACCACAGGAGGTGGAGCCAGCATTGTGGAGGAAAGGCACTGTCCTATTCAGGGCCCAGGTGCGACCCCTCCCACCCATCTACATGTAGATCTTGCTATTCAGCCCTGTGCTGACTCACCCTGTCTCCTGGCATCCCCAGCCCCTGTCACTCACACTCCAGACAAGGAATACACAACCTCGCAGAGGCAGGCTTGGATGGTTAGACAAGAAAATACCCACCTTCTAAAAGTGGTATTTTCAAACACAGAATGTTAAAACCAACTTCACTAAAAGCTGCATTTTATCATTCTGAGTCCAGGCATACTAAACTCGAATTTCTACCATGTTCCCGGGGTCAGTTAGGATTATAAGCTGTAATAATCAAAACTGCCCGTTCTGGCCTAGGGGAACAGGTAGCCTTGCAATTGTGAAAAACAAACTAGGCTGTAATTCACTATCAGGACATGCCGCACACACCCGGGCATGTCCTACCTTTCGCATACACCGCACCCTGCCCACAGGGGTACCTTGGGCCTACCTTAGGGGGACTAACATGTAGCAAAGGAAGGTTTAGGGACTTGCAAGTGTGTGCACTTGCCAAGTCGACATGGCAGCCCCAGGCTGCGCACAGGCTCTGCGGTGGCAGGCCCGAGTTACACTTTACGGGCTGTTTGCATGGGTGGCACAATCCAGTGCTGCAGCCCACCAACAGCATTTGGTCTATAGGCCCTGGCACTCGCAGTGCACTTTACAAGGGACTGACACATAAACCAAATAGGCCAATCATGGAAACACCAATCCATAACGCATTTTATACAGGAGCACTTGCACTTTCCCACTGGACCGCAGTGAGGAAAGTGCGCAGAATCATTACACCAGCAAAAACAGAGTCAAAACCGGGAGGTCAGAAAGCAAAAAGTCAGGGGAAACACGCCAAAAGATGCCAAGTCTAACAACAGCATTTCTAGAGCCTCCAAGGGATGCTTCCGCTCCTGTTGGAAGGGAAATTGGCTCTGCTCCAGAGGTACAGGCATCGGTATCAGGCATGCAGGCATGCAGGCATCAAATTCTTCCCCGGCGGCTGCTGTGGGAACCAGAGATTAACATCTTTGCTCACACTACATGATACTGGAAGTTCTGGAGGGATTGCCACCTGCGGATACGATGTTCAGCCATGTTGAGTCTTCAGTGCAGGATTTATAAACAATCTGGCCTCTTCTGTGCTGGAAACAAATTGGCATTTTTAAACATTTACCAAATTGAAGGTCGAACACTGACTTTGTTTTATTTTTTCCCTTCTCTGCTTTAACTGAGCGTAATGGCTTTCAATGTGCTCAGTGTAATAATATCTACTCATACAAGTTTAGAGGACCTTTTGAATGCTTTTAGGGAAAATTACTTTTCTTTTATGGACACTTTTACAAGCTTTTAAAAAAAAAAAAAAAAAACAGTTTTTAGTATTTTTTATAAAAGATTTTATGCTTTTACTGGCCCTAGCTTTATCATTATCTAGATGACACTGTTGACCTTTTGATGAGGAGTGGGTGTTATGTCCTTTAGGCTAATCCTGTCATGTATACCCCTTTTTACATGCATTGTCCTATCCACACGATAATAACGATTCCAAACAGGTGACCTTTTACTTAGTAGCTTGCTCCTGTCTCTTCGACGCCAGGCTCTTAGTATTCTATAATAATACCTGTACCTGACGTACATAAACATGTCCCGAGGCACGGCAGAATTATTCTGCATAAGGGTCCCCACTTTTTTCATCCTTGGCCAACAGCCAGCTGTGCATGATCGCATTTGTTTAAAAAAACATTGAAGATTGTTTTCAAAACATTTATGATTGTTTTCAAAGCATTTATGATTGTTTTAAAAACATATTGATTCTAGAAGAAACCCTGGAGTGACCACTCTAGTATATATAAGACCCTTATTTCCCCCTGCAAATTAGAGGAGAATTCCTTCCAAGCTGACACGGGGTCCTGCATGCTGAATATTTGGCATGCAGCGGTCTGACATCCCTTGATTCTAAACCATCAGGTGAGGGGGTAGTTTCATCCCTAGGAGTTTCTTTGCTGCATAGCTACATATACGCTTATACATGCTACACACTTACGTCTAGGCTAGGTACATCTAGGCAAATTACTTAGGGCACGCATTTTAGGATTATGCAAGTGCTACTGTTTTTATCTGAACTGCTTATGTTCATCCTATTAGCACTATGGTAGAAATGTATCTACTATTTACTATTTACTATATTGGTACCTCCAATCTCTTTTGTATGCTTCTGTCTCCTGATTGTCGCAACACATATGTTTTACACAAGACTGACGCTTGAGCAATGAATACTTATTGAAAACGTCCTACTCGCCATCTTTTGTATTTCATGAGAATAAGCAAGCACAAGTGACTTAGCGAAAAGTACTGTACTGTTTTCCACAATCCCTGAGGAATCAGGGTTGTCATGTTCAGTGGTTGCCAGAAACTACCTACACCACTGTAGAATACAGGAGGGTGGTAGTGGCACTGTAGAGCTAGCTGGTCTAACGGCTGACATAAGCTGTGGGGGTTTTCCAGAGGCAGTTTGGACACCAAGCCCTCAGTTTAGGTCATCCAAAACGCGCAGGTCCCGGGGGTTTCCTAGGAACTACACAACACTGCTTCAGCATTTGTTGCATATTTTGTCTCTAGATTCTGAGTATTAAGCTCAGATATTGATAGTAGCCATGATAGCTGTGGTGTAGGATGCAGCCCATTAATTTAGGTTAGGGAATTTTATGTGGATCTACCAGTTCCGTGTTGTAACTACAGAGCCAAGAATATTGGGTTGGGGCTACATTTCTAGAGTAGGAGGCACAGCACAGGGATATTGGCCACGAAGAGAAACACGGAATTCCTTCAACTGGGGGGAACTAAGAGAAAGATAGAATAACTTAATGGCTTTTGCGCCCTACCCTCATGGCCCACCAGCAAGTATACAGACAGTGGTCAAAACTTGGGTCAAATTAAGTATCAGGCATAGGAGTTGATTTTATCCAACTGAAATTGTGAAAAACCAGTGGGTAGATGTGCTCAGTTAGATATTCCCAAAATATCAGGGCATGTTCATCTCTTTTTGCAAACAATATGCATCAGATCTGACTATTAGAGGATGGCTTTGATTCCAAGAAAGACAATCTAGTCAGTGCCACGATTCCTGATCAAGTCCTGGGGTGTCATGGTGGAGGAACTAGATGCCAAAAAGGTCCTATATGCCTTCCCGTTGATTCCTTTGATTACACAAGTACTTTGCAATATAAGCCAAGTACCTGTGGAAATCATTGTAGTTCTCCCTTACTGGCCCTGCAGAAGTTGCTTCTCACTTCCTCTGGGTATTGCAGTGCTCTGACTTGTGTTCCCCCTGTTACCTTGTCCCCTAGCTCTCCTGATCTCTTCATCCCTAACCCTGGGCAGGTTGCGGTTAGCTGTCTGTGGCTGCAGCAATAGGACTGATTAATTTGGGGCTATCAGGCATGGATGCTGTGGCAGTTCAACAATCTTGGTAACTATCTCCACGGGCAGCGTATGCTCATCACTTCAATCTAGGTGATTTCCAATGTGTTCCATTCTTTATTCTGTCCTCCAGCTTGAATTCTGCATTTTATCTTTCATTGTTTCCATGGCTGTTGCTACTCTTAAAGTGCAATGCACAGGTATACCTGCTTTCCGAATACGTTGAGGTGGCTCGGAAATGTGCGTCCTTTTGTGTCCAGATTGTTGAGGGTTTTTATACTCCTACTTTTGCCAGAATTATATTATAAGGATATTGCATTGTATTGACGGATTTGGGATCTCTAGTTTAAAGTTCTCATTACTGAATAGTGTTACCCGATCCTCTGAATATTTATCTTTTCCTGTCCTTTCTACCCAAAGTTCTTTCAAAAGTTTATCTAGACCAGGAAGTAGTATTACCTGCCTTTAGAGATTAATTTAAACCTCCATCTATAAAAGCACTGGATGTTCATAGGGTACTTTTTGCTAACTGACTCACACTTCTGATTCAGTGCATGTTATGGTTTGCTTGCTAATTTTGGTTGTTCAAGTGGGATTGCAACCAGATTCGGCCATGCTTAGCCATTGTATATGGTCTCTTATTGCCAGAGCATACTATTTAGTGGATATCTTGCCCATGTTAATTTAGGGAATTAAGTGCCTTTATACCAGGAGGTGGCAGTCGCTTGGTCTTTTTCAATGGTGATGCCCCAATGGCTTCTCATGCCACATTTATAATTCATTTCGGCTTGCAACTTCCCCTAGAGGTAACAGCCACTGTTGAGTGTAAAATTGTATCAACATCTGGGGACCACACCATGTGTTTTCTTTTATTTAATTCCTACATTAAATGTTTTCACGTATGGTAAGCATTACTGAGGTGTTATCATGTTCTTTCGTATGCATTTTTTGAACAAGATGAGGAAGAGATGATGGGGCAATAGTGTTTGGATTACTTATGGTAATTCTCATTACACTTAGTTATCTCTTCCTTGACATATTCATAACACCCCTCCTGCCCAACCAGGGCGGTTGAGACACTGTTCTTGATTCTACAGGATGTGGTCATGGTTCTGTCTACTATTATAGGAGGATGGTGAGGCAGAGCGAGGTTCAGGATAGGTAAAAAGATAAGACTTTTGGAAAGAAGCTGACAGCGTCCATATGGTTTGAAGCTTCATGCAGTTATGAATATAACGAAGAAGAGATCACTAGGCAAAATGAGGAATGCCATACGTAATTCGAACAGTCAATGAGAACACAAGGATCCAACACAAGGAATGGTCTTCATTGCCTTGCCAGTTAACAAAACACAAGACTGTACCACCAATCTCTCTCTGTTTATTTTCAAGAATATAGTTTTCACAAAACTGTATATTTTGAATTAACCCCATGTTTGAATTACCCCTGACTATGAAATTATTTTACTGAATATTGATTTAGAACACCATGCCCTCTCACTTACTTGTGAAAGAATAAAATGATTCCCAGGCAATCAAAAACTAATGGAAATAATTAAAAATGTGCAGGTGAAAAGAGGCTCCTGTTCCATAAACAATATTTTTCGGTCGAGCATTCGAGACCTGTTGTAATTTCTTCTGTTGGCTTAAAGCCATCCCCTTGCTTTTGATTTGCTTATTTCATTGTCCTTTAAAAATCATTGCTTGCTGGTGGTCAGTGCTGCCTCTTTGTCCCTCCTTTTTCTCTTCAGGCCCTCCCATGCAGCAGGGACTAAGTACTGTCTCATTATACTGTGGTTCTTCATATATTCTTTGGTGGACTATTTTTATTTGTTATTGGTTTCCTGCTCTGTTAATGTCTGCCTTTGTTTAGCTTTGGTACCATAGCTGCTTAGGTTTTACTATAGCAGTTTTCCCTTCCACCTTGTCTTAATACCACAGTTGTGTTAGTGTGCCCCCCTCCCGCGCTTTGCCTCCCGCTCTTTTGTGTGTGTTTTTATTTAACTTTTTGTACTTTTCGATGGCCACGGCAATTGGGCTCCTTTTGTTAGGATATTGGTTTGGTTTAGGCTTGTTGACGTCTTCTTCCTAAGAAGGAAAGAGGCATTGCAGCCCCTCCCACTCCTCCCGGTGCTCTGGCAGCCTGATTATGAGGCAGAATCCGACTCCCGCTCTCTGGAGAGAGGTGGCAGTTCTTGAGAGTGCATAGCCAAGCAGTGCCCAGGCTATTGCCTAGGACTGATGGAATATTATTTTCCACGATAATCGCATTCTTCTTGCTCGATAAGCCACGCACTGCCCATGGCAGGCCCAGCCTCCTCTAACAGGCACCTCCCACTCTAACCCCGTCTGCGTCCCCACTTCCTCCGCTTGCCTTGGTCCTGGCGTTGTTCTAATAGCGCAAAAGGCTCGTATTTTATTTTCTACAGGGAGCCGCATCTCCTGTAATAACAGCTTTACAAATATAGTGACTCTGCCACCATTCTGTCCTTCAGAGCCGTGGGAGCTAGCAGTGTAAAGAACGAGGTGTGGGCGGGGCAAGTAAAACTGCAAGCGAACATGATCTTTATTGACACACACAAACAGGTTCACGCCTGGTTCCTGCTGACGGGGCACAGCTGCGATTCGTTTCTGATAGAGACCCACATATGCGGTGTCAGGTACCGTGAGGATCGTTAGGTGACGGTGGCAAAGAGGAAGATTTGGAGAAGCGGCATTGATCTTCAGAGTCGAAAGGTCAGCTAGGACAGCCTGGAACAAAAGACAAACATGCGTGTTTAAGATATATCCGACGGGGAACAGTCTCGGTGTTAATTCGAGAAGTTACAAGAGCTGACAAGGGCTCTTTACTGTGAGCAGTGAGCGAGGCTGAGCCCACCGGTTCTGCGAGTGTCATGGCGCTGTGTTCTAACCACGTATAGGACCTTTTTACATGCAGTTTCAGAATCCCCCTTTCAAATCGAAGACATTCTGTGTGTGTTGAGAAAGGGCTGTATTTTATTTCAGCTTTGAGACATGCTTCAAATACATGCAAGTATCATGGGTGCTCAAAAGGGCTAAGATTTCAGCTTGTTTCTAAAAATAAGTGTGCATAATGAGTCCGTGGCCTGTGTCTTCAGAGTTCAAGCCTGAGACACGCCTCAGATGCAGCCCTCTCACTGCAAGTAACTCATTGGAGCAATCTGCGAACATCATTCTCTCTGCTCTCTCCAGTCACCATAAATCAGTTTCTTACATTTAATAGAAGACAATTTTTTCTTTTACTGTTAAACTTAGGTATGGAGTTAATGAATTGTTTTTCCAGAATTCAATGTTTGTTTTTAAATCTGCTTTTGGGGATGGTACAAGTATTTATTATGCTAAAAGTATAAAAAGGCAGAACTGTCTGGACACACACTCTTCCTAGTGCGATCTCACTCCTTGCCCAGTCCTGGAGGACAGGCCCTCTCCCCAGCTGGGGGAGTGAACTACAGCGCCTTCCTAAATATCTGGAATAGGCAAGACAAGGAGCTTGATTCCAGCACAGAGTGGGGCTGAAGACTGCCATCAGTGTCACCATACACCAGGCACACTCTCCTTCTAAACTATTCATTAAGGCACTCACTCATCTGAAGTGCGGAAAGCATCTTGCCAGCTCAACTGTTCAAATACCATCTTCGACTCTCTCTCCCAGCAGATAATTCTCCCCAGTGACTCCATTGTAAGGGGGGTCAGCACAGAGTGCCCTTTTACGAAACACTGCACGAACGCCCAACTACAGGGTGTTGCAAAAATGATTTTTAAAAAGGTAAAGATGAACTGGCGCTGAATGATGTAGCTACTTACTGGCTTCGTGCCATTCAGGCCAATATTATACAATCTGAGCATTCTAACCAATAGCGCTCTGGATGCTGGGACTTGTAGTTTTGCCTTTGCCATAATAAACGCGGGCCTACAAATACTAGCGTGCTAGGTGCTTTAGGCCCGGATAGTAAGTGGCTGGAGGCCAGCTGGCACCTGAGCGCTGGAAGAAGCATACTTCCTAACAAGTGCAGTGAAGGCAGGGCCTCTTTAACATGTACTGGTATTTGGAGACCATTTATAATCAAATATCACAAGCCAAGAGGGTCCACAAGGTGCAGCACGCCAACAACATATATGTGTATTATAAAACCAACTGTACTTTCTTTTATGATATCAATCATGAGCGTTTGGCGTTACAATTGCTACTTTGTGCAAATACATTGCTTTGTGGTTTTAGAGAGTCGATGTCTGGGCACCACATGCAATCTGTTTCAACAGTAAACTCGTGAATAAAGCTAAGTGACATTACACAGCAAATAACTCGCGTGGCAGGGGTTGTCGAGTGCAGAGATCAAGCGCCTGTTTTTGTCAGTTACATTGCTTAAAATGGAATACTTCTCTGGATGTTTTTAATATGCCAGCCTCGTGTGCGTCTTGTTCAACAGTGTCCGAGTCAAGACGCCTTGTGCATTGCTTAACGTGCATCGGAAGCTTATGTTACTGTGGCTGGCAGAGCATCAGGAACTATTTCAATCTCATCCACTCTAATTTATCCTCTCTCACCTCGGCCGCAGCCAGTGACGTCACCTCCATCAGGTTCACAGCTCGGAAAGCAAACACTGCAACTGCCAGCACTGAAAAGGAATGCAGACGGTTTAAACTGCTGACCTCCCAGTCAATGAGACATTATCTGCAGTTTCACAAACTGATTTAAGGGATATGGCAGCGCCGTGCGACCGCGGGACAGATGAACTGTCCGCAGTCTGCACACCACTGAATGCACTGCTTCTTGTGAGATGACACTCCGCGAGCAATTCTTCCATCCATGCAACGATGTAGCCACCGTCCAGTCACGCATTGTCCAACGGTGCCACTTACGTACAATGACAGGCTCCTGGAATCACAAAGACACGTGCAGCAGAGTGTATATAAGAGATGCACACTGCACTGCATATGTGCCACCCAGTTAGGAATTGATAAAGACAAACAATGAATTTTCAAACTTTATAAACCTTATTCGTTACTTTTAATTAATGTTTTTTCTTCATTGTGATGATCTGAAAAGCTAACACACACGGCCGACTCCTGTTAATCAAAAATAAACACCTTTGTCTTATGTCTTGGTCTGCTTGCTCTATTCTCTATTCCACAAGCAGCAATAATGGGGCTAACAGCAGCCATGGCTTATTCCAAGGGGTGGGCGACGTCTGGATCTTATATAATATATTACTCCTGGAACTAGGGCCGGACTGGCTACCGGGCGTTTTGCTGTGCTGCCGAGCTGGGGGCTGATTTCCTTGATGGCGACCTGCGTTTGCTTAAAAACATTTGTTTTGAAATGTTTATTTAAAAGCACACGCAGGTCCCCATCAACGAAATCAGCCCCCACCGCAGCGAAATCAGCCCCCAGCTTGGCTGCACAGCAAAACGCCCGGTAGCCAGTCCGGCCCTGCGGAACATTTAATTGGGTACATTCACTTTTAGGTCAAAGCTATTTCTTTAAGCAAGCATTTGCAATGCAACAGGTCTTGCGTTTGAGTTTGAGCTATTTATGTGTTTTGAAAACCAGCAAGCCGTGGCTAAACATGCACTTTGTGCTTATAGTCCTTGCCTACAAGAAGGAAGGCTGGCGATAACTGCGCCTCTTTTACTGCCAGCCTTGCTTCCCATAAATAAGAACTATAAGTACAAAGTGCATGTTACTCACTGCCTGCAGGTTTTCAAAACACATCAATAAAAGGCATTGTAATTTACACTGCCAATAGCTCAAACTCGCGTAAATGTGAGCTATTGCATTGCAAATGCTTGTTTAATGGAGTGAGCTAGCCATGTAGTGTAGAAACTAGGATGATTTTTGATTTGCTAAGCTAGCACAGAACAGTGTTTACTGTTTCGTGCCGTCAAAATCCTAATTTACAATGTAACATGGCTTTCTTTTGTTCCTTTTCATTTGCCTTATTTTGTGAAGCAAACCTCATCTTTGCGACAGACAACCATTTGTTTGAAAAGAAAAAGATTACCCGAGGGAGCCTTCCAGGTTAGACTCTTTTTCCTTAACATTATTCAAAAATATCCTGCCCTTGCTCGCCATACATCCAGTCTTTTTTCCAAACCTTTTGCATGAGGCAGAGGCTGATTAGCAAGGGAGAAGCGAGACCAGACTGTGATGAGGAAAATTAGAGCTCAAGAAATCGCATTAGAAGGAGTAACTCTGATTTGCCCGTGAGGGTATTTACAGGGACTGTGGCATTCTCCAGAAGAGTGAAATTGTTCTGTTATTAGCAATCAGCACTCAATGTACACAGTCAGCAAATGAAAATGTGGGTCACTTAGGTGTTGAAGACTACCTGTTTGCATGTAGGCAAGCAGGATGTGTGGGGTGAGTTTTGTTACAGAACAACACTGCAATCCAGACGAGTTGTGTGTGCAAGAGTTAAACGTTTGACAAAAACTCACGAAAATAAAATATTTATAATATTGACAGTTGAGATCATATGGAAAGTGCGAACAACAACTCAACGCTACACAATATCAGACACAATAATCAATATTCGCTAGTAATACAATGACCCATTGATCTCACAAAGAGAATGTTTATCACTTGAAAGGAAACTATACAAAATCAGAGAGGTTATAAAAACACAACACAATACTAGAACTAAGGCCAGTGGCTAAACACTATAGAATGCTATAGAATGTTTCCAAACAGTTCTGATTGTAAAGCTCTATTGTTTGCAAAGCACAGATCATAGGTGAAACAGACAGAACGCAGAACCAAGACAAGCAGCACGAATGCAGTAAATTCAAGTTTGTCTTCAACAAATGTTCACAAATATAGACACTGTTAATAATAAGAGTTGATCGAAATATTGCCCACCAAAACCTGCTGTTTAAATCTTTCAGTTTTTAGAAAATGTGTCTTCACTTAAATAGAAACAACTGAAAGAACAAGCATTTGCAATGTAATCGGTCTCGCCTTTGGGACCTTATATGTATTTAGCTATGGAGCACATTAGCCTGGGTGCTGAAACATCTACTGTTCTTTAACATGGAGGGAAAGTAAGCACCATACTGTGTGGCACGCCAGGTATGGGAACACATGGAGAGAAATATTGCCTTTCAGCAGGAAATGGTATTGTCCAAAGCTCTGTTTTTAATATAAAATCAGGGCCTTCGTTGGTCAGATCACTGAAAATACAAGATTAAAAAAAAATATTATTGTCTACGGGTGCTCGTGGAAGACAATTTCTATGGACTGGAATCTAGAGAATGCTAAGGACTAGAATCTAGAGAATGCTAAAGTGATTCTGGTATTTTATAATTATCTTTGAGGTGAACTTTGCCAAAATACACTATTCCAACCGACCTCTACCAGACAGTCCTTACCATCCTAAAAGTCCATCGAATGTTTGTGCCCTTAAAAAGGGAACTTTGAGACATTGGTGGGAAAATATTATACTGATATCTTATCGCTAACTGGATCAAGCTGTCAAATTAAAATGCCACATGATGTAGCTAGAAAGTATACAGAGTAAAGTTCGAAGTATGTAAAATGTATTTCCAATATAATTATAGGCAGTCTTAAATTAGTCGGAAATAGGCCCCAAAAAAGTTCAATTTTCAGTCAAATAAACTTATCCAAGATCATTTTATGAATAACTATGGAGGTAATTTCAAAAGAATGCAACATCGAAGGAAGGCCTAGCTACTTAAATATAGTAAGCTTACAGTCAAATATATAGGGATTTGTAGTCACAAATCTCCAACTCAATGCAACTTTAACATCTTAACATTGTACGCCAGGATCTCCCTCATTTCTGCATGCACTCAAATGGCCAGATGCTGCTGTCAACCACTCAAAGATGGTAGCATTGTTGTACTTCTACGTCCCAGGTTAACACTGAATATAGCTTTGATCTGACCCAATTTCATTGTTAACACTGAGACAAGGTTAAACTCTTTAATTATCTCTAGTATCTGTTGGAATATCACAGTGGGATTTGTCATTTACAAAAGCGCATAATCTGCACACAATCTGCATATAGAGAACTCAATAGCCCTGTTGGACTTGGCCCTTTTTGCAGGGTCATCCCTGAACTTTTTGCCTTCCTCCTATATTTTCTCTGACCTGTTTTTGTTGGTTTTATGACTCTGGGCACTTTACCACTGCTGATCAGTGCTAAAGTGCATATGCTCTCCCCATGATAAATTGTGTTATGGATTAGTGACTCCATGATTGGATGATTGGTTTACTTGTCAGTCCCTAGTACAGTGCACTGCGTGTGCCCAGGGCTTGTAAATCCAATGCTGCTGGTGGGCTTGCAGCACTGGTTGTGCCACCCACAGAAGCAGCTTGTAAAATGTGTCTCAGGCCTGCCATTGCAGAGCCTGTGTGCAGTCTGTGACTGCCATGTCGACTTGGCAAGTGCACCCACTTGCCAGTCCCTAAACCTTCCCTTATCTTCATATCAGACACCCCTAAGGTAGGCCCAAGGGCAGGGTGCATTGTAAGTATAAGGTAGGACATGCCCTGGTGTGTGTGGCATGTCCTAATAGTGAATTACAGCCATTTTCGTTTTTCACTATTGCAAGGCTACCTGCTCCCCATAGGCCAGAATGGGCAGACTGACTATTACACCTTATAGTCAGAACTGACCCAGGAACATGGTAGAAAAACGAATTTAGTATGCCTGAACTCAGAATGATAAAATACATCTTTTAGTGAAGTTGGTTTTAACATTCTGTGTTTGAAAATACCACTTTTAGAAAGTGGGTATTTTCTTGCCTAAACTTCCAAGCCTGCCTCTGCTAGGTTGTGTATTCCTTGTCTAGAGATTGAGTGACAGGGGCTGGGGGTGGCTACAGGAGACAGGGTGAGTCAGCACAGGGCTGAATAGGAAGGTCTGCATCCAGAGTGGAGGGAGGAGTTGCACCTGGGTCTGAATAGGGCTGTGCCTGCCTTCCACAATGCTGGCTCCACCTCCTGCCGGGCGTCTGATGGCTCTGCCCCTCACTCACAAAGGAAAGAAGGAGTCAGAAAAACAAAGTGCTCCAGGACTGACCAGAACTGGTTTGGACTAGGCAAAGGCCTCTCTGCCTTCAGAGAACAAAGGGAAAAGGTGTATAAAAAGGGGACCCAGACCCCTAGGAAATTAGATCACTTCTGGGAAATCAAGAAACCTGTTGCCAAGGAGAAGAACCGGAGAAGCTGAAGGAGGAGTACTGCCCCTGTGCTGTTTTGCTGATTGGGGTTGGCCTGCAGTGGTTGCTTTCTGCCAAGGACAGGAGAAAAGACTTTGCTGTGCTTTGTCATCTTGAAGAAGGGAATCTCCAAGGGCTTGAACTGAGCTTGCCTCCTGCCTGAAGTCACAGGGACACAAAGACTTCACCCCTTCTGTTTGCCTGCATCTGGAACTGCTGTTTTAGCTGCTAACAGAGGGAAATTGCAACACCGACGCCGGCGAGCGACGCCGTAACCTGCACCGAAGCCGTGGGCACCGCTCGTGAAGAGCACGACGCACCGCCCCGACTTGCACCGTAGGCCCGACGCCTGCCGACGCCGTGCGACATCGACTCCGAAGCCGTCATCGAGGCCGCTGCCTGCACCGGAGCCGAGGACACCGCTCGTGACGCTCACGACGCACCGTCCCGACTCGCACCGCAGCCCCGACTTCACCGACGCCAGGGCTTCATCATCGCGGAGCCGATCCTCGACGTGGGTGACCCCGAATCCATCGACGCCGCACCATCGTAAGGAACCGACGCCTCGCCGCCATCCGTGACGTCACCTCCCCGACACAGTAAGGAACCGACGCCTCACCTCCCCTGCGCTGCAGTAAGGAACCGAGACATCACCTCCCCTGGGGTCGTAAGGAACCGACGCCGCCGGCGCCAACGAAGCATCACCTCCCCGACGCCGTGCACCGTCTTTGTTTTCATCGAATTCCAGGTACTGTTCTTTGTGGGTCTGCTCGACTCCGGGCCCGACGCCGCGCACCTCGCGGTCGGCGCCGTACTTTGGGATTTCCACCGGTCACGACGTCGTGATAACTCCAAGTGGAGTTATTTGTTGCTACAAGCTTTATTTGATTGACTATCCTATTTTTGAAGATAACGTGAACTGTCTCTATCATTTTAAGTCTATTTTTGATTACAGTATTGTGGATTTTTGCTATTGGGTCTTGTGATAAGTCTATATAAAGATTACTTATTTTTACATAAACAACCTGTGTGGTGTCCATCTGTAGTGTTTTCACTGTATTACTGTATGTGGTCACAAATGCTTTACACACTGCCTCTGAGATAAGCCTGTCTGCTCGTGCCAAGCTACCAGGGGGTGAGCAGGGGTTATTTTAGGAGTGTTTCCCCCTTATCCTGACTAGAAGCAAGGGTCCCTATTTGGACAAAGGTGCAAACCATTGCCAACTAGAGACCCCCAGTTCTAACATTGGTGGTCAGCGGTGAGGATTTGGACTTGCATTTGTGATTCATATACAGTGATTGGTGTACACTACTAGTGAGTGCAGACCAATACGCGACCACATACCTTTTGATAGGACTTTTTTTCTTTGGAACCTTTATTTTTGTTGAGAACTGCCAATTTTCACCATGAGCAAAAAAGGATCCATTGCACCTGCAGATATTGAATTTGAAGAAGATAGGGTTGATACCTACACTGTGCCAGAACTCAAAGCTGTTTGCAAAAAGTTTAAAATCTCTATGAGAGGCCTCACCAGGAAGGAGGAGTTTCACAAGGCGCTAAGGGCCTGGTTGGAAGCACGGAATGCCAGTGGGCAGTCCGAGGAGCCTGTGGAGGAGGCAGAGAATTTAGATGGGCAGCTTGAGGGGCCATTGGGCTTAACTGGGAGGAGAGCGCCTTCCAGGGAGGGCAGCAGTGTTTCTCAAAGGGCCTGTCTCCAGAGGAGCTGGAGGACAGGGACAAAAGCAGGATGCATGAAATGGAGATGGCCAAACTGAAACAGGGAAGCCATGATAGCCTTGAGCATAAGAAATTGGAGTTGGAAAGTAAGAGGTTGGCCATGGAAGAAAGGAAGATGCTTTTAGAGCATGAGAGAATGATGAGGGTGTTGGAGTTCAAAGCCAGGGGCTTAGGGATTCCTCCTTCTGGTGGCAGCAAAATTGTATTACCTAGTGCTGAGGGAGTAGTACACACACCCAGAGATGTGGTGCCTGACTTGGAGGGGGTTAACATACACCAGGAGGTTCAAGGACATGAGGTAGCTCCAGTAGTGCGCAGTGTCCCTGAGAGGAATAGGGAAACTGACACAGGGATTCATGGTCCTAGTGGTGGGAGGGACACTCTACTGACTCTAGATGAGAGGGGCAGGGAGAGGGGTTCCCCCATGGTTGAAGTCCTGGTATGTGAGTGTGAAGACCGCCCAGAAGAGTGTGGGTTGAGTGACAGAGACAGTCAGATACTGTCTTGCCAGTCTCAGGAGAGTGGTGTGGGGTACATGTGTGAGGCACTGGATGGTGAGGTGAAGGATAACTTGGTTAACACCTGTGAGGGGTTGTGTGATCCAATTGTGGGAGAGCATACTGTAAGTCCCTGTTTTCCAGAGCTATGCCAACACCTGTTGGAGAGTGAGTTCTCTGACCCCAGGGAGCTCACGAGGGAGGAAGACCTTTTGGTGGTTTCCAGAGGGTCTGAAAAGGCATTGGGGAGTGACCCTAAGAGGAGTGGCTCAGGTATCTTCCAGCCCAGAGTGGTGGAAGTGGTTCAGAGTAGCCCAGCTAGGTCCCGGTGTAGTGGGAGGGGTGTAGGGGCTCACGTCCGGTCTCAGTGGAGAAGGAGTGAGTGTGGGGCTGCGTGTCCCAAGGTACCCGAAACCCAGTCTCAGAGCCTGGATGGTTCTTTAAGGGAACACCAGGTAGGGAGCCTAGGCTGTCCTGATGGGCCGCCTGTTGAGGAGGATCTCCTAGTGTCTAGAGAACCTGGAGCGTCTGTAAATGGAGCTCCAGTGTTTCTGGTATCTGGCAGTGCCGCTCCACTTGGGAGGGTGCAGAAGTCCAGAGTGAGGGGTGAGAGGGGAGAGAGTCCCCAGTGGAAGAACCAGTGGGTCAGGGACCAGCCAGAAGGGCTGAGTCACCAGTGAATGACCATGGTGACACCACTTCTGTCCTGGGGGATCTTCGCGCGCTGTCAGATGGACAGGGGTCGGGAGATCTGCGCCAGGCGGACTGTCACACAACACATGAGAGATGTGTTACCCTCTGGGGGGCATGCGTGCTCCCCAGGAAGTCCTGGTGCGCCAGGCAGATTATTACACAACTCTAGAGGAGTGTGTTTCCCTTGGGGGGGTTGGTGTACCCTCCCGGAAGTCCTGGGTTGCCAGGCACAGGTCCAGCCTAAGGGTACAGACCCTGGGTTGGAGGACCAGGTTCAGGGTGTCCCCCCTGACCTGGAGGAAGGGGCAGCTGCTAACAGTGCCCCTACCAGTTTGTCTTCTGGGGGCACCACTCCAGGTGGGAGGGTGCAGGACCCCAGTAAGGGGGCGGGGAGAGGACAGCCTCACCCCTGGCCTCTACCCAGTCTAAGGGTACAGACCCTATGCTGGGATCCCAGTTGCAGGATAGAACCCCTGAACTGGTGGGCGAGTTGTGCAGGACCCCTGCCACAGGTGCCCTGACAATTCTGGAAGGGGGTACAGCTCCAGGTGGGAGGGTGCAGAGCCCCAAGGAGGAGGACCAGGTGTGGGAGAGCCCACCCCAGTCTCCTGTCCAGCCGCCGGTTACAGGCCCGGGGCTGGTGGGTCAGTGTCAGGATGTCATACCTGACCTGACGGTTGGGAGAGTGGACAAAGGGTGCCAGGCACCTGGGGCTACTGCCCCCGCTCTCTGACACCACAGAGGTTGGAGAGCCATGAAAGGCCTGGGGCCTGGCTCTCATCACTGACGGCTGTCAGTGGCCACTGTGGCTTGCTGTCCTGGTGGACAGAGTTGCCCCTGGGGGGGACAGAAGTCACACCCCGGGGGTGGACTAGGCCACACATCTGTGTTGGCCATGTGGGTACTGTCTGTCGGTTGGGACACACCTGTGAGCAAGCTAAGGTTAGGTGCTGCACAGGTGGTGTCCACAGTTGAGGAGAAGGGTTCCCCATGGGTTAGCTGGGTGGGCCCTGAGAGTATGGACAGAGGGATCCAAATAGGTTCAGATTGGCGTAGAACTGGAGTATGCCCCTGCTGTTGTGGGCCAGGGTCCAGGTTCTATCGCCCAAAGCAGAGAAGCCCATCAGGGTAGTGATTGGTCTCCCCTGCGTTTTGGCTGGAAGGGGGTTGTGTTGGACTTGGCCCTTTTTGCAGGGTCATCCCTGAACTTTTGCCTTCCTCCTATATTTTCTCTGACCTGTTTTTGTTGGTTTTATGACTCTGGGCACTTTACCACTGCTGATCAGTGCTAAAGTGCATATGCTCTCCCCATGATAAATTGTGTTATGGATTAGTGACTCCATGATTGGATGATTGGTTTACTTGTCAGTCCCTAGTACAGTGCACTGCGTGTGCCCAGGGCTTGTAAATCCAATGCTGCTGGTGGGCTTGCAGCACTGGTTGTGCCACCCACAGAAGCAGCTTGTAAAATGTGTCTCAGGCCTGCCATTGCAGAGCCTGTGTGCAGTCTGTGACTGCCATGTCGACTTGGCAAGTGCACCCACTTGCCAGTCCCTAAACCTTCCCTTATCTTCATATCAGACACCCCTAAGGTAGGCCCAAGGGCAGGGTGCATTGTAAGTATAAGGTAGGACATGCCCTGGTGTGTGTGGCATGTCCTAATAGTGAATTACAGCCATTTTCGTTTTTCACTATTGCAAGGCTACCTGCTCCCCATAGGCCAGAATGGGCAGACTGACTATTACACCTTATAGTCAGAACTGACCCAGGGAACATGGTAGAAAAACGAATTTAGTATGCCTGAACTCAGAATGATAAAATACATCTTTTAGTGAAGTTGGTTTTAACATTCTGTGTTTGAAAATACCACTTTTAGAAAGTGGGTATTTTCTTGCCTAAACTTCCAAGCCTGCCTCTGCTAGGTTGTGTATTCCTTGTCTAGAGATTGAGTGACAGGGGCTGGGGGTGGCTACAGGAGACAGGGTGAGTCAGCACAGGGCTGAATAGGAAGGTCTGCATCCAGAGTGGAGGGAGGAGTTGCACCTGGGTCTGAATAGGGCTGTGCCTGCCTTCCACAATGCTGGCTCCACCTCCTGCCGGGCGTCTGATGGCTCTGCCCCTCACTCACAAAGGAAAGAAGGAGTCAGAAAAACAAAGTGCTCCAGGACTGACCAGAACTGGTTTGGACTAGGCAAAGGCCTCTCTGCCTTCAGAGAACAAAGGGAAAAGGTGTATAAAAGGGGACCCAGACCCCTAGGAAATTAGATCACTTCTGGGAAATCAAGAAACCTGTTGCCAAGGAGAAGAACCGGAGAAGCTGAAGGAGGAGTACTGCCCCTGTGCTGTTTTGCTGATTGGGGTTGGCCTGCAGTGGTTGCTTTCTGCCAAGGACAGGAGAAAAGACTTTGCTGTGCTTTGTCATCTTGAAGAAGGGAATCTCCAAGGGCTTGAACTGAGCTTGCCTCCTGCCTGAAGTCACAGGGACACAAAGACTTCACCCCTTCTGTTTGCCTGCATCTGGAACTGCTGTTTTAGCTGCTAACAGAGGGAAATTGCAACACCGACGCCGGCGAGCGACGCCGTAACCTGCACCGAAGCCGTGGGCACCGCTCGTGAAGAGCACGACGCACCGCCCCGACTTGCACCGTAGGCCCGACGCCTGCCGACGCCGTGCGACATCGACTCCGAAGCCGTCATCGAGGCCGCTGCCTGCACCGGAGCCGAGGACACCGCTCGTGACGCTCACGACGCACCGTCCCGACTCGCACCGCAGCCCCGACTTCACCGACGCCAGGGCTTCATCATCGCGGAGCCGATCCTCGACGTGGGTGACCCCCGAATCCATCGACGCCGCACCATCGTAAGGAACCGACGCCTCGCCGCCATCCGTGACGTCACCTCCCCGACACAGTAAGGAACCGACGCCTCACCTCCCCTGCGCTGCAGTAAGGAACCGAGACATCACCTCCCCTGGGGTCGTAAGGAACCGACGCCGCCGGCGCCAACGAAGCATCACCTCCCCGACGCCGTGCACCGTCTTTGTTTTCATCGAATTCCAGGTACTGTTCTTTGTGGGTCTGCTCGACTCCGGGCCCGACGCCGCGCACCTCGCGGTCGGCGCCGTACTTTGGGATTTCCACCGGTCACGACGTCGTGATAACTCCAAGTGGAGTTATTTGTTGCTACAAGCTTTATTTGATTGACTATCCTATTTTTGAAGATAACGTGAACTGTCTCTATCATTTTAAGTCTATTTTTGATTACAGTATTGTGGATTTTTGCTATTGGGTCTTGTGATAAGTCTATATAAAGATTACTTATTTTTACATAAACAACCTGTGTGGTGTCCATCTGTAGTGTTTTCACTGTATTACTGTATGTGGTCACAAATGCTTTACACACTGCCTCTGAGATAAGCCTGTCTGCTCGTGCCAAGCTACCAGGGGGTGAGCAGGGGTTATTTTAGGAGTGTTTCCCCCTTATCCTGACTAGAAGCAAGGGTCCCTATTTGGACAAAGGTGCAAACCATTGCCAACTAGAGACCCCCAGTTCTAACATTGGTGGTCAGCGGTGAGGATTTGGACTTGCATTTGTGATTCATATACAGTGATTGGTGTACACTACTAGTGAGTGCAGACCAATACGCGACCACATACCTTTTTGATAGGACTTTTTTTCTTTGGAACCTTTATTTTTGTTGAGAACTGCCAATTTTCACCATGAGCAAAAAAGGATCCATTGCACCTGCAGATATTGAATTTGAAGAAGATAGGGTTGATACCTACACTGTGCCAGAACTCAAAGCTGTTTGCAAAAAGTTTAAAATCTCTATGAGAGGCCTCACCAGGAAGGAGGAGTTTCACAAGGCGCTAAGGGCCTGGTTGGAAGCACGGAATGCCAGTGGGCAGTCCGAGGAGCCTGTGGAGGAGGCAGAGAATTTAGATGGGCAGCTTGAGGGGCCATTGGGCTTAACTGGGAGGAGAGCGCCTTCCAGGGAGGGCAGCAGTGTTTCTCAAAAGGGCCTGTCTCCAGAGGAGCTGGAGGACAGGGACAAAAGCAGGATGCATGAAATGGAGATGGCCAAACTGAAACAGGGAAGCCATGATAGCCTTGAGCATAAGAAATTGGAGTTGGAAAGTAAGAGGTTGGCCATGGAAGAAAGGAAGATGCTTTTAGAGCATGAGAGAATGATGAGGGTGTTGGAGTTCAAAGCCAGGGGCTTAGGGATTCCTCCTTCTGGTGGCAGCAAAATTGTATTACCTAGTGCTGAGGGAGTAGTACACACACCCAGAGATGTGGTGCCTGACTTGGAGGGGGTTAACATACACCAGGAGGTTCAAGGACATGAGGTAGCTCCAGTAGTGCGCAGTGTCCCTGAGAGGAATAGGGAAACTGACACAGGGATTCATGGTCCTAGTGGTGGGAGGGACACTCTACTGACTCTAGATGAGAGGGGCAGGGAGAGGGGTTCCCCCATGGTTGAAGTCCTGGTATGTGAGTGTGAAGACCGCCCAGAAGAGTGTGGGTTGAGTGACAGAGACAGTCAGATACTGTCTTGCCAGTCTCAGGAGAGTGGTGTGGGGTACATGTGTGAGGCACTGGATGGTGAGGTGAAGGATAACTTGGTTAACACCTGTGAGGGGTTGTGTGATCCAATTGTGGGAGAGCATACTGTAAGTCCCTGTTTTCCAGAGCTATGCCAACACCTGTTGGAGAGTGAGTTCTCTGACCCCAGGGAGCTCACGAGGGAGGAAGACCTTTTGGTGGTTTCCAGAGGGTCTGAAAAGGCATTGGGGAGTGACCCTAAGAGGAGTGGCTCAGGTATCTTCCAGCCCAGAGTGGTGGAAGTGGTTCAGAGTAGCCCAGCTAGGTCCCGGTGTAGTGGGAGGGGTGTAGGGGCTCACGTCCGGTCTCAGTGGAGAAGGAGTGAGTGTGGGGCTGCGTGTCCCAAGGTACCCGAAACCCAGTCTCAGAGCCTGGATGGTTCTTTAAGGGAACACCAGGTAGGGAGCCTAGGCTGTCCTGATGGGCCGCCTGTTGAGGAGGATCTCCTAGTGTCTAGAGAACCTGGAGCGTCTGTAAATGGAGCTCCAGTGTTTCTGGTATCTGGCAGTGCCGCTCCACTTGGGAGGGTGCAGAAGTCCAGAGTGAGGGGTGAGAGGGGGAGAGAGTCCCCAGTGGAAGAACCAGTGGGTCAGGGACCAGCCAGAAGGGCTGAGTCACCAGTGAATGACCATGGTGACACCACTTCTGTCCTGGGGGATCTTCGCGCGCTGTCAGATGGACAGGGGTCGGGAGATCTGCGCCAGGCGGACTGTCACACAACACATGAGAGATGTGTTACCCTCTGGGGGGGCATGCGTGCTCCCCAGGAAGTCCTGGTGCGCCAGGCAGATTATTACACAACTCTAGAGGAGTGTGTTTCCCTTGGGGGGGGTTGGTGTACCCTCCCGGAAGTCCTGGGTTGCCAGGCACAGGTCCAGCCTAAGGGTACAGACCCTGGGTTGGAGGACCAGGTTCAGGGTGTCCCCCCTGACCTGGAGGAAGGGGCAGCTGCTAACAGTGCCCCTACCAGTTTGTCTTCTGGGGGCACCACTCCAGGTGGGAGGGTGCAGGACCCCAGTAAGGGGGGCGGGGAGAGGACAGCCTCACCCCTGGCCTCTACCCAGTCTAAGGGTACAGACCCTATGCTGGGATCCCAGTTGCAGGATAGAACCCCTGAACTGGTGGGCGAGTGTGCAGGACCCCTGCCACAGGTGCCCTGACAATTCTGGAAGGGGGTACAGCTCCAGGTGGGAGGGTGCAGAGCCCCAAGGAGGAGGACCAGGTGTGGGAGAGCCCACCCCAGTCTCCTGTCCAGCCGCCGGTTACAGGCCCGGGGCTGGTGGGTCAGTGTCAGGATGTCATACCTGACCTGACGGTTGGGAGAGTGGACAAAGGGTGCCAGGCACCTGGGGCTACTGCCCCCGCTCTCTGACACCACAGAGGTTGGAGAGCCATGAAAGGCCTGGGGCCTGGCTCTCATCACTGACGGCTGTCAGTGGCCACTGTGGCTTGCTGTCCTGGTGGACAGAGTTGCCCCTGGGGGGGACAGAAGTCACACCCCGGGGGTGGACTAGGCCACACATCTGTGTTGGCCATGTGGGTACTGTCTGTCGGTTGGGACACACCTGTGAGCAAGCTAAGGTTAGGTGCTGCACAGGTGGTGTCCACAGTTGAGGAGAAGGGTTCCCCATGGGTTAGCTGGGTGGGCCCTGAGAGTATGGACAGAGGGATCCAAATAGGTTCAGATTGGCGTAGAACTGGAGTATGCCCCTGCTGTTGTGGGCCAGGGTCCAGGTTCTATCGCCCAAAGCAGAGAAGCCCATCAGGGTAGTGATTGGTCTCCCCTGCGTTTTGGCTGGAAGGGGTTGTGTTGGACTTGGCCCTTTTTGCAGGGTCATCCCTGAACTTTTTGCCTTCCTCCTATATTTTCTCTGACCTGTTTTTGTTGGTTTTATGACTCTGGGCACTTTACCACTGCTGATCAGTGCTAAAGTGCATATGCTCTCCCCATGATAAATTGTGTTATGGATTAGTGACTCCATGATTGGATGATTGGTTTACTTGTCAGTCCCTAGTACAGTGCACTGCGTGTGCCCAGGGCTTGTAAATCCAATGCTGCTGGTGGGCTTGCAGCACTGGTTGTGCCACCCACAGAAGCAGCTTGTAAAATGTGTCTCAGGCCTGCCATTGCAGAGCCTGTGTGCAGTCTGTGACTGCCATGTCGACTTGGCAAGTGCACCCACTTGCCAGTCCCTAAACCTTCCCTTATCTTCATATCAGACACCCCTAAGGTAGGCCCAAGGGCAGGGTGCATTGTAAGTATAAGGTAGGACATGCCCTGGTGTGTGTGGCATGTCCTAATAGTGAATTACAGCCATTTTCGTTTTCACTATTGCAAGGCTACCTGCTCCCCATAGGCCAGAATGGGCAGACTGACTATTACACCTTATAGTCAGAACTGACCCAGGGAACATGGTAGAAAAACGAATTTAGTATGCCTGAACTCAGAATGATAAAATACATCTTTTAGTGAAGTTGGTTTTAACATTCTGTGTTTGAAAATACCACTTTTAGAAAGTGGGTATTTTCTTGCCTAAACTTCAAGCCTGCCTCTGCTAGGTTGTGTATTCCTTGTCTAGAGATTGAGTGACAGGGGCTGGGGGTGGCTACAGGAGACAGGGTGAGTCAGCACAGGGCTGAATAGGAAGGTCTGCATCCAGAGTGGAGGGAGGAGTTGCACCTGGGTCTGAATAGGGCTGTGCCTGCCTTCCACAATGCTGGCTCCACCTCCTGCCGGGCGTCTGATGGCTCTGCCCCTCACTCACAAAGGAAAGAAGGAGTCAGAAAAACAAAGTGCTCCAGGACTGACCAGAACTGGTTTGGACTAGGCAAAGGCCTCTCTGCCTTCAGAGAACAAAGGGAAAAGGTGTATAAAAGGGGACCCAGACCCCTAGGAAATTAGATCACTTCTGGGAAATCAAGAAACCTGTTGCCAAGGAGAAGAACCGGAGAAGCTGAAGGAGGAGTACTGCCCCTGTGCTGTTTTGCTGATTGGGGTTGGCCTGCAGTGGTTGCTTTCTGCCAAGGACAGGAGAAAAGACTTTGCTGTGCTTTGTCATCTTGAAGAAGGGAATCTCCAAGGGCTTGAACTGAGCTTGCCTCCTGCCTGAAGTCACAGGGACACAAAGACTTCACCCCTTCTGTTTGCCTGCATCTGGAACTGCTGTTTTAGCTGCTAACAGAGGGAAATTGCAACACCGACGCCGGCGAGCGACGCCGTAACCTGCACCGAAGCCGTGGGCACCGCTCGTGAAGAGCACGACGCACCGCCCGACTTGCACCGTAGGCCCGACGCCTGCCGACGCCGTGCGACATCGACTCCGAAGCCGTCATCGAGGCCGCTGCCTGCACCGGAGCCGAGGACACCGCTCGTGGCGCTCACGACGCACCGTCCCGACTCGCACCGCAGCCCCGACTTCACCGACGCCAGGGCTTCATCATCGCGGAGCCGATCCTCGGCGTGGGTGACCCCGAATCCATCGGCGCCGCACCATCGTAAGGAACCGACGCCTCGCCGCCATCCGTGGCGTCACCTCCCCGACACAGTAAGGAACCGACGCCTCACCTCCCCTGCGCTGCAGTAAGGAACCGAGACATCACCTCCCCTGGGGTCGTAAGGAACCGACGCCGCCGGCGCCAACGAAGCATCACCTCCCCGACGCCGTGCACCGTCTTTGTTTTCATCGAATTCCAGGTACTGTTCTTTGTGGGTCTGCTCGACTCCGGGCCCGACGCCGCGCACCTCGCGGTCGGCGCCGTACTTGGGATTTCCACCGGTCACGACGTCGTGATAACTCCAAGTGGAGTTATTTGTTGCTACAAGCTTTATTTGATTGACTATCCTATTTTTGAAGATAACGTGAACTGTCTCTATCATTTTAAGTCTATTTTTGATTACAGTATTGTGGATTTTTGCTATTGGGTCTTGTGATAAGTCTATATAAAGATTACTTATTTTTACATAAACAACCTGTGTGGTGTCCATCTGTAGTGTTTTCACTGTATTACTGTATGTGGTCACAAATGCTTTACACACTGCCTCTGAGATAAGCCTGTCTGCTCGTGCCAAGCTACCAGGGGGTGAGCAGGGGTTATTTTAGGAGTGTTTCCCCCTTATCCTGACTAGAAGCAAGGGTCCCTATTTGGACAAAGGTGCAAACCATTGCCAACTAGAGACCCCCAGTTCTAACAAGCCCATAAACCGTTTAGAAGGAAAATGTTCAGCACAACTAACAGGCCAATGGACCCAGAGAGCAAGGCAAGCAATAGTTCTGACAACAGAAGCCCTGCCTCGTGCGTCAAAGTTGACGTTTCCTCCACACTTTATTTCAAAACAATATGACCAACAATCATAGAGCACGTTATGACATCTGACAGAAGGACTGAATGCGTGCTTTAGGGTTAGTGAAGAAGTTGGTTAGTATTAAAAAACGTGAGTGACAGGCAAACTTACTCTTGTTTCCTTTATAAGGTGTCGATCTGATTATTAACAATTCATATAAAGCATATTAAACAAAAGACAAATGTATCAGAAACGAATTCCACAGCAGCGGCCTAATTATAAACAATCACTTCCCAAAATACTGTCTCCATAGTGAATCTCCGTGGGCCTTGTCAGGCCCATAAAGTGGAAATGATGAGAATAGAGAAACATGGCATCATCAAAAAATACTTACCTAAGTCACTTCTATCTGCAGGAGTACCCCAGGCATATCTATTGAGGATTACACACCCTGTTCTCACCATAGAGATTCGGAGCCCCCCTCACAGATTTCTATGATGACTTTTCATTGTGCCTTGTATGTTGTTTTCATATACACAAGAAAGCCTACTGAAGCCCCCAGCTTCTTCACCACCACGTTCTTCCACCAGGGCTCTTTCCTTTTCAGTTTATCAGGGTGCAGACCAGGAAAGAGCAGGAGTCTGCGATCTCCAAGCAGCTCATCTTAAGCTTATCTCATCATCTCCAATGCAGCATCGATGTCCATGTTCTGAACAGGACACACAGTAGCGTTCTCTTGGGCTGGTTAGCACCCAAATGAATGTGATGGTCTCAGCCACTCTAGTCTTCACCTATTTACCTTATCCCATCCACCCTTTCACCCCCACCGGGAGCCTATAGGTAACCATTATGGTTCTGGTTAGTCCACAATGCCTTAGGGTCCAAATTCTGCTCCTGCCTCCTTCTCTCTTTCAAACCACCGGCACTCTGGGTTCCCGCACAGGATGCACAATGACGTGTTCTTGGGATGGTCAGCACCCAAATACCAGTGTTGGTCTGAGCCACTCATCGCCTATCAGCCTTCATCTATTCGCCTTCTCCCCACATATCCTTTTGCCCCCTCAGAGAACTTTCAGGTAAGTGTTGTGGGTCCGGTCAGTCTGCAATGTCTTAGGGGTGAAGTCATCCCCTACTTCCTGCTTCACTCCAACCACCAGTGTTATGGGTTGCTCTCCAAAGATCTCCAGTACCATCGTGCTACTGTGTTGCCACCGCCAGTCCCTGTTCCTCATGTGCACACACACCTACTCTGTAGTCAGCTATTAGAATTACCTCTATGTGGTGTCCCGCAGGGTACGCTAAATCTCATTGTGTTTGAACTCCAGATTTGACCCACACGGTCACAGTGTCTTCCCTGATCTAGATGGATCTCCAGCGAGCTCTAGGTAACTCTGGGGAGGCTCAGTCAGTGGACTAAAGGAGCCAGTTCAGGACCTCCCAAAGGTCACACCCATCTTGGAAGTTCTCGTTTCCTTTTTAGGTCTCGCCTACGCAGCCCGCATGCGCTGCTTAGGAAAAAGACCTTTTGAAATCGATCCGGTTTGCAGGCAAAAACGTGCACGCGTTGCATTGCTTTCAATGGCAACGCGTGCACGTTAGCATTCCCGTGCGGGGAGCGAGCTTTGGCACCATGTGTTAGCAATTATCGCTCCTGGCGCTGCTCGCTCCCGCAAGGGAAACGCTTTCACTTTTGCCGCCATTTGTGTTTTTTTTTACTTTTAGCGCGAGGCGCGCGTGCTTGTTATCTAATGGACCTGCCTTTCTTTGCACTACGCGACGGCTGTGTGTCCCTCGCCTCCCCGCTGTGGTGTATGTCTGCCCGGGGGCACATGATATACTCCGAACGCCGGCTGTTGCAGCATTTTAACCTCCTGCTGGTGTCCCAGGTCAGTATGGGGAGATTACATGATTTGCCCAAAATCACACAGTATGTTGAGCCAATGCCGCAACTCAAATTTGTTTTTATCAGCATGGCGCCCGCTTCACGGTCCGCCATGCACATAACGTAAGTATGCACGGGCGCCGCGCTTTAGCACGGTGCTCGCTTTTTAAAAATTGTCTACTGCTTGTTTCCTTTGACTCGGCTCGCGGTGCCACCTCCCACCCACCGCTGCGTTTCCTGTTCATGTCACAATTTAATCTCCCTGTGCGACACCTTCCTCCCCCACCCCCCGTACCGTCATTCTATTTGTGAAGTTGCTCATGTTTCTTCTTTCGGCTACCACTTCTCCGACATCTAAAGCGAAACGAGGTGTGCACTTGGCAAGCAGTCTCTCGCTGGTTTCTCCCTAAGTGTGGTGCCGTGTCACTTCTCCTGGGGACTGTTGTCCGAGTTCAAGCGAGTCCTAGTAAACACTAACAACAGAGTAATGGGCCCTCGGGACAGGCCTGAACCAGGCAACTCTTTCCAAGCGAGAGGCCACAGCCTGTTACACAAAGTACAGATGCGTTGGGCATGCTTGTTTAACTGTTCTTAGTGTCTGGTGCCAGAACTAACGCGACTTCTCGTCTCCTCCCTGCCCCCAATCCACCCGTTGTTGACGGCTGTCACGAAAACACGCAAACTACTCCTTGAGGTGAAATGTGATTGCCTGTGTTTCACACAGAGAAGCAACCGTGTCGCCCTCCACACAACGGGGCTTCTGGTTTGGCAAGGACCTTTAACAGAAATGGTAATACTCCTTGTTTATGTTTCTGATTGGCCTGGAATGCGGTCATTACTTTATGTTGGCCTCGCTTAATGAAAAACACTTGCATTTTCACTTAGTGTTTTTGTTATCCCGAGATGGAAATCAATTTCTCTTTTACCAGCAAACTTCCATTAGTCGGTAGTGTTTATTATCAGAGGGTCAGGACAAGTGCACGATTCCTCCACAGCCGTATTATTTTTCTACCTAACGCAGTGCACTTACGGAACAATCGCCGGCACGATTTCGCTCAATTGAAGGGGAGTTTTCGATCTACTACGCACAGAGGTTTATGTATGACAACATTTCTCCTGTGTCTGGCATGATCTTAAGTGGGCTGAGAGGAACATGAACGAGCAGGTGCTTTCAATGCAGAAACACACTGGTTCAATCGAGGTGGGTGTCTCAGGGCCTGGTTTCCAATGCTCTATTATTTTGGGAGGTAATGGCAAGATGCAGTATTTACAGTGGGCAGTATCGAATTATGCGATTCCGCGCCGCGCATTTTTTTCGCATAATTATGGGTTTGCCACATTTGCCGCATACTCCGTTACCTGCTGCATAATCTGCAGAATTTAACACAAAGACTGTTTCTATCTTAAACGGATCAAAAGTTACTAAAAAAACATGGCGACATGTTCCTGCGCACCAGAAGGCCCTTCACAAATGTTGACTGGTCATCTTTCCGTTGCTCATTGTTGCATTTGGGTGTTAAATTGGTACTATTAAGGTGATATCTTTTCCCAGACAGTGTTGCAAGGCATAACAAGCATTTGCAATGCACCAAGGTCTCGCATTTACACGAGCTTGAGCTCTTGGCATTGTAAATGACAATACCTTTTATTTATGTTTTGGTTTTGAAACATAAATAAAACGCATTGTCATTTACAATGCCAATAACTAAACTCGCATAAATGCGAGACCTATTACATTGCAAATGCTTGTTTTATTTGTCTTCAAAGGTAAGGGGGTTAATAAGTGGCATCCTATTCCTCCTGGAAGAGGGCATGTTTTGCCCCAGCCAAAATTTTGTCCATTCCAGACATATCGTGTTCAGCACAATATACTGCCTTTCTCAATAAACAAGTCATAACACGTTAACGAAGTTTCAGTAACTTATATTGCACAAATGCTCACCAAGCTACAACTTACAATAAAAAACAGCTTATTATTAATCACATAGGCGAAACCTAATGCATTTACCAATGCTTGTTAAAATAGTGTTGTACTACAAACACCATCTGCAATCAAACCATTTTATGTTACAAAGTTCATGATACCATTTTAGTATACATATTCTCCATCCAAAAGAACAGCTTACTCTTGCTTTGTCGATAATTACATTTTCATGTTGACAATGATTCTGGTTAACTTTCCCATCCCTTATGGTGATTCCTCCAAAATCCGATACGATCCCCTTTTAAACTTGTAGCTTTATTCAAGAAACAACCCTGTAATGTATTTCTAGGCTAGGCATTGAACCAGTAATTGTCAGTCCCAAGTTCCACACAAATGTAAAAATAGAATGAAACTCTGTGACATTGTTGACTTCTGTAATGCTGAGAGGTACAACACAGTATTGGACAAAGTCCATCTGAAGCTGTTGGTTTTGGTGTGAATAGCTCACAGTAGGAGAAATTAAATTTGGAGGCCTCCAAAGTGCTCTAGCTAGGTGGATACTTTTTGCTCCTTCTCTCAGTCAAGCTATCTACATTTTGATTTAGTTTTTTTTATGGCATTCAAAATCCTCCTTTGAGGAAAGCCTGGAGCCCTATATGACAAAGTCCTCTGGAAAACGGCCACTGTTGCTGCTAAGCCCCGCTAAAGCTCCAGAGGCTTTGTAAGTCCAAAAAGGTTCTAAGTCCCAACTTTTCAGAGTTTCTTGAGCAGCTCCTCTTAGTCACTTCTAAGCACCCCACGACCTTAGGGACAGCACTTAGAGGCCAGGACTCACCACTCCAGCAGAGGACACCTGCCGGGTCAAGTCCAGGTCCAGTTGCTATTAGTCAGCTTGGCACTTTAGAAAAAAGGACTTGTGCAGCTGGTGTGTCCTTGTACACAGAACAGAGGAGGTCAGCCAACCAACCATTGGATTGCACTTCTTAGTCCAGTGTACAAGTGGGAACAGGTCCAGACCTTCAGGTCTCCAATCATGACTCAATCAGCAATTTCAGTCTTCTACCATTCATCCACAGGTGCACATGAGCTGTGGGGGGTATGCCAATTTTGTAGAATTTACTAGTCAGTGGGTGTTGGTGACTCATTGACACTTTTCAACCAATGAGGAAAAAGTTCCCAAAGGCAAATCTTCCCACTTTTTCAGCACATCCTCTTTGACTTACTGCAAACTATCCCACAGTGCACTATGCAAAGTAAAATCCCAGCAAAACCGCCCACAGAAACAAAAGTCTTCTTTGAATCAGCTGGCCTCACCTTGGTCACTTTCAAGTTAATGAAGTTCCTGAATCCCCCACAGCTTCCCTTCCTGGGCTGATATCTGGCACACTTCGCACCCTTAGGACCTCCCCAAGGGCTTAGGCCTTTTTTTCCTGTTCCTACACCTCATTAAGGGGAAGCACTGACAGGGCCCAGCTGTTAGCTAATGCTATTTAGTCTACTCAAGTTTCAGGCAGACAAAGTCTATCTTTTAAAAGTCACTTTTCCTAAATATTTAATACAACCTCAACTACAAAACTGAATTGTTTTTTTTAATGAGCATTAAAAATAGTGTTTGATTTTGATTTTATTTCTTCTAATAGCTTGTCCCAATCCTAAAACAGCCATGAGCTTGTTCTGAACTTTAGGTTTTTGTCATAGGACAGCTACTGCTTTCACAGTGAAAATAGTCTTTGAGGGGTAGGTACTGTAGGTACGTGCTCACACTTAATGTTTGCATGCAGAATTTTTAAATGCTAGGAACTTTACCCTATGGGCTATAAGGCCTACTTGAGTGTGTATTATTTTATATTGAAAAGTAGGATTCATTCCTGTCAAAAAGGGTTATTCTGACATTTTTGCCTGTAGGTTTAAAAAGCTTTAGTTGTCAGGCTACACAAAGTAGGCTTGAAACCATGTTTGTTTTGTCACTCTAGTGGATGGCACAGTAAATGCTGCAGTCCACATAATGGGCCTGATTCACAAGGGTAAACTTACAATTTTAAGTAAGTTTATGATTTTTTCCTATTCACAAAGGTAATTTAAAAGTTGCATCTTAGAGACTGCGGAGTCTCTTCTCTCGTGGCAGAGACTCCACACATAAAAAGATGGAGCAGTCCTACCTTTTTATGTGCGGAGTCTATCCTGTTGCCAAATAATTTTAAAGTGTTATTTCATCTTTAGAAAAAAAACACTCTAATGAAAGAAAATGCTTTGCCATTGTCCCTGTTGCCTGTTTTTCTAGAATATGAATTATTCCTATTGGCATTCGTCAAGATTTCCAGCATACTTACCATAGGGGCGAGGAGTGCAGGCTCTTCATATCTGCTTTTCAGTCCTTGATAACCTTGGTCATTTAAAGTGATCATTAACAGCGAAAAACACTTCAGTTTGTACACCACTGCAAGGGAACCACTATGATGAGTTCCGGGGCTTTTATCTATTTAAAACATCCGCCTGATTGTTCACTTAGATTTGCTCATTGGCGGCTCATCAATTAGGGTACAAGGACTCTGCCCTCATTACATTCTCCTTCAGATGTTTTCTTCATTTTTGATATGTTTGTTTAAAAAACAAATCTGGCTGCCTCTCAACGTCACACTCGCTGACATTGAGAACAGATCCAAATCACTCGTTTGACTTCTTTTGCAGGCTTTCTGCACTCATGCGCAGCCACCACAGGCAGGCCACCATCAACCATCATTGCCAGAGATATGTGCAAGGGCAGTTCCTCCGCTAAGGTGGAGGGGCTTTGGCCCACTGCTCTCACAGCAGTGGAAAAGGGAAAAATAAAATGATTATAACAAAGTTATTATCATTTTCTTTTTCATCGCTGCGGAGCTGGGTTAGGGCTGGGCGGGGCTGGTGGCTCATGGGGGAGGAGTGGACTGTGCACACTAAGTGCTGATGACTGCTTGGCCGGCCGTCTTGGGCCAGTCATGTGCACTTTTCATGTTCCCCACCCAGGTTGCATTACAGCCTGGGTGGGGCGCATGCACAGACTCCATGTCCTGAGATCAAAGGAGAATACATGTGAGCAATTTTGAAGGGAATTTGGCCCACAAAAATTATACACCAAACCTCTCTTATCTCCATACCCAGGACTAGGTTTTGAGGAGACAGGCTTTCTGGCGCAATATAAAGATGTGCAGGTCTAGGGTCAGCCTTAACTTGGTAATCTTTGAGTCTGCACAAGTGAATACCATCAATCCTTAAAAGTACATAATGACTTTGTGAATTATTATCAACGTTTTACGGCTATTAACACATGTTGAGACATATTATGAACAGAGGAATAAAATGGAATTCACTTTCGGTTGAAAGAGGAGCCCACCACGCATTGATTACATCATACAGCTACATCACATGCTGCAGCGCTGCTTCCGCCTTTGTGGAGTGCCTATTGGATCCAGATATCTAGTCCATATCCTGGTGCATACCACATTAAAGTCATCAACGCATAGTATGGGCCAATTTTTGTATCTGTCAAGTGGGTGCATGATTTCATCAAAGAACTCTGAGTCATTTAGATTCGGCCCATACACGTAAATCAGCAGTAGCGGTTGCCCATCAAGCAGCCCTACCACCATCAACAAACTGCCACTCGTATCAACAATATGTAAACCCTTGGCTTTATTTCACAAGTGTAATCACTCCACATGAGTTGGTGGAATAAGAAAAAAAGCAGTGGTAGGGTCCCATCTAGCTGCAAATGTGGGACTAGTTGAAGGCGATAGGTGTGTATCCTGAAATAGGGCAATATATGCCATGTGTCTTCTCAAATAGCCCGTTACCTGTCAAGCTTTGCAAGGATTATTTAACCCCTAGATATTCCAACTAAGGCATGGACCATTAAGACAGTGGGATTCTATTATATCTATGGTGAAAATAGGTGACTATGTATTCTTTGAGCAGGGTAACAAAGATGGCCTACAAAAGAAATGTGTTTTGTTATTACAAGGAAAGAGTGAAAAAGCTGAATACCCACAAAATGTACACCCCCCCACTTCAACCCCAACTGCCAGGGAACAACCAAATACTAATTAACCAAGAAAGGAAACCCTCTAGAGCATCAGTCATCAATTCTGTGTATGTGTTTCATGCAGTGAGGGGAGCCGTGGAGCATGGGCCAACCATAACATGGTTGAAGAATGTATCATCCTTGGCCTAACAACGGGCCATCATAAATGTAGAATTGATAGCTCTGGGGCAAAGAAGGGTGGCATCTATGTGGCACAGAGATAAGTCAATAATAAACAACAGTTGGTGTCCTTGAATGGTGCAGAGAATAATCAAAATGTTGCAAAATAAATAACACATGCAAGGGCCGAAACATTTAGTCATTGTCACTGCGAGTCGACCTGGATGAGGTAGGACTACTGGTTACTGATTGTCCAGCGCCTCTACACTTAAATGTACATTGATCAACTCCATAGCAGCATCTGGCTGCACAAAGAAGTGAGGTTTCCATTGTACTTCACTCTCAAGAGGGCTGGGAAGAGCATGGAGTACTTGACGGCCCTTTTGCTCAATATCTTTTTGACTTGCTGGAATGTTCTCCTGGCCGCCTGGACCATTATGACATGAGTTCCACTCCAGGGCTTCATTCTTTGCCTTGACTATTTTCAGATCTTGAGTCAGTTGTGCAGTGGTGCTGGCTATCTGCTGCTGCAAGTATTCCACATCCGATATTCTGATTTTAGCTTCAGTGACCCTACGATCCTGCTTATCCACTTGTTCCTGGAAGCGATCCATTCTGCTAGTCAGAGTGTTGATTTTACTATTGATAATGCCAAGATTTTCTTTCCCGTGGCACATCTCCAAAGGCAGTATCTGGGGAAGATTCAGGAGTGTCCACAGCCGGTGGGAGGTATAGGGGCCATTACTTCTTATCAAAATGTAGGTTGGATTGTTTGTGATCCGCCTTGACCTTATTGGTGCCTTTTTGGAAACAAGCAGCACAAACTGTGAAACAATCTCAGCACAGTCCGCCCACCAGTGCTATTTCTCTGCACCTCTGGAGTTCCTGGGATATCAGGTCCTCCTCCAGGTATCACAAATGTGCATGTTGTACATTCTGGTGTTATATTCTGGAGGTCAATATGCTTAGCAGAGCAGAGGTCGTCTGCTGCTTAGCAGAGCAGGCCATCAGATCTGTCTCCCGCAGCAGTGACTATATACCATGGCCTCCCTCATGCATTGCAGTATGTTAGCCCGATGCATCAGATTTTCATGATGTCACTCAGATCATCAATTGCAAAGAGGATGAACATTCAAGGGGCCCCACAGAGTTTCATGGGCCCAGAGAAGTGAGGCCCACCACCTTGACCACAGATGTGGACTGCAAAAAGCTGCGGCTCTGTGGTAATACATACTGTAGGAGGAGAGGTTGGTGTTTACTCACCAGGCATTCTTATGGCACAGCCCAACAGCTCCTCCTGTAGCAACTCAGATAATCAGGGGTAAGGTCTGGTACAAGATGGGAGGCCACCCCGTTGCCAAGCAGGGCCAGCACAAATCACAGCAGCTTCTCAGTCCCCAGTTTGGGGAACGTCCCATTCCCAAATCAGGGCACAGGAGATCCTCCGTTGTTTTAGAATGGTTATTATCAGGTCAGCCACGTGCTGGTGGTATCCAGGCCCTGGCCAGGCTTACTAGCGTGGCACACTTGGGGGTCTCCTTGTAAGTCACCCTGTAAAGTTTTATCCTTCTCCTTGGATTCATTTTTTAAATTTCTTAATGAAAAAATCTAATAAGAAAAGCAAATTTGTAGTCTACAACATATATGATTACAATGTATGGGATTTACAACCATTTATTGCATTACACATGAAATGGCATTCTATTTGCTCCTTTGGTGAAATCCAACATTGTTAGTGTGGGACAGTAGTAGAAAATGACCCAATTAATTTCCAGTAATCTTCATAATTTCAAGTTCCAATCTTCGAATGCAAGTACGACATCATTCGTGCTGGTCTACACTTCCTTGAATACACACCCAACAAAGGACAGGAAGTAAAGCCACCTCACCATTTAATCACTTCCTGATGTTAACAAGCTTAATTCTTATTCCACTAATCACAATGTGGCAAGCAACAGGGCTTTACTGGTGGGAACTTTAGGACTGTGACGAAAAAGACTTGGACTTTGAGTAATGAAGATTACCCATAGATAACCTGGCCATTACCTTCTCTCTCCATATGCAACCACAGTCTGAAACTGAAGGAGCTATACCCAAGTGAAGGTACGTTGTCACAGTGTAAAAAGATGTCTAAACCTTCAAACAAAAAATGTAGAGCTTAATAAGAAACAGTTAAGGCAATAACAGTTATGCATGAATAGCACTAAACATGTGGGATTGGAAATCAGTTAAATACCCTCTGCCCACCTGAAGGTGATAATGTTAAAGGAAAGTGTGATGGGTGGCACAAATAGCAGCAATGCAAGTATCTCTCAAGGAAGCCTCTTTAATAAATGCCCAAGAGGCAGACATGACTCTTGTAGAACAACCATGGACTGAGTTTGGCAAATGGACTCCTTTCGATTAATATGCTGAAGCTGCTTTGCGACTCTTTCTCCTAAAAAAGATCGTGCTCGTACCTGCCCACAATCCTTGATGCTCTCGATGACATAGGATGCAGGACGCTGCAGGAAGCAGAAATCAGGTAGCAGGAATCTTCATGTCCGTCCCATCCATGTAGGATGAGGGAACAAGGAAGCAAACCAATAAACAGTAGTTGTTTTGACTCACAAACAGTACTTCAACAAACTGCTGCAGAGCCACCAGGCCCATTCACTATTGATGCTTAATTTACCTGGCCCTACACCACAGAGTCATTTACTTTGGTCCTCCGATGGATCTTGAACCATGCCGAGAGGGGTCAGATATAGAGGATCCAATCCAGTCATATAATGAGGACTAGTAATTGGACAACTGACTTATAAACTAGTATTATTATTATTTATTGACCGACCAATAGCATGATTATAACCAACATAAAATCTCAAATACACACATTGTCACATAATACATTTAAAAATGATTTAAGACCTTGCTTAAATCAACTGTCAGTTAGACATAAAAATTACAGTTTTAATTCTAAAAATAGAGATATAAATATAAGACACATGTATTAAAATCAATCTGACCCCAGCACCTTTTGCGACGAAGCTTTCGATCTCTGCCACCAAGCATATAGCAGGTATCTAGTTATTGCAAAGACAAGCCACTTTGTTGTTCTGACCGGAATATGCGTAGTGCTTCAGAGGGGCGTGAGAAGGAGAGCAGTCGGCAGGCTGGAATAATCCAAGTTTTCCTTATACTTCCATACGAGGGGCACAAGAAAATAAAATTCTCTATGGTCTCTTGCGCAGTCTGACAGGCTGGGCACATGTGAGAGATTAAGGCATTTGCCCAGCTATTTTTCCATGCATTTAATGGAAGAGTCCCTAGCCTGAATTGAATATAAAGTGCTCGTGCCTGGGGTGGTTCAATTTCATCCATATACATGTCAAAGTTAAAACAGCTTTTAACATTTAAAAATTGCAGGGTTAAAGTGCCACGTGCTACAGTATCATTACAGGAGGAATTTATAAGATCCCAATATCTCTTCTTTAGCAAAGGGTCATTCTTTTTGTAATAGAACTAGGGGCCTCCCACATCTTGCCCAAGCCCAACCTATACAGCCACTTCCTGACCCTATTAAACCAGGGCAATTCGCCTTTTTGACTTTGGAGAGTTAATAATTCCACCACTGCTTCTTTTACAGGGATCTCCATATTATTAGTCCAAATTCTAACCCAGAACATCAATGCTTTGAGAACAGCAGAATGTAAAATGGATTTGATCCCTAAATCGAGGCGTAGTGGTAATATTGGTGTATTGATTGGGACACTGAGGATTGCCCTTAAAAATGTATTTTCCGCTACCTCTAACTGTTTTGTGTTCTCCATGCCCCACAGTTTGGCTCAATATAGGGCTGCCCCTAGGCCTTTGGCCCTATGTATTTCAAGTGTAGGGGAAATTGGGCGAAAGGTTGAGTGCCTTATCCTCCTTGCTATTGCACAGTCCACATGTTGTAGTGCCAACACACTCTTCTGTATTTGGGGAGTCCATGCTAGGTTGTCACTAATTCTGACTCCCAGGTAGTCGAATACCTTAACCTGCTCTAGATGTTGGGTACCCAGCGTCAGTTTTCCTTTGGTGGATTTGTAGGGGTTAAAAACCATATATTTTGTTTTAGAGCAGTTAATCTCAAGGCCCCGGTCTTTACAAGCTTTAGCAAACTTATTTAAGATATTCTGGATACCCATCAGGGTCTTAGAGATGAGCAATGTGTCATCTGCGAATAGCAAAGAGGGCAAAGGGCTGCCTGCTAATCTGGGAGGATCGCCCCCACAGTCATATAGCTCTTTTATTAACCCATTAATGTACAAGGTAAAAAGGGTTGGGGTGAGCACACATCCCTGGCGCACACCTTTAGAAATTGCAATACTATTGGAAACACTGCCATCTGACTTCCACCTGACTTTGGCATAATTATTGTGGTGTAGGCGAACCAATAACTGAAGTAAGTCACTTGGAAGTTCTAGTTTTTTAAGTGTGGCCCACAGCTTATTGCGGTCGATGGAGTCAAAGGCCGTTTTAAGGTCAACGAATACCACATATAGGTGACCCTTCCAGATCTTCACTTCCTTCCAAATAAGCAGCAAAAATCTAAACACTTGGTCTAAGGTGCTTGTAGATGATCTAAAACCTGCCTGCAGGTGGGAAATAATTTTATTCTCCTCCATCCAATTTTGAAGACGTAGCAGAATTACTTAGCAAAAAACTTTTTGGGAGACGTCTATAAGACTTATCGGTCTGTAATTAGAAGGATCCCCTTTCTCTCCTTTTTTAAAAATGGGAATTATTTCGGCTCCTTTCCAGGTTAGGGGGATATCCCCACCATGTAGGATAGCATTAAAAACCTTTTGGAACAATGGGCAGCAAATATTTGGCTCAGCTTTATACAAATCTCCTGGGAGTTTATCTAAGCCAGGAGCTTTCCCTGGAAGGAGTTGGTTTATTGCTACTATAATTTCCTTTACACAGAAGCCGTCTGCATGTTCCTGTGTCGACACTAGGGTGTCTTCCCCTGTAACTACTGCAGTTCCCTCTTCGAGGTTAGGGACCGCTCAAGTATAAAGCTTTTTAAAATATTTTTCCAAAACCTGTGATTGAGTATAATAATTGTCTTCGCTGACCTGCGTGGTAGAACCCTTAGAAAGCAGGTGCCAAAACAATTGACTATCCCTCTGTCTAGAGGCCTCGGCCAATATACGCCAGTTATCGGCCTCCCAGCTCTTTTTTGCACCAACCTGGGCCCTCTTGTACATCATTCTTCTAATCTTAATGTCATCACCGGGGAGTAGTCGTGTCGCTGCGGCTCTCCTCACCCCACCCGCTCCCATGGCGGCCGTGCCGCTGGGCGACCGGATCCGCGCCGTGCTAAACGTGGCGCTGCGGGTTCCCTGCATTTTCATCATTGACGCCATCTTCAACTCGTACCGTGACCCGAGTGCGGGTCGCCTGGACATCGCCGCCCAGATCCTGCTGCGTCTCTTGGTTAACCATGAAAACAAAGGATGGACTTCCACGAGCCTTCACACTGGTTAAGCAATCACGGTGGCCATCTTGGAACAGTACTGGATTACCACTGATTTTGGACTTCTCTGCTATGCTTGCCCGCAGGTTCACTTCTGGTCCTGATCTATTTGAACTTTTGGAACTTAAACGATGCCCCCTGGGCGGAAACCAAAACTGTCTGTACTTTTCGCGGTGCCCGAGCAACTTTGGCTGATGCCCGGTGGAGCTGTCATATGCAGCTATAAAGGAGTTTGGCTCTGGTTCACCCCTTGGCCGGCACCTACCGAGCCGGACATCGTTTTCCTCGCCTCCCCGTTGTGTTTTCCTACCTGCATTCCCTACCCCCGTTTACCATTCCCCCTCTACCTCTTCACTCCCCATAAGACATGTGTACGCGCTAATAATCTCACATTATTGTGTAATCTCATGTTTTTTTCTTTTCTCCTATGTCTATACTTGTCTATGTAATTATGGAACCTGTAACTCACTGATCCTCATGTAAAGCGCTCTGATACCTCCGGGTCTAGCCAGCGCTATATAAAACTTTGCAAATAAAAAAAATAAAAAAATCTTGTACTCCCTGCTTAACTGCCATCGTTAGGTTAGCCTTTGCTAGTCTACAGTCCTTGTTATACCATGGGGCAGAAAAGTATTAAAACTAAATGATTTACTAAAATATTGTTTGATGCTATTGGACAATTTGTGATAGCTGGCTAAAATAAGATCATCCTCTTTTTGGTCTAGCTCACTAAAGACCATAAGAGTCTGAGCCACTTCTTCGTAGATTTTTGGGAGTGTTTTCCCGTCTGCTATTACCCTGGGCCATTTAATTCTTCTGCTATTATTCGTAGTTACAATCGGAGCTGTGCTTTGGGGGGTTTGATTATCAAAAATTGGGAGGCCAATTAACTCCAAAAGGAGGGCATTGTGATCACCGTCTTCACGGTTTTGGACGGTCATATCCTTAACATATGGCCACAAATCAAGGTCCACCATGATGTAGTCTATCCTACTTTTAATACTTCCCCTCTTAAATGTAAACTTGGCTGCCTCATTAGATGGTGTCCGCCCATTACAGGCTCGCACCCCGTGTGCTAAAGTAAGAGACAATATCTGCTGCCCAACTTTAGTAAGTCTTTTAATGGCGGGGGTATGTAGCTTATTAACACCCCTAGCTTCCTCTTCTTCCTGAACTAACTCTTGTACATAATCTACCGGCTCATAGGTCGTATTGAAATCACCAGCAAGAATAAGATAGGGCCCTTCCCTACAATTCTCTAAACAGTTAACTAGCGTTGATATAGTTTCAGAGTGCTTGTGGTGGCTGCTGAACCTGTTATAGATGTTAAACAATCTAATTTGGACATTCCTTTTTGGCCATATCAGGTCAACGCCAATAATCTCCTGGGAGTCTACCCCAATTATCTTATTTTCACAGTCCAGTGTTATTCTGACCCATATTAACAGCCCTCCAGCCGGACGGCCCGCTGTTGATGGCCTGGCCTCGATGCTAAATGTGGTGAACCCCACCCTATGTACCCGCTCTGTCGCCCAGGTTTCCTGAAACAGGCATATATGATTACTATCAACCATCCTACCCCATTCAGGGTCACTTAGCTTAGATTTAATTCCGGCAATATTCCAGGAAACAATCTGTAGTGATTGTTCGGCACCCGCGCTTCCCTGTTGCCTACGACTAAGTGTAAAATTTGCGTGTATTGGTTTCTGTACTGTTTCATGGGGGGTTAATTGGGTGGGAGAGATGTTAACCGTCTCATTACATAAGATAATATCAGTGGTAATTATTCCCTCTACTTGGATTGTTGCGGCTGCGTCATGTCCCAACACTCCACTCCCTTGATTTAGTCAATCAGGGCTATTCAAGTCAGTGAGGGCTTCGTATCTATTGCTGACTTCCAGGGAAAAATGGACTTTCCTACTTGGAGGAATCTGAGTTAGGTGGGCATTCAGTGGAGGATATGACCCAGTCGGCTTAAGATGTCTATAGAAGAAGCCGAGTGGCACTAGCTCGATCCCTTGTCATGGGCCACACCCGGGTCGTTTCCTCCTACTTTGGTGCAACTGCCTAGCGAGATCTGGGGATCTGCAATTGATCACTATACAGTCTCCCTTTACAGTCTTCCGTAATGGACCAACCCAATTCACTCTACGGACAAACAAGATATCATGAAAACTAGAGCTAGAAAAGTCAGTATTCAATGTTAGTCAGTGGCAGACCTTGTTCTTTAATTGGGTAGTAGTTTCCTTTTGGTCGCCCGTAAGTGACGGGACATTGGTTAAAATCACCACGTATGGGCAGCAATCTGGGGGAAGATGGAGAGTCACATCTTTGCAATTTTGTCCACCCCGGGAAACGTCACCCAATCTTGAGTTGGACTGTCTGGATGGTGCCGTTTCATTCCTATTCAATGGCACCCTGGTGGTGTTAAGACCAGAATGGTTTGCAGGCTTATACGGCCTGGTGTATTCCCTGCGAGGGTCTTCCCGTATGTCGTGATCATTTATTCATTAGTTACAACTGTGGGTTGTATTGGATTACAGTGGAGATTTTCCACCATGGTGCCCGTTTCCCTACGATTTTCGACCCCCAGTTGTTCTACAGACCCAGGACATAGGGAGCCATGATTTTCTGTCTCTACAGTTAGGGTGGAGAGTGACTTTTTTACTTTTTCCACACTGATTTCTAGGCTATCAAGCCTATTCATAATGGGTAACAAACTATTTTGTATTATGTTTTCAAACCCATCCAGTAAAAGCTTGACCTCTTGCTGGGAAAAAGCTGCAGAGAAAGGTGGCACAGGGCAGGAATTCATTTTTGTTGGCGACACTACTGTGGAACCATTACTGTCCCTAGCAGGGGCCTGTCGAGCTGTTCTCTTTGATCTGGTGTTAGCCACTAGTGCAGGCTCTAAATGCTTTTGCTTCCTCTTCCTCTTAGCTGGGGGACAGGGTACAGGAGATGCTTGAAGTATGCATGGAGACAACACTGGGGGAACTAATTCCAGTACAGATTGATGGGGAACATTACACTCTGTGTCCATAGCCTTTGTTTGGGCACCTATAGACGCTTCCTGGTTCATACATAAAGTGGGGACCCCCTCTATAGATAGGCGGCGTTGAACAACTAATATTTCTTTATCTAAGGCTTTCGCAGCTCGCGTTAGGAAGCAGTCAAGGGTTGAGTTCTGTAGAGACTTGGGTGTGCTCTCCCTTTCCCCCATCCGTCTCACTTTTGCCATAGTCCCGGTTAACTCAATTCACGCTAAGTAGGGTACAAATGAATGCAAAAGGTCCAACGTGCTTACTTGATGGAGTTCCTTTCCGCAATGACTCGCTAGTTCACACAATCCAATTCTGGAGAATGATGGACAGGAAATATCAGAACCAAGAGGATAGGCCCAGCCCAGCCTTATCCGGGCTTTGACGGGCCCGCCCTTGGCCCGGGCACGCCCGCGCGCGTCTCGCGCTGCGGGAGCACTCTGCTGAACCTAACGCGCCTCCGGGCGCGGGATGCGGGCGTCAGTGGTGGCGTCAGCCACAAAGGTGCCTGGGACTTGGATTCCTGGATGTTGGCCGTTCCCCTCACGGCTGCAGAGATACGGGCTTCCTAAACTAGTACTTAGATTCATGTAGATTACTCTCAATAATACTCTATGCAAATACAGAATTATTACCGCTAGGCCAAATGTCCTGAAGAAATTCAGTCGAACTAGGATCATACAAACTAGTAACTCAATTAAAGCTATACAAAATAATAACATTAGGACCTGTTGACTAAAGACTTCTCAATCAGAATTCCCATTTCTCATTAACACTATGGAAATATGCAATCAATCACTGGAGTCCAGGCATAAAGAGACAAACAGGATTTATAAATGGTTAGATTTTGTCAGAAATTTAGGAAGTAAATACACCTATATTAGGCACTAAAGTAAGAATACAGAATAATCAATTGATCTCATCAATTACCAAAGTCAGAGAGGAAAGTTTAGGAAAGGACATAAACCATGTCAGCTCAAAGATTCTCTCCCATGGTGGAAAAAAGTCCGGAAATAGCGCATGCAGCATATGCACCAACCAGGAGAGTCCGCTAGTCCGATAGTTGTCTCTCAGTCAGATAGGAAGCAATCCGCAAAAGAAATGGATGAATGAAGTTCCCCCAATCATCAATCCAGAGGTGATATATTTTCTCAGTTCTGGCGTGGCACCTCCTAGGTTAACTCATCTGATCAGACCACTTAGTCCATTGGTCAGTTCATATAGGATGCTTGTCATGAGACATGAAGAAGACACATTATATGGAAATATGGGAGTATCAGGTTATGTAAATGAACAGATCATCCGGTAGAGGTGGATCTTTAAACAAAGATCCCTTAGCAAGGCACATGGGCAAGTTTGAAAGGGCAGTTTCCCAGGAAGATGTTCCTGGTGTAACAACATTTGTATCGAATGGCCCTTGTAAACCCATGAGAACTCCTGAAACAGGATACAGTTGCAATACATTTGTAATATTGAGATATTCTCCCATGGAGACATGGTTGAGCAAGTGGAAAAGGGAAAATATACATGAATAAAGAGACAGGTTCTTTTGAATTTAGGTTAATATAAGCAAGAATATAAGCCTTCAAATATGCATTTTCATTATGAATTATGACATTTAGATATGATTTGCAGTGTAAATATTTGCTTAAAGTAAGTTAGTCCATTGTAAATGACATGTATAACTATAATGCACTACTACATTTCAAAAGTACCAACATGAACTTTATCTCAAAGTCTTAAAAATAAATTTTGTTTTAGGTGCATTCCATTAGTACATATATACATATTATTCTGTGAAAGTTTAAGTGAAACCAAAATTAACATTTATGTGCAACACTATTACTTCTCGGTTGGTGCACACTTTAACATGAGCAAATATAGTAAATAACCAACTCTTCAATAATCGTTCAAAATGTCACCTAATTTGCATTTAGTTCTGGTAATTCTTCACAGATATCATTATCTACAGAAAACTATTCAATAATACCTCCACACACGTGAGTCATCACTTTCACAATTTAGTTCACGTTAAAAGAATACCATAGAATCTTAGTAATCGCAGACCTATGTTATTCCAACAAGTAATTTTACGTCTATTCTACTCTTTTCCTGCATGCTTTTCGATGCAGTAACTAAACTTTTTTATAACTATGTCTAAAACACTTCAATATAAATGAGCATGAACTGTGCACGTTTGTTGTTTTCTTTTATAAGGTGTCAAGATTTGGTTTTCTATGTCCAGTAAAGATTAATCAATTTATCTGCTTCATGAATCCCCCCTTTGATGGTGAATCAAGCCATCATAAAATTCTCTTTTGATGGCACACAATAAAATTCTGTAGTCTTCATTAATTTTAGTCTAGAGTTTTACAAAACCTACATTTTGTCGTTGTAACCACATTGTTTATCCTCCAATTCTATTTTGTCTCTCTTGCTTTTTATTCCTCTACTTTCTTTCTTAGTTTTCAATCGTCTATAGACCTTAAAAACAACAACCAAAGTCAGTATCCATAACGCAGTTGTCAAAATGGGCTTCAAGATTTTCCGAAACAATTAATTTTCCAGATTTGCAAACCATCTACCTATAGAAGAAAACTATTTCCCAATTGATTCCCAAGCACCATCAACTTTTAAATCTTTTAAGTCTTTTCCAAGGTGAGTGATGTTCTGAATGTAACCTTTTAAGTCTTTACTCTTGTCTGGAATATAAGTGCAAAAATGTTGCACTTTCAGTATTCGACAGACTCCGCCTTCTTTTGCAAGAAGGCCGCCTTGAGGAAGGTGATTTTGAAGCACATTCAATCTCATGGCAATTATTTCAGTATTGTTTGCTAGGAATCCTCCAGCAGTATCAGTAGATAGTGTGTTTACTACACTAGACAATTTTCGTATTTTGTGAGGGTTCAGTATCGTCCCCACAGATGGTATAAGAGCTCCAAAGATATCTCCTACTACTTCCTCTGCACTTGCTCCCCTCTTTAATCTCTTATGAGAACCTCCATTGGTTCTATCAGATTAACCCACATGGTAGATTTTGGAAAAACTATCCCCATATAAAAGGATCCATTCAATTTTTTAGGTAGCCTATAATAGGCATTCTACCCACAAATATATAATAAACCCCAGGGAATACTGGATCATCACCTCCAAAAACAGTCCCCAAATTTTCAAACTTGGAATGTGTGGTCACATTCGCTGGAACCAACAAAATTAGTATCAACTTCAGTTCTACACTTTAATATACACAGCCTCCCTCTATGTTGCCAATCTAAGGCAATAGCAGCTTGATTTCCTGTTGCTTTTAGGTCTGGTTCCCTAAGTGCACAAGTCTGTATTCTTGAATGATTAGCAACTTTAGCAATAATATCTCTTCGTCTACCCTCTATTGATTCTACAAATTCCTTTTCTACATTATGCAAAAGGCATGTTAGATTGCATTGGTGTGCATAAGCTGTGTCTAGACTATGTGTAGGCTTAAAAAATTCTCCCACCATTTCAGCTGTTTTAGTATCAGGCACAGGATTTAAATGCTTCCTCACAGGTACTTCACAAAAGATTAGATCATAATTGGAGTAGTAATACTGAAATTGTCCCTTGCCATAAAATAAGCTTGTTAGCCCACTACATGAAATACCATGTTACAGGGAGGAGATGGTATGTCAACCACTCAGATACTGATGTAGGCAATGGCAAACACACATAGCAATCTCTAGCATCCATGGTGCTGACGTATTCATTGAGTAATTTGGTGAATACATTTGCTGAAAAATCACCAGTGGCCTGATCTCCATGCAATAATCTATCATTTATATCACCTAATTCATTGTGATTCACAAAACCATTATTAGGCACAGTAGTCGGTTCAAGCTTGCTCATATAAATATGATGAGGCAGGTTATAAGCAATGTTACAAACACAACAGAAAATGTTTCAAATATACAAGCACATATACATTTGCTTTTTGATGATACAGCATTAGACTCCATCGCTTCTTTAGAAAAAGACCCCACAACTTTTGCTAAATTTGAATTTAGAAGTTATTAGCGTTAGCAGGAAAGCAAGTTCCAGGAATATTGTTCCTCCCAAACATTTCAACTACGTTATTGATCAGCACAGTGCAAACTTTCCTTAGTTGATTAAGGCCAATTTGTTAGTAACTGTACAGTTCTCAAGACATATTTTTCTCCAGCACAGAATGACTCAGCTCTTTTTATTAGCAAATTTTTTCAAACGTTTCAACTGGAACATGAAGATTGCTCACGGTGGTTCATGCAAGCTCGGATTATTGTAGCAAAAGGTGTAATATGCTTTATGCCAGTCATTCAATGCCAAATAAGTCCATTCAGGTGCAGTGTATTTTTGAGTTGGTACTTTGGCTCTTTTGGACCTTCTCACTGATGGTCCTACCTCCTCACTGTCACTTTGTTCTGACTGACTAGAGGCTTCTGCAATTGTTTGTGGCACTCTCCTTTCCGTTAGATGCTTCTAAATCTGTCTTGTTTTCTGGGCCAACAGCCTCCGGGTGGTACTTACGTTTCAGGTGCAATGTTCTCTTCGGTGAGATCAATATTAAGCATGGTCAGCTTCTCTTCTTGTGACACTTCGATACTTACAGGAGCTGACTCTCTCAGATCTCCCTCAGATCCAATGCATGAAGGCCCAGTAGCTGGAGCACTCTTTACAGTGTGGCTAACCAAGACGACTTTCTCTCTGTAACCACCGGCACATCTGAAACAGGCACTATCTTCAAGAGGACATGAAACTCTGTGAGTAGGGGTAGCATACACCCAGTTTGGAAGACCACCACACTTAATAGCAGTTTTGGATCTATAGGGGCTGCAAGTGCACTGGAACTATCCCCGAATAAGAGTTTGTTAAACTATGCGGGTGGTCCTCATTATAAGGTGGTGGGTGATTCAGGAGCAATTCATTCAGAAATTCATCACCGAATTCATGATCAACTTTCTCCAGCCGGATCAACTGTTTTTGGTTCTTCTGGATGTTTTTTCTTTTGTGTACGCTTCCCTCCTTTTTCTGCCACTAGCACAGGATACATTCTAGTTCCTTCAGCTATATCTGTTCTCCAAGCCTTCTGTTGAGCATCTCATCTAGCCTCGACATATCGGTTCAAAGTATTCTTGTACCTTCCCTGACATTTCTATTTCTCTTTTTGATGAGCTATATCTTCCCATTCGCTAAGTGGCTCAAACTGCATGGGAGTAGGAGGCAGCTTTAGCTCATATTAATGTCTCCTCAAATTTTTTAGTATCTGGTTGTTAAATGATCCGTATTGTGGAAAAGTTAATGGCCCATCGTTCTCAGTGTACTTCATCCAATTTTCAAGCCATATACACGTGTAAAAGCCTCTCTCTTGGGTTATATACAATGCTGGGGTACCCTTGGTGGTATGGGTACTCCTTCCTGTATAGGTATCGGTGTATCCCCCTGTATCAAACTTTTAAATTCTTCAGAACTTTCATTTTTCCCTGTATTTAATTTTTATCCTTTACAAATAATTCTCTTCGATGGAATCGTTCTACCCTTCCTTGTTTATTTCCTGCACATCAAATACCAGCCTGGCACACAGTGACTTGGTCACCCTATCACAGCGCTTCGTTACACCAACCAACCAATACCAGCCCAACACTTTATGATGTTGACCTCACACCTTGCAGTGGCTAGCCCTCCTTTACAATCTTTTGTGCGTGTTTTCGCTATGAAAACCCTCACACAATGCCAGCTTATTTAAATTTCTCTGTCTGCTCCACTAAAAAAATAGCAGATCCTTTCACACAAGAAACCTAACTTACAACAATAATCTAATTTAATTTCCCATACACTTCAAGCGAAACCTCGACCAGCACAATCTCACTCAAGTTGATACAATATATTCCCTGTGCACTGAAAACATTTGCAACAACTGTAACCCTCAATCACACACATAATTCCCTGCACTTTATTGGTACTGCTGACAACATCTGGCAAACAGCATCTTCGAAACACAGCAGATAACATACTCTGCATATGCCTCACTGAGACCACCCGTAGGTGTGTATCCCGGGATCTTAGGTCACAACAGACCCGATAACAACTTCAAACTTTCTGCATACAGTCCATCACTCAAAAGCGAATTCTAACCACTTTGGATAACCTCAAACAGCAATTTCACAACACCGCAATCTAAGCTTTAAGCATTTCCAATGAGCAACCCTATTGATACTCACACCAATGCATTAAACCGTCTTCATCACACTCCTCCGTTGATACCAGCACTCGGTCCTCTTTAACTGGACATGGGCTTTGAGCTTTGGGGCTGGGATGGGCAAGTTTTGAATAGGGAATTTCGATAGGGATCTCGGTAGGGACCCCCCCCAATATCATAACTTCTACAGACGTACAAACCATCCAACACACTACCAGACTAATACTGCTGTAGCACCACTGGTCCCATTGATTATTGATCTTTAATTTACCTGGCACTATACTGAGGAGTCATCCAATGAGGACCAGAAATTGGACAACTAACTTATAAATAAGTAATTAGATTCATGAATATGACTCTCAATAATATGTTATACAAATACAGAATTATTACCGCTAAGCCAAATCTCCTATAGAAATTCAGTCGAACCTGAATCATACAAACGAGTAACTCCGTTAAAGCTATACAAAATAATAACATTAGGACTTGTTGAGACCTCTCTATTAGAATTCCCATCCCTCATAAAGACTATGGAAATGCACAATCAGTCACTGGTGTCCAGGAATAAAGAGCAATACAGTGCGCTAACCGCAGAAAAGCCCATGTCACCCCAAAAGCCCCCAAAAAACAAACAGCATTAAATAGTTTCTCTCACAGTTTGTAAAGGGCAAGGAAAAAACAAGAATTCTCAAGGCTTCATCATGTCTTGTTTCGGACTGCAACCCTGTACAACAATTATGCTAACTTCCACAGATGTAGGACCTCCTGCTAAAGAGACAGAACTCTTTTTAATGGAAAATCAAATTACTGTTACAGTCTAAATAAATCTTCCCCCACAGTTACAATCTGGTCTTTCTGCTGACTCAGACACTGAATCTGTATACGCTAGAGAGGAATCATCATTGTTTTTTGGGGCTGAGCTTTCTATTGGATGTAGGGCTTAGGGTTTCCTGTATGATTGGCTGCTGGGATTAGGGTTGGGACAAGGGCTGGGATTAGGTTTTAATTGGACCTAGGGTTTAAGGTTTTCTGCCTGATTGGCTGCTGGGACTAGGGCTGTGATTGGCTGTTAGAGGCTGGTGTTCCATTGGTTCTAGGGATTAGGGCTAGTGTTGTGATTGATTAGGGTTAGGGTTCTCATTGGCCAAACGGGTCACCTGATTACCAGGGCTATATAATGCTAGGGTTCAGGGCATCTCAGCCCGGGTGTCAAGGCTAAGGGTAGAGAGGACAAGGCCAATTGCCTTTTTGAGCCTGTTCGAGACTGGTCAGGACTAGGGGTAGAAATGCTGCCCAAATTTACATATGCCAACATGCACCGTACCCCATCCACAACCAGAGTAACATACTCACAGCACATGTACCCTGCACATTTACTACAAACTAGCCCTATACAAATTTCAATGTCTCAGCACACACTACAAAACCCACAAACCACACATATACACCCTTTTATCCCAGCTACCACACATTTCCACCATCACCTACAAACAGTACACACCTCTATGCTATACCACCAACCAATCCACTCATCACTAACACAAGCCAAATCCACAAGATATTTAACTATATCCCATCCAGACACACACTCCCTGCTCTATTTACTCCTAACAGACCCCCTTTTGTCACTAACAACCTATACTCTGCCTTCCATAATTTCTCCAACCAGCACTCTCCTCTTCTTTCTACCACAATAACACAACCGCACAACACTTACACTCCACTGCATCACACATATTACCTCTTGCAGCAATCACGTCTAATACAAACACTGTTAAGTCTACTTCATCCCCTCTTACACACAACATACACTCTACTCACAAACACATCACCACCCTCTTTTCCTTACAACTTCCACTCACAAGCAATACTATACAAACAAATCCATCTCATAAAACAAATACATCAGCACTTCATTTTACTATTCCTCAAAAACAAAACATAACACTCACACCAGTACAACATAATCTCTCCAAGTGCAACACCTCATTATACTTTCCATCACAAACTACAAACATACACCCACCTTTCAGACTACACAAATGAACAAACTCCAATGCCAAGCTTTCCCTCTTCCACCACACCTAACACATATACAGCAACTCTCTTTTAACCGCCTCTCATCCATTGGAAAATTTAGAAACTTACTACATGACCCACATGCTGCACCACCACCCCCAACTCATATACCCTCCACCTTAGGAGGTGGCCTAGCTGTTGTGGTCAGGCAAACATTGCATATCACTAAAGCTGACGACGTCTCATAAAAGATTGTGAGGCCCTTTTCACCAGATGCAATCCTATACCGCCTTCCTCCTATAACTTCCTGCTCCTTTACAGACCACCACCTAGCAATGCAACATTGCCAGACACACTTCTAGACACAGTTTCAAACCTCAGAACACTACACTCCAACCTATGTGTTCTGGGTGACCTCAACATTTGGTTTGACAAACTCAATATGTCCCATCCGAAACCAATCATCGCTTGCCTAAACGCACTGAACCTGCATCAGATTGTCCACAAACCCACACACATCGCTGGACACATCCTAGATGTCATTGTTGCAAATACAGAACTAGTTACCATTCAAACAATGACTCCAGTCACATGGTCAGACCACCATTTGTGTGCTTTCAAACATAAAACAACACTAAGAGACGCACCTAAACCCACCTTACGTGCATCCACCTATCGACCGTGAAACAAACTCGATTTGGAACACTTAGAAGCACAACTAATATCTCCAGGCCACCTCTCTCTCAGAGCAGCAATGTTGGTATACCTGACAGCGACAGAGTAGAACCAACTCATGATATAATGTTCTTGGAGATAAGTTCTTGGAAATCACTGGCTGGGACAGGCAAGAAAAAACATTATCAGGATCTTTATCGTCTTTTGAATGCTTATGATATTATTTGTTTACTTGAAAAATGGAAGACAGCAGAGTTCAACTTTCAGAATTATATATCTCTGGATATTCCAGCAAATAGAGGACTTTAGGATAGAACGAGTGGAGGTTTATTGGTACTTTTGAGATGAAGCTCTGGTGTATCTAATTATCAAATCTTCTATGGGACCAAATACATTTTGGCAGTATGGGTAAAGTATGTAACAAATAAGCAAATTCATTTGATTAGCATTTACAATCTCTCTTTGGAAGCTTGTAACATGAAGAAACTAGCCACTATCCTGTAGAAGTCGAAATGATGCTAGGTTTAATTCCTAATTCCAAGATCGTGTTGACATGTGACTTCAATAACAACGTATTCCAACCAGGGCAAAAAGTTCCCCAGAGGGATGGTATTGACCAACAATCATCCATCCCGGTCCTGATATTTAACGCTAGAAATTTCACCTGTTTGGATAAACTAGTTAGTTCTTCACTCATGGACCTGGGGTTTCGTCATATAAATGGTAGACATATGAATTATCAGCCTGCTAAACTAAATTTTAAAATAACAGCTAAATCATAAATTATAGATTATACTTTTTTCCAGTTAATGACTTTGATACTTTACAGGATTTTAAAATAATAGCTAGACCCGAGAGTGATCACAACCCACAACCTATAACCTTAAGTATTGATACTGTCGAATTTAGCGCAGGTATACATTCAGGCAAGGAACCACAGGGCATATTGATGGGAATTTTGGTGCAGGGCAGCACAGCAAGTTACTTTATTGCACTGCCCTGTGTCACAGGGAAAGGGCAGGAATGCAGCTTATTTATCCAATACAGTGCATTCCTGCCCTTTCATTCATGTGCTTGTGCTGTTTCGGTAGCCTAGTGTCAATGCAGGCACCCCTGCACCATGGTGCGAGGGTGCCTGCATTGTAGGCAGGATTTTCTATGTACTTAGGAGCACCTTCCTGCACAAAAACAATGCATAGAGGCATTTTCCTCTTTCTAGTGTTCTGTAGAATAGAAAGAGGAAAAAACAAGGAGATATAAATATATTTCTCCTTGTTACTCCTTGAGGAGGCATATCTTTTGGCACGTTCCCAGGTTTACCACATTTGATAAATCTGGGAATGTGTCAAAAACCATTGGATTTGCTTGGGGACACCCACTGCAACACCCATGGAACGCCTCCCTTGCGCAGAGTAATGAAACATAGTGATTTGCGCTTTGTTGCATTACTCCATATTTATGAAGCCTGCATGACTTTGTGTGGCTTCATAAATATGACTATGAGCTTTGCGTCGAGCATGACGAAAGGCCCTTGTAAATATGCCCCACAGGTTTAGTCACCTACAAGATAACATCTGGGACCAACCATTTTTATTACCTTCCTGTCAATTATAAAAACTCATCTTCCTGCACAAAAACAATCCAGAGAGGCGTTTTCCTTTTTCTATCTCAGAAAGAGGAAAAAATTAGGAGAAATAAAGATATTTCTCCTTGTTACACCTCACCTGGAGAGGCATAACATTTTGATGCATTCCCGGGTTTACAAGCCCTTGTAAATCTGGGAATGCGTCAAAAACCATGGGAGTTTCGTGGGAACACCCATCGCAGCACCCATGGAACGCCTCTCTTGCATAACGATTTTCTCTTGGTTGCTTTACTCCATATTTGTACAGCCATTCAAAGCCCTCATAAATATGCCCCTAGCTATAGAAAGGAATTAAGGAAGCTGCTGAACTTGTGTAAAGTGTCTATTATAAAAAAATTGAAAACTAACCTAAGAACTGAAAGTAGGTACATAAAAAAAAATAGAACAACTAATGTAATTAGTTGCACCATGCTATAATTGTGAAAAACCCTCAGGACTTTTGGTTGATAGTTAGCAAGGGCAGCAAAACCCATAGACCCAGGTGTGATTACCACATAGTGCATGAGCAATGGGAATAGCATCTTAGGGCTTCATACAGGGCTCTAGACACAGACAGGTCATTTGTGCTTGGCATGGAAGCTAGGTTCCAATTCAGGATCAGTCAAGCAGCAGATCTGGAGTGAATTAACATCTGTAAAACCTCATGTGCACCAGGCATGAATGGGCTCCCCATCACCTTAATAAAGCTTAATTTAGACAACTGGGGCCTCATTTTAAATCCGACTTTCACACGATCATACTAATGGGCATATATTACCTTCATGGAAAGGCATACTTTTGCACCCTATTTATAGGATAGGCACGAAAAATTAACCCAGTATTTACTGCCTCCTAGCCCTATTGGACGCAGATGGGAAATTATTCATTAAACATCTTTGATCTCACCTGCAGGCATTAGTCGAACAATGAAATAGATTAACTTTCCATCAGTCAGGTTTTTGCCCAAAATGTAGTACGTTGTATTATATTATAGCCTTAACAATGATTGGACAGAAAGCCTGTAGCCAGAAAAAATCTCTTTGCTTGATTTATTGATTTAGCTCAGGTAACTATAACTGCTGAATTTCTATGGTTTTGTACGAGTGAAATCTGAAGCTAACTATAACATTCTTGTAACCTTTGTCTTTTTCAGTGAATTTGTAAGGTTTTTGAAATTCTATTTCTAAAGCATTCAATCCATGTAACGTTTAGTTTTTCAGTTAATTTGTAGGGTTAATTTTTAATACTAAGTGTACTACAATTTATTTTGATTTTTAATTTAGATTTTTTGAACTGCAGACATTCTTTTTATAAATATACTTTATATACATTTAAAAACTCAAAAATCACATATTACCTAATGAAAAAATATATAAAGTGTTTATTAATCTAATTAAACACATTTTTGGGGGATGGGGGCGTCCTGCGAAACCTCAGCAGGTCCAAAAACATAGAAGGGACTAATAGTCTATGGTTTTTAATCACGATGACATGACAAGTCCAAAACCGCAGAATCGCTAAACATTTTATAAATTATTTCAAATATGTGCACCCCTCCACTGTCATTAATGACATCAGTGTGAACATATTAACAAGTATATATAAACCACCTTATATCTGTTATTCAACAAAGTTACCCATTGTACAAGATTCACAAATCCACAAAACTATGTACTGGATTTGCAAATTCACTCAAAACCATACCCACACCTTGTCTCTTGATTGGACATATGAGGACCCCACCCATGTACTTGGAAAACCCCACCCAAAACAGTTAGTTCTCCTGTTAAGTCTCTAGAAGGAGGATTGAGAACCAGTGGTGCTCTGCTTTTACAGAATGGCCGTAGCTACATCTAAGCAGGATGAACGTCCACAACCTGATGAAGAGGAAAGATACACCACCTCAAAGAAAAGCAAGTGATATCTGGAAGCACTTTATAATACCTCTGAGGAAAAGAAGGTTACAGCAAAATATGTACAGTGCAATATTTGCGGAAAGCAGTTATCCAGAAGCAAGCACTGCCAAGAAGTATTCACCTGGGACAAGTTCCATGTGGAAGCACTTAAAACAATTCATGAAAGGGTCTACAACCAGATGATGTGGGAGAAAGCAGGTGCAGAAGGACAGTCAACCTCTACAGAACCCTTGGGAGAACCATCATCAGCTGCAGTCATTACAATACTAGATGCCCGCAAAGAATTGAGTAACATGGTTATTCACTATGCGAAGTGTCACATGCTTGTTGCTGTGTCTTCTGTGGGTGCATTCTAGGACACAGTGAAGAACAATTGCTTTTAGTTTTTTTGTGCTTCCAGTTACCACGCATTATTTTTTTGAAGACTGAAGTGAGTTGCTCTTTGCATTTCCGCATCCTTACCCTTTTCCTACCCTGTTCAATTTTTGTTAAAAAAATAAAAAAGATGTCCCTGGGCGTGTTATTGTATGCATCAGTGTGTGCCTGGGTGTGTTATTGGTTGCATCAGTGCTTTGCTGGGTGTGCTAGTGCCTGCTTTGCTGTATGCCACGCAGTCTCAGTGGCTGCATTGGTGTTTGCCTGGGTGTATCAGTGTATGCAACACTGTGTACCTAAGTGTGTTATTGGATGCATTTGTGTTTGGCTGGGTGTGTTAGTGTCTGTATTAGTGTGTGGTTGAGCGTGTCACTGGCTGCATCAGTATGTGTATGGGTGTTTGAGAGGCTGTATCAGTGTTTGGCCGAATGCGTAAGTGGCTTTATTAATATCTGACTGGGTGTGTCATTGTCTGTATGAGTGTGTCAGTTCCTGTATCAAAGTGTGGCTGGGTGTGTCAGTAGCTGTATCAGTGTGTGCCATGGGTATGTCAGTGGCTGTATCTGTGTGTCCCTGGATGTGTCAGCGGTTGTATCAGTGTGAGCCTGGGTTTCTCAGTTGCTGTATCGATGAGAGCCTGGGTGTGCCAGTGGCTGCATTGTTCTGTGCATGGATGTGTCAGTCTGTGTGTGGTTATATCAGTGTATGACTGGGTATGTGAGTAGCTGTATTGGTGTATGTGTTTGGGTGTATGTCTGCATGTGTCAGTGTATGCATCAGTTTATGCCTGGGTGTGTCAGTGTATGCATCAGTGTGTGCCTCGGTGTACTATTGGATGCATTAGTGTTTTGGTGGGTGTGTCAGTGTCTGCGTTGGTGTAGGCCTGGGTGTGTCAATGTGTCAGTGTTTGTATCAGTGTGTGTCTGGGTGTCATTGGCATGCATTAGAGTTTGGCTGGGTGTGTTAGTGTCTGTATTAGTGTGTGGTTGGGTGCATAACTGTCTGTATCAGTAGGTATACGTACATTTGAGAAGCTCTAACAGTGTTTGGCTGAATATCTAAGTGGTTGTATCGATATATGAGTGGGTGTGTCATTGGCTGTATGAGTATGTGCCTGGGTGTGTCACTTTCTGTATTTGAGTGTGACTGTGTGTGCCAGTAGTTATATCAGTGTGAGCCTGGTTCTGTCAGTGGCTGTATCGGTGAGTGCCTTGGTGTGTCATTGACTGTATTGGTCTGTACGTGGATGTGTCAGTCTCTGTGTGGTTTTAACAGTGAATGGATGGGTGTGTGAGTAGTTGTATTGGTGTATGGATGTATCAGGGTATAACTGGGAGGAGGAGTCGCTGTATCAGTGTGTGGCTTGGTATGCGAGGGACTGTATGAGTGTGTGAGTGGGTGTGTGAATGGCTAAATGGGTGTATGAGTCTATCGAAGTAGCAGTTTGCATGTGTAAATGGATGTGGGACTGACTGTATGGGATTTTGAGTGGCTGTATGAGTGTTTGTGTGGGAGTGTCAGTACCTGTGTAAATGACTGTTAGAAATGGGGTTCTCTAGGTGGCAAGGGTTTGCACCTTTGGACAAGTAGGGACCCTTCCTTCTAGTCAGGATAAGGGAGTTACACTCCTAAAACAACCCCTGCTCACCCCCTTGGTAGCTTGGCACGAGCAGTCAGGCTTACCTTAGAGGCAGTGTGTAAAGCATTTGCATATAACCAACAGTAATACAGTGAAGACACTACAAAAGAACACCTCACCAGTTTAGAAAAATATCCATTATTTTATATATCCAAAACAAGACCAAAAACGATAAAAATCCACCATACATTTCCCAGAAATCATCAGTAATCAAAAGAAACTTGAAATACAGTTCCTTGAAGTCGATAGCTCTGTCTGTGGCTATCACGGCGTCGGGAGCAGAAAATCCAAACAGTTCTGGCTGACCGCAGCGTCGCAGGCCAGCTACGGTATTGGGAAGACCCGCAAAACAGTACCTTGGGGTCGGTGACCCCTTGATGAGCCCCAAAGGGCCGGCGTCCGCAGGCGTCAGTTCCGGAGGTCAGTGTAGGAGTCATCGGGCCCTTGAAGTCACACACGTTGCGGATCGAACTCCTCACGGTTGAAGTTGGCAGCACTTGCGTCGGTAGGCATCAGGGCTGTGGTGCACAGTGCAATGGTGCGGCATGCAGTGCCCTCAGGTTGCTGTGCAGGCAGCGGCTTGGTGACGGTCGTCCAGGGGCGTCGGTGAGACCAGGGTAGTGGTGCGAAGTGAAGTGGTGCTCGTCGCGGGGCTGGCAGGTCACTGTGCAAGCAGTGGTGTCGTGTCGTCGTTGCTGAAGCGCTGTTGTCGGCTGACGAACTGGAGTCCATTGCACCGGCGTCGGTAGGCCAAGGCTGCAGTGTGGGATGAGGATGGTGCGTCATGTAACTTACGAGCTGTGCCCTCGAACCACGGTGCAAGCAGCTGTGTCGATGTCGGCGAGGAGCGTCGTCATCAGGGATACCAAGGCGGCATCATGAAGCGATGTGGTGCAAAGTGCGGTGCCCACAGGTCGCGGTGCAAGCAACGGCTCGGTGGAGTCGTCGGGTGGTGTCGTTGGTGAGACCAGGGTTGCGGTGCGGCAGTGCCCTCTGCAGTGCCTTCAGGACACAGAGTCAGCAGCGGCATCGTAGACGGCGTCAGTTTGCTTTTTCTTCTGTTGCAGCACAAAACACACAGTCCCCAATGCTGATGACAGAAGAACTTGAAGTCTTTGCTGTTCCTGAGACTTCTTGAACAGGAGGCAAGCTCTACCTCAAGCCCTTGGAGAAACTCAATAAAGAAGTTGCAGAAAGTTAAGTACAGTCCTTTCACTGCCCAAGACAGAAGCAGCCACTGCAGGCCAACAAAGCACTCAGCAAAGTGGTAGTTCCTCCTGTCAGCTTCTCCAGCTCTTCTTCTTGGCAGTCTCCTTGGTCCAAAAGAGTTCTAAAGTTCTGGGGTCTGTGCCCCAATATTTATACTCCAAATTCCTTTGAACTCTCAGGCAGAGAGTGTCTGTGCTTAGTCTAAACCAGTTTGGTCCTCTCTAGCCCAGCTTCCCAGCAGGAGGCGGAGACAGCATTGTCTACAGCAGACCAGGCCCATTCAGGTGCAAGGAAATCTCCTCCCACTACTCTAAATGCAGCCCAGGTCTATTCAGTCCAACCCTGACTCATCCAGACTCTCTGAAGCCACAGCACATCCACAGCCCTTGTCACTCCAGAGCCAGACAGTCAATACACATTCTAGCAGAGGCACACAGGATGGCTAAGCAAGAAAATACCAACTTTCTAAAAGTGGTGTTTTCAAACACAGATTGTAAAAATCACCTTTACTAAAAGATGCATCTTTAGTTTCTGAGTTCAGGCATACTAACCTTTATTTTCCTATCTGGTCCCAATGGGAAGTTATATTTATAAGATGTTATAAATGAACTCCCATGCTTTCCCATGGGCCAGATAGCCTTTCAATAGTGAAAAACTAAATTGGCAGTATTTCACTATCAGGACATGCCACATACATCAGTGCATGTCCTACCTTTCACATACACTGCACCCTGCCCACAGGGGTACCTTGGGCCTACCTTAAGGGTGACTTACATGTAAGAAAAGGGAAGGTTAGGGCCTGGCAAGTGGGTGCACTTGCCAAGTCGACATGGCAGTACTAGACTGCAAACAGACACTGCAGTGGCAGGTCTAAGTTACCTTTGAAGGGCTGCTTGTGTGGGTGGCACAACCAGTGCTGCAAGCCCACTAGCAGCATTTGATTTACAGGCCCTGGGCACATACAGTGCACTGTACTAGGGACTGACTAGTAAATCAAATAACAAATCATGGAATCACCAATTCATAACAACAATTTACAACAGGAGCACTTGCACTTTAACACTGAGTAGCAGTGAGAAAGTGCGCAGAGAAACTAAACCAGCAAAAACAGAGTCAAAACCGGGAGGTCAGAAAGCAAAAAGACAGGGAAAAAACACCAAAAGATGCCACGTCTAACACATATCCCCTCCAGCTGAAAGTAGGGAGAACTAGCCAACCTCCTGGGAGTTCTCTTCACTAAGGGGGAAGAACATGGACAGGCCATCAGCGTTGGCGTGTTCTGTTCCAGGGCAGTATTCCACTGTAAAGTCCATTCCCTGTAGGGAGATGGACCACCTCAACAGGTTTGGGTTTCCACCCCTCATTATCATCAACCATCTGAGGGGCCTGTGGTATGTCGGAACTCGGAAGTGAGTCCCAAACAGGTAGGGTATTAGCTTCTTCAGTGCCCGGACCACAGCAAAAGCTGCCCTTTCTAAGGCATTCCACCTCTGTTCCCTGGGGAGTAGTCTCCTGCTAAGGAAGACTACAGGCTGGTCTAGGCGATCATCGTTCAGTTGTGAGAGCACCGCTCCCACACCATGCTCTGAAGAGTCAGTCTGCACTACGAATTCCTTGGAGAAGTCTGGTGCCTTGAGCACGGGCGCCGTGCACGACTGCCTTCAGGGCATCAAAAGCTTTCTGGCAGGAATCAGTCCAGATCACCTTCCTGGGCTACTTCCTGGAAGTCAGCTCTGTTAAGGGGGCAACAATGGTGCCATAGCCCTTAACAAATCTCCTGTGGTAACAAGTGAGACCTAAAAAGGCTCTCACCTCTGTCTGGGCCTTGGGGGGCTCCCAAGCCAGAATGGTGTCAATCTTGGGCTGTAGGGGCGCAACATGGCCGCTTCCTACCTGGTGTTCCAAGTACACCACACAGCCCTGCCCGATCTGGCACTTACTGGCCTTGACAGTGAGGCCTGTCCTCTGCAGAGCCTTCAACGCTTCCCAGAGGTGCTGCAAGTGTTCTTCCCAACTGGAACTGAACACTGCAATGTCGTCCAGGTAGGCGGCACTGAAATCCTCCAGTCCAGCCAACACCTGGTTGACCAACCTCTAAAAGGTGGCAGGGGCATTCTTCAATCCAAAGGGCATCACCCGAAATTGGTAATGCCCCTCAGGGGTTCAGAATGCTGACCTCTCCTTGGCCCCATCGGTTAAGGCAATCTGCCTGTACCCAGACGTCAAATCAAACATGCTGAGGAACTTGGCAGCTCCCTACCAATCAATGAGCTCATCAGCTCTGGGGATGGGGTGCGCGTCAGTCTTGGTGACGGCATTGAGTCCATGGTAGTCTGCACAGTACCGTAGTACTGGAGTGGCACCGGGCGCAGCAGCCTTTGGGACCAAGACCACTGGGATGGCCCAAGGACTGTTGGAGTGCTCTATCACCCCTAACACCAACATCTTGCAGACCTCCTCTTTGATGCTGGCCCTGATTCTGTCAGTCAACCTGTAAATCTTGTGTTTTACAGGAGGGCTGTCACCAGTGTCCACATCATGGGTACAACAGTGAGTAACACCTGAGGTCAGAGAGAACAGTGTGGCAAACTGTCCCAACAAATGGTGACAGTCACCCTGCTGCTCTGGGGTCAGTGTAGGGGAGAGGATCACACCTTCCACTGACCCATAGTGCTCCTTGGTGGACAGGAGGTCAGGGAGAGGTTCACTCTCTTCTTCCACCCCATCATCTGTCACCAAGAGCATGCTTACTTTGGACCTCAAAGTGTGGCTTGAGGCGGTTCAAGTGGAGGACCCTCAAAGGGTTCCTGGGAGTCTGCAAATTTACCATGTTGGTGACATCACTTTTGTGATCCACCACCTCAAAAGGCCCAGTCCACTTGTCCTGCAAGGCACAAGGTTTCACTGGGGCCATGACCGACACTTTCTCGCCAGGCTGAAACTACCAGAGTGGCATTCTGGTCGTACCTGCTTTTCATCTCCTCCTGGCTTGCTTCAAGGTTCGCCTGAGCGATTTTCCTGAAGCGGGCAGTTTGGTTCCTGAAGGAAAGTATGCAGCTAAATACATCCTGGGGAGTTTTCCTGGGAGCTGCCTCCCAGCCTTCCTTGACCAAACTAAGAGGTCCTCTCACAGGGTGCCCATACAGAAGCTTAGAAGGACTGAACCCTAGAGACTTCTGTGGTACATCCCTGTATGCAAATAGAAGGCATGGCAAGAGGACGTCCCACTTACGCCTCATGGGTTCTGTTAGACCCTTGATCATGCCCTTCAAGGTTTGGTTGAATCGCTCCACCAAACCATTACCTTGTGGGTGGTAAGGAGTGGTGAACTTGCAGGTTAAACCACACTCCTTCCACAAGAATGTCATATACTTGGATACGATATTGGTCCCACGGTCAGAAACCACCTCTCTGGGTAACCCCAAGTGGGAAAAGAACCCCATTAACGCCGAGCCCACCACTGCCGCCGTTGTTGTCCTGAGAGGGATTGCCTCCGGGTACCGTGTGGCATGGTCCACCAAGACCAGAATGTACCTGTTGCCCATGGCTGTCTTGGGATCCAGTGGCCTCACAATGTCCATCCGAACCCTTTCAAAAGGGGTTCCAACAACTGGAAAAGGTTGGAGAGGAGCTTTACCCTTCCTCCCACTCTTACCAATTGGCTGGCAAGTTTGGCAGGACCTGCAATGTCCATCTGACTGCCTTCGCATTTGGGGCCAAAAGAAGTGGGTGACAAGCCTGTCAAAGGTCTTGTCCCGCCCCAAATGTCCTGCCAAAGGCACGTCGTGAGCCAGACCCAGTAGGAAGGTCCTGAAGTGCTAGGGTATCACCAGCACACGGGCTGACCCAGGCTCAGCGACCTTAGGCTTGTGGAACAGAAGACCATTCTCCCAGTAGATCCAATGTGATCCAGACTGATCACCAGCTGCCTGGTTTGCAGCCTGCTGCCGCAAACCCTCCAGAGAAGGGCACGCTTTTTGCTCCAAGCAGAATTCTTCCCTGGTGGGACCACCTTCTTGCTGCCAATGGGTCAGCTCAGGTAAGTCCCCAAGTTCAGCTACCTGCTCCCCTGTAGGTTCCAGGGTGCCCCCCTCAAGGTCAGCCTCCTCCCGGACCGTGGGAACCTCCGGGGCCGGTTTCCTGCGCCCCCTGCCCTTTCTCAAGGCAGGAACCTCGGCCACTGTTTCAGGCTCCAGGCCCTTCTGATCACCCTTTCCAGCCGCCATTGACCAAGTAGTCATGCATGCCCACTCTGGCAACACAAGCATCCCCAAGTGAGACCTGAGCTCAACATCCTTCCACAAGGACTGCTCCAGGTTGTTCCCTAGCAGACAATCTACAGGCATGGTAGGGCTAACAACCACCCTCAAGGGACCTGAGACCCCCCCATTCAAAGGGAACCTGCGCCACCATACACTGCTGCTCTGAGTTGTCCACGGCAACTACTTGGTGGAATGCCCCAGGGACTACTTGCTCCTTAGAGACCAGGTGACACCGGACCGAGGTAACACTGGCTCCAGTATCTCTGAGTGCCTCTACCCTTTTCCCATTGATGGTCACCCAGGTGCTGTATTTCTTTGGGTTAGGGGGCACCTGGTTTCCTGGGACCATCTCACTGTCCCCTAGAGAGACGAGGGTCATTTCTGCGGGATCCCCACCCTCCTGTGGGCACCCCTCCTCCCCAAGCGCTACACTAGCTAACACCTTAGTCTTCCCACCGGTGAGTGGCTGGTCCCTCTTGGGGTACTTGTGATCCCCCTTATGAGACCCCCCTGCTTACAGGCAAAGCACGTCCAGGGGCCGGTCTCAGCAGGCTTTCCTGAAGATACCCCTTGTTTCTTAACCCCTGGGGGATGGGAACCTTTACCCTGGGTATTAGTTTGGGGCCCTTTAGAGAACTCCTGGGCTTTACCCTTGTCCCCCCCACTTTTCTGCTGGAGACCCTGCCCACCTTTGGCTGAGTCTCCCCAAATGCTTTCTTGTGGATCCTGGTACTCACCCAGCAGTCCGCCTCCATAGCAAGCTTCCAGGGGTCAGTCAGCTTACTATCAACCAAGTGCTGGCGCAGTGCTGCAAAACATAGACTAGACAAGTGCTCCCATGCAATCAAATTGTAGAGCCCCTGGTAATCTGTCACATTACTGCCCTTCACCCAGCCATCCAGTGACCTGCAAAACGAATCCACACATTCCAACCAAGTGTTGGCATCAGTCTTCTTAATGGACCTGAACTGATCCCAGTACTTCTCAGGAGTGAGACCATACCTGGTGAGAAGGACTCCCTTCATGTCAGAATAGGTGAGGTTACACCCCTTACCCAAAGCCACTAAAGTGTCCTCTGCTTCTTCTGGGAAAAGAGGCCACAATCCTGCCCCCCAATTCTTCTCAGGGACCCAATTCATGTGTATAGATGCCTCATAACCCTGAAACCACCTTTGTATGTCATCCCCCTTCTTAAATCCCTTGCCTACATTCTTGGGGATGTGCACAACTCTATCTGCCAGCCCTGATGAATTGCTGCCACCATCTGAACTGGGCCTACTCCTCAGCTCCAACTCCTTAAGACTACGTTCATGATCTAAGATCATCTTCCTTTCCTCCATGGCTATCCTTTTGTCTTCCCTTTCATTCTCCATCCTGAGATTTTCCAACTCAAACTTCCTTGCTTCCGCCTGTCCTCCAGCTCCTCTGGGGACAGGCCACTGCTGCCTGGCCTGGAGGGTTCCCCCCCTCCCAAAAGCACATCCACCATAGGAAGAGGCTCCTCCGCCTCTCCACTGAGATCTCCAGATTGCCCACTGGCATGTCTGGCTGCTACCCAGGCCCTCAGCGCCTTTTGTAGCTCCTCCTTCCTGGTGAGGCCTCTGACTTGGACTTTTAGGTTTTTGCAAATAGCCTTCAACTCTTTCACGTTGTAGGATTCCAACCTATCCTCCTGAAAGGCTACTTCCAAGGATGCAACAGATGATCCTCTTTATTCAGGCATGATGAAGTAGCAAGTTCAAGTTCTCAATAGACTGGCAAGATCAAAAATAGGCCAAAAGGAAAAAGAACCAGTATATGGCACGTAAAGGTCTGTGATATGGTAGTAGTGCACACCAATCACTTGCAAGTCAAGTACAAACACAAGTCCTATCCTCCTCTGGCATTCTATATTAGAAATGGGGGTCTCTAGTTGGCAAGGGTTTGCACCTTTGTCCAAGTAGGGACCCTTGCTTCTAGTCAGGATAAGGGAGTTACACTCCTAAAATAACCCCTGCTCATCCCCTTGGTAGCTTGGCATGAGCAGTCAGGCTTACCTTAGAGGCAGTGTGTAAAGCATTTGCACATAACCAACAGTAATACAGTGAAGACACAGCAAAAGGTGACCACACCAGCTTAGAAAAATATCCAATATTTTTATATATCCAAAACAAGACCAAAAATAATAAAAATCCACCATACAGTTCTCAGAAATATTTAGTAATCAAAATAGACTTGAAATACAGTTCCTTGAAGTCGATAGCTCCATCTGGGGCTATCACGGCATCGTGAACAACAAATCCAAACAGTTCTGGCTGACCGCAGCGTTGCGGGCCAGCTACAGTGTGGGAAACACCCTCAAAAGAGTACCTTTAGAAATGTAGGGTGTTGGCCACCTCTCGATGAGCCCCGAAGGGCTGGCGTCCGCAGGCGTCGGTTCCTGGAGGTTGGTGCAGGAGTCGTCCGGCCCTTGAAGTCACACGCATTGCAGATCGAACTCCTCGCGGTTGAAGTCAGGATCACTGGCAGGTGTCGGGCCTGTGGTACGAAGTGCAGTGGTGCGGCGTGCAGTGCCCTCAGGTCGTAGTGCAGGCAGCGGCTCGGTGATGGTCGTCCAGCAGCGTCGGTGAGACCAGGGTGGCGGTGTGAAGTGATGCAGTGCTCGTTGCGGTGCTGGCAGGCCACAGTACAAGCAGCGGCGTCGTAGTTGCTGAAGCGATGTTGTTGGCTGACGAACTGGAGTCGATGGCGCCGACGTTGGTAGGCCATGACTGCGGTGTTGGATGTGGATGGTGCGTTGTGTAACTTACGAGCGGTGCTCTAGAACCACAGTGCATGCAGCGGCGTCGATGTAGGCGTGGATCGGCATCGTCGGGGCTACCAAGGTGGCATCGTGAAGTGAGGCGGTGCAAAGTGCGGTGCCCACAGGTCACGGTGCAAGCAGCAGCTCAGTGGCGGCATCCGGTGGCGCCGTCGGTGAGACCAGGGTTGCGATGCAGCGTGCGGTGGTGCCCTCTGCGGTGCCTTCAGGACACCGAGTCAGCAGCAGCATCGGAGACAGTGTCGGGTTGCTTTTTCTTCTGTTGCAGCACAAAGCACACAGTCCCCAGTGCTGCTGGTAGAAGAACTTGAAGCCTTTGCTGTTCCTGAGACTTCTTGAACAGGGGGCAAGCTCTACCTCAAGCCCTTGGAGAAACTCAATAAAGAAATTGCACTAAGTTCAGTTCAGTCCTTTCACTGCCCAAGACAAAAGCAGCCACTGCAGGCCAACACAGTAAAGCACTCAGTAAAGTGATAGTTTTTCCTCAAAGCTTCTCCAGCTCTTCTTCTTGGCAGTCTTTTTGGTCCAAAAGAGTTATAAAGTTCTGGAGTCTGGGCCCCAATATTTATACTCCAAATGCCTTTGTTCTCTCAGGCAGAGAGTGTCTGTGCTTAGTCCAAACCAGTTTGGTCCTCTCTGGCCCAGCTTCCCATCAGGAGGCGGAGACAGCATTGTCTACAGCAGACCAGGCCCATTCAGGTGCAAGGAAATCTCCTCTCACTACTCTAAATGCAGCCCATGTCTATTCAGCCCAATCCCTAATTCATCCAGACTCTCTGGAGCCACTGCACATCCCCAGCCCCTGTCACTCCAAAGCCAGACAGTCAATACACATCCTAGCAGAGGCACACAGGATGGCTAAGCAAGAAAATACCTACTTTCTAAAAGTGGTCTTTTCAAACACAGAATGTAAAAATCACCTTTACTAAAAGATGCATCTTTAGTTTCTGAGTTCAGGCATACTAACCTTTATTTTCCTATCTGGTCCCAATGGGAAGTTATATTTATAAGATGTTATAAATGAACTCCCATGCTTTCCTATGGGCCAGATAGCCTTTCAATAGTGAAAAACTAAATTGGCAGTATTTCACTATCAGGACATGCCACACACATCAGGGCATGTCCTACCTTTCACATACGCTGCACCCTGCCCACCGGGGTACCTTGGGCCTACCTTGGGGGTGACTCACATGTAAGAAAAGGGAAGGTTAGGGCCTGGCAAGTGGGTGCACTTGCCAAGTCGACATGGCAGTACTAGACTGCTAACAGACACTGCAGTGGCAGGTCTAAGTTACCTTTGAAGGGCTGCTGGTGTGAGTGGCACAACCAGTGCTGCAAGCCCACTAGCAGCATTTGATTTACAGGCCCTGGGCACACACAGTGCACTGTACTAGGGACTGATTAGCAAATCAAATAACCAATCATGGAATCACCAATCCATAACAACAATTTAACAGGAGCACTTGCACTTTAACACTGAATAGCAGTGAGAAAGTGCGCAGAGAAACGAAACCAGCAAAAACAGAGTCAAAACCGGGAGGTCAGAAAGCAAAGGGACAGGGAAAACACACCAAAAGATGCCAAGTCTAACACATATCCCCTCCAGCTGAAAGTAGGGGGAACTAGCCAACCTCCTGGGAGTTCTCTTCACTAAGGGGAAAGAACATGGACAGGCCATCAGTGTTGGCGTATTCTGTTCCAGGGCAGTGTTCCACCGTAAAGTCCATTCCCTGTAGGGAGATGGACCACCTCAACAGTTTTGGGTTTCCACCCCTCATTATCATCAACCATCTGAGGGGCCTGTGGTATGTCTGAACTCGGAAGTGAGTCCCAAACAGGTAGGATATTAGCTTCTTCAGTGCCCAGACCACAGCAAAAGCTTCCCTTTCTATGGCACTCTACCTCTGTTCCCTGGGTAGTAGTCTCCTGCTAAGGAAGACTACAGGCTGGTCTAGGCCCTCATCGTTCAGTTGTGAGAGCACCGCTCCCACACCATGCTCTGAAGAGTCAGTCTGCACTAGGAATTCCTTGGAGAAATCTGGTGCCTTGAGCACGGGCGCCGTGCACATGACTGCCTTCAGGGCATCAAAAGCTTTCTGGCAGGCATCAGTCCAGATCACCTTCCTGGGCTGCTTCCTGGAAGTCAGCTCTATTAAGGGGGCAACAATGGTGCCATAGCCCTTAACAAATCTCCTGTGGTAACAATTGAGACCTAAAAAGGCTCTCACCTCTGTCTGGGCCTTGGGGGGCTCCCAAGCCAGAAGGGTGTCAATCTTGGGCTGTAGGGGCGCCACATGGCCGCTTCCTACCTGGTGTCCCAAGCACACCAAACAGCCCTGCCCAATCTGGCACTTACTGGCCTTGACAGTGAGGCCTGCCCGCTGCAGAGCCTTCAACACTTCCCAGAGGTGCTGCAAGTGTTCTTCCCAGCTGGAACTGAACACTGCAATGTCGTCCAGGAAGGCGGCACTGAAATTCTCCAGTCCAGCCAACACCTGGTTGACCAACCTCTAAAAAGGTGGCAGGGGCATTCTTCAATCCAAAGGGCATCACCCGGAATTGGTAATGCCCCTCAGGGGTTGAGAATGCTGACCTCTCCTTGGCCGCATCGGTTAAGGCAATCTGCCTGTACCCAGACGTCAAATCAAACGTGCTGAGGAACTTGCCAGCTCCCTACCGATCAATGAGCTCATCAGCTTTGGGGATGGGGTGTGTGTCAGTCTTGGTGACGGCATTGAGTCCATAGTAGTCCGCACAGAACCGTAGTTCTGGAGTGGCACCGGGCGCAGCAGCCTTTGGGACCAGGACCACTGGGCTGGTCCAAGGACTGTTGGAGTGCTCTATCACCACTAACGCCAACATCTTGGAGACCTCCTCTTTGATGCTGGCCCTGATCCCGTCAGTCAACCTGTAAATCCTGTGTTTTACAGGAGGGCTGTCACCAGTGTCCACGTCATGATAAGGTAAGGTAATATTTTATTTGTACATGATTAATTAAAACCTTCACAAAAAGTGAAACGTTGCTAGAAATTGCTAAAAATTCATTTTATGCGGCTTTCTAAAATGTAAAAATTTTCTTAATACCAGTTTATAGTCGTCAATAAAATTGAAATTTTTAAAAGTTTGCATTATGCTAGTTCATCATCGTCAGTAAAAATTCAAATGCCTCGTACCATTGTTCCATTGTTACTTCAACTTCAAGTGTCCGTGGTGCGTCTTCAGATATATCAAGCTGCCATCAAAGGGCAAATCGCGCTACCTCTTATTAAGATGCGCTCAACTTGCTCTTATGCCTTTTTTATAGTCTATTGGTCTTTAGGGAAGCTATACTTCCCCACGTTGAATCATAGCTCAGTTGTTACCTCGACGTCAGGTGCCCGTGGTGCGTTTTCACATATTTCAAGCTTCCATCAATGAACTGTTCAGACTGTCTTTTGTTAATCCGAACTTAGCGTACTCTTGTGCCTTTTTCTTACTAGGTCAAAAAACTTTGTGACCCGACAGTTTCATTTTGTTTTGGTTGGATTAAAACACAGTTTGACAGCCTGCCTGCATGTTCGAACACCATGTAAATTGAAGGATGGACGTAACAGATTGTACCTAATATCCTTTAATTTAGGGCAGAAGCAAATAACATGAATAATGTCTTCCTTGCCAGCTCCACACAAGCATCACTGCTGCGGGCAGTTTTTTCTTTCCCAAGGCGGCAAGTGAGGGGCAGCTGGGATTACTCCGAGGCGTAATTTTAAGAACTTTTCTTTCGTCTTTAAGTTTACTCCAATGTTAAGGTACGCTTGAGGTTGCAATGTTCGTAATCACTAAGCGTGATCCAGCCGTGCGCTCTTTTGGTTAGTGCCTCCTTATCCTCAATGGAGGATATGATTCGTGCAGATTTTTTCGCGATTTTTTTAAAAGACAAAAGATCAGTGGAGGTGCCCCAAAGGTCTGACAGTCCCAAAGCTTGAAGCGAATCAAATTATTAATCTCTTGCTGAGGATTTTCGGTGTCGGAGCAACTCTTCCCATAGATTGGAATTTAAAGAACCAACCTCGGTGCTGCAAATCTTATGCCAACTAATGTTATACGTGCCCCTTCTTTCCAGTGTTTGTTTTAAAAGGCCGAATTCTAGCCGAATTTGTGCTGGAGAAACGTATCTTGGCAAGTTAAAAATTGCCCTGTATGAATTAGCTATCACTATATCCAATAGTGCAGCATCCTTTCCTTGAAGGGGTTCACTCCCATATGTAAGGGTTGGCTGTAGCTTTGCACGCAAAACCTGGAGCAAGGGGTCAAGCGTTCAGTCGGGAAGTTTGACCTTTAAAGATTTTATCGCCAAATAAGTCACAGTTCCCTTCCCTCGCAAGGACTCCAATTGGGGTTTGAACGAGTTCTTATGGTCCAAAATTACTCCCAGGTATTTGTAAGCAGTTACCAAGTCCAGCCCTTGTCCATTTAGGTGCCAATTGATCTTCCTCTTTTCCGATAGTTCACTGCCATGACTTTGGATTTGGTAAAATTTATTTGCAAGCAATTCCTTTCTGAAAAGGAGTGAGTTACATTCAAAAGATGTTGGAGGCCAATGGGAGTCCGGCTTATCAATACCAAGTCATCCGCATACAGCAAGTTGGACAGCGGAATTTTCCCCAGTTTTGGTGCATGACAGGGACAATTATCGAGTTCTCCTGGCAGATCTGCAAGGAAAAGGTTAAATAAAAGCGGAGCTAGAACGCAACCCTGTTTTAGCCCTTTTGTTGTCAAGATGGGTTTGTAGAGGTGCATTCCTGCTCCTATTTTAGCCTTAATCCAAGTGTTTGTGTGCAGTAGTTTCAGCTGGTCCAAAAGCCGTTTAGGTATTCCCCAGTTTTCCAATTTCCGCCAGAGCTTCTTACGATCGACGTGATCAAAAGCAGCAGTGTACTCAATAAAACAAAGGAATAGGGGAGAATTGGCCTCTTTTGCTGCATCCATCAGTAGGGTCAGTGCCATGATGTTTGTTGTGGTCCCTTGACCCTGGCAGAAGCCTGTTTGATTAATTGGGATGATGGAATTTTCAGGTGCCCATGATGTTAACTCCTCCACTATGGTTCCTGCAAAATACTTAGCCTCCACGTCTATAAGGGCAATAAGCCGATAATGGTTTGGGAGTTTCCTGTCGCCCTGTTTGAAAATTGGGCTTATTATCGATCCAGACCAGGACTCCGGTAGTATCAGAGAGGATCACACCTTCCACTGACCCATAGTGCTCTTTGGTGGACAGGAGGTCAGGGAGAGGTTCACTCTCTTCTTCCACCCCATCATCTGTCACCAAGAGAATGCTTACTTTGGACCTCTTAAAGTGCAGCTTGAGGCGGTTCAAGTGGAGGACCCTCAAAGGGTTCCTGGGAGTCTGCAAATTTACCATGTAGGTGACATCACTTTTGTGATCCACCACCTCAAAAGGCCCAGTCCAATTGTCCTGCAAGGCACAAGGTTTCACTGGGGCCATGACCCACACTTTCTCGCCAGGCTGAAACTACCAGAGTGGCATTCTGGTCGTACCTGCTTTTCATCTCCTCCTGACTTGCTTCAAGGTTCGCCTGAGCGATTTTCCTGAAGCGGGCAGTTTGGTTCCTGAAGGAAAATATGCAGCTAAATTCATCCTGGGGAGTTTTCCTGGGAGCTGCCTCCCAGCCTTCCTTGACCAAACTAAGAGGTCCTCTCACAGGGTGCCCATACAGAAGCTTAAAGGGACTGAACCCTAGAGACTTCTGTGGTACATCCCTGTATGCAAATAGAAGGCATGGCAAGAGGACGTCCCACTTACGCCTCATGGGTTCTGTTAGACCCTTGATCATGCCCTTCAAGGTTTGATTGAATCTCTCCACCAAACCATTACCATGTGGGTGGTAAGGAGTGGTGAACTTGTAGGTTACACCACACTCCTTCCACAAGGATGTCATATACTTGGATATGATATTGGTCCCATGGTCAGAAACCACCTCTCTGTGTAACCCCAAGTGGAAAAAGATCCCCATTAACGCCCAGCCCACCACTGGCGCCGTTGTTGTCCTGAGAGGGATTGCCTCCGGGTACCGTGTGGCATGGTCCACCAAGACCAGAATGTACCTGTTGCCCAAGGCTGTCTTGGGATCCAGTGGCCTCACAATGTCAATCCCAACCCTTTCAAAAGGGGTTCCAACAACTGGAAAAGGTTTGAGAGGAGCTTTACCCTTCCTCCCACTCTTACCAAGTGGCTGGCAAGTTTGGCAGGACCTGCAATGTCCATCTGACTACCTTTGCATTTGGGGCCAAAAGAAGTGGGTGACAAGCCTGTCAAAGGTCTTGTCCCGCCCCAAATGTCCTGCCAAAGGCACGTCGTGAGCCAAACCCAGTAGGAAGGTCCTGAAGTGCTAGGGTATCACCAGCACACAGGTTGACCCAGGCTCAGTGACCTTAGGCTTGCTGAACAGGAGACCATTCTCCCAGTAGATCCAATGTGATCCAGACTGATCACCAGCTGCATGGTTCGCAGCCTGCTGCCGCAAACCCTCCAGAGAAGGGCACGCTTTTTGCTCCCTGCAGAATTCTTCTCTGGTCGGACCACCTTCTTGCTGCCACTGGGTCAGCTCAGGTAAGTCCCCAAGTTCAGCTACCTGCTCCCCTGTAGGTTCCAGGGTGCCCCCCTCAAGGTCAGCCTCCTCCCGGACCGTGGGAACCTCCGGGGCCGGTTTCCTGCGCCCCCTGCCCTTTCTCATGGCAGGAACCTGGGCCACTGTTTCAGGCTCCAGGCCCTTCTGAGCACCCTTTCCAGCCGCCATTGACCAAGTAGTCACACATGCCCACTCTGGCAACAGAAGCATCTCCAAGTGAGACCTTAGCTCAACATCCTTCCAGAAGGACTGCTCCAGGTTGTTCCCTAGCACACAATCTACAGGCATGGTAGGGCTAACAACCACCCTCAAGGGACCTGAGACCCCCCCATTCAATGGGAACCTGCACCACCATACACTGCTGCTCTGAGTTGTCCACGGCAACTACTTGGTGGAATGCCCCAGGGACTACTTGCTCCTCAGAGACCAGGTGACACCGGACTGAGGTCACACTGGCTCCAGTATCTCTGAGTGCCTCTACCCTTTTCCCATTGATGGTCATCCAGGTGCTGTATTTCTTTGGGTTAGGGGGCACCTGGTTTCCTGGGACCATCTCACTGTCCCCTAGAGAGACGAGGGTCATTTCTGCGGGATCCCCACCCTCCTGTGGGCACCCCTCCTCCCCAAGTGCATACACTAGCTAACACCTTAGTCTCCCCACCGGTGAGTGGCTGGTCCCTCTTGGGGTACTTGGGATCCCCCTTATGAGACCCCCCTGCTTACAGGCGAAGCACGTCCAGGGGCCGGTCTCAGCAGGCTTTCCTGAAGATACCCCTTGTTTCTTATCCCCTGGGGGATGTGAACTTTTACCATGGGTATTAGTTTGGGGCCCTTTAGAGAACTCCTGGGCTTTACCCTTGTCCCCCCCACTTTTCTGCTGGAGACCCTGCCCACCTTTGGCTGAGTCTCCCCAAATGCTTTCTTGTGGATCCTGGTACTCACCCAGCAGTCCGCCTCCATAGCAAGCTTCCTGGGGTCAGTCAGCTTACTATCAACCAAGTGCTGGCGCAGCGCTGCAAAACATAGACTAGACAAGTGCTCCCATGCAGTCAAATTGTAGTGCCCCTGGTAATCTGTCACATTACTGCCCTTCACCCAGCCATCCAGTGATCTGCAAAACGAATCCACACATTCCAACCAAGTGCTGGCATCAGTCTTCTTAATGGACCTGAACTGATCCCCGTACTTCTCAGGAGTGAGACCATACCTGGTGAGAAGGGCTCCCTTCATGTCAGCATAGGTGAGGTTACACCCCTTACCCAAAGACACTAAAGTGTCCATTGCTTCTGGGAAAAGAGACCACAATCCTGCCCCCAAATTCTCCTCAGGGACCCCATTCATGTGTATAGATGCCTCATAACCCTGAAACCACCTTTGTATGTCAACCCCCTTCTTGAATTCCTTGCCTACGTTCTTGGGATGTGCATAATTCTATCTGCCTGCCCTGATGAATTGCTGCCACCATCTGAACTGGGCCTACTCCTCAGCTCCAACTCCTTAAGACTACGTTCATGATCTAAGATCATCTTCCTTTCCTCCATGGCTATCCTTTTGTCTTCCCTTTCATTCTCCATCCTGAGTTTTTCCAACTCAAACTTCCTTGCTTCCGCCTGTCCTCCAGCTCCTCTGGGGACAGGCCACTGCTGCCTGGCCTGGAGGGTTCCCCCCTCCCAAAAGCACATCCACCATAGGAAGAGGCTCCTCTGCCTCCCCACTGAGATCTCCAGATTGCCCACTGGCATGCCTGGCTGCTACCCAGGCCCTCAGCGCCTTTTGTAGCTCCTCCTTCCTGGTGAGGCCTCTGACTTGGACTTTTAGGTTTTTGCAAATAGCCTTCAACTCTTTCACGTTGTAGGATTCCAACCTATCCTCCTCAAAGGCTACTTCCAAGGATGCAACATATGATCCTCTTTATTCAGGCATGATGAAGTAGCACGTTCAAGTTCTCAATAGACTGGCAAGATCAAAAATAGGCCAAAAGGAAAAAGAACCAGTATGTGGCACGTAATGGTCTGTGATATGGAAGTAGTGCACACCAATCACTTGCAAGTCAAGTGCAAACACAAGTCCTATCCTCCTCTGGCATTCAATATTAGAAATGGGGGTCTCTAGTTGGCAAGGGTTTGCACCTTTGTCCAAGTAGGGACCCTTGCTTCTAGTCAGGATAAGGGAGTTACACTCCTAAAATAACCCCTGCTAACCACCTTGGTAGCTTGGCATGAGCAGTCAGGCTTACCTTAGAGGCAGTGTGTAAAGCATTTGCACATAACCAACAGTAATACAGTGAAGACACAACAAAAGGTGACCACACCAGTTTAGAAAAATATCCAATATTTTTATATATCCAAAACAAGACCAAAAATAATAAAAATCCACCATACAGTTGTCAGAAATATTCAGTAATCAAAATAGACTTGAAATACAGTTCCTTGAAGTCGATAGCTCCGTCTGGGGCTATCACGGCGTCGCGAACAACAAATCCAAACAGTTCTGGCTGACCGCAGCGTCGCGGGCCAGCTACTGTGTCGGAAAGACCCGCAAAAGAGTACCTTTAGAAATGTAGGGTGTCGGCCACCTCTCGATGAGCCCCGAAGGGCTGGCGTCCGCAGGCGTCGGTTCCTGGAGGTTGGTGCAGGAGTCGTCCGGCCCTTGAAGTCACACGCATTGCAGATCGAACTCCTCGCGGTTGAAGTCGGGACCGCTGGCAGGTGTCGGGCCTGTGGTACGAAGTGCAGCGGTGCGGCGTGCAGTGCCCTCAGGTTGTGGTGCAGGCAGCGGCTCGGTGATAGTCGTCTAGCAGCGTCGGTGAGACCAGGGCAGCGGTGTAAAGTGATGCAGTGCTCGTTGCGGTGCTGGCAGGCCACAGTGCAAGCAGCGGCGTCGTACTTGCTGAAGCGATGTTGTTGGCTGATGAACTGGAGTCGATGGCGGCGACGTTGGTAGGCCAAGGCTGCGGTGTGGGATTTGGATGGTGCGTTGTGTAACTTAAGAGCGGTGCTCTAGAACCACGGTGCAAGCAGCGGAGTCGATGTAGGTGTGGAGCGGCATCGTCGGGGATACCAAGGCGGCATCGTGAAGTGAGGCGGTGCAAAGTGCAGTGCCCACAGGTCACGGTGCAAGCAGCGGCTCAGTGGCGGTGTCCAGTGGCGCCGTCGGTAAGACCAGGGTTGTGATGCGGCGAGCGGCGGTGCCCTCTGCAGTGCCTTCAGGACACAGAGTCGGCAGCAGCATCGTAGACAGTGTCGGGTTGCTTTTTCTACTGTTGCAGCACAAAACACACAGTCCCCAGTGCTGCTGGTAGAAGAACTTGAAGTCTTTGCTGTTCCTGAGACTTCTTGAACAGGGGGCAAGCTCTACCTCAAGCCCTTGGAGAAACTCAATAAAGAAGTTGCACAAAGTTCAGTTCAGTCCTTTCACTGCCCAAGACAGAAGCAGCCACTACAGGCCAACACAGCAAAGGACTCAGCAAAGTGATAGTTTCTCCTCACAGCTTCTCCAGCTCTTCTTCTTGGCAGTCTTTTTGGTCCAAAAGAGTTCTAAAGTTCTGGGGTCTGGGCCCCAATATTTATACTCCAAATGCCTTTGTTCTCTCAGGCAGAGAGTGTCTGTGCTTAGTCCAAACCAGTTTGGTCCTCTCTGGCTCAGCTTCCCATCAGGAGGCGGAGACAGCATAGTCTACAGCAGACCAGGCCCATTCAGGTGCAAGGAAATCTCCTCTCACTAATCTAAATGCAGCCCATGTCTATTCAGCCCAATCCCTAACTCATCCAGACTCTCTGGAGCCAGTGCACATCCCCATCCCCTGTCACTCCAAAGCCAGACAGTCAATACACATCCTAGCAGAGGCATACAGGATGGCTAAGCAAGAAAATACATACTTTCTAAAAGTGGTGTTTCCAAACACAGAATGTAAAAATTACCTTTACTAAAAGATGCATCTTTAGTTTCTGAGTTCAGGCATACTAAACTTTATTTTCCTATCTGGTCCCAATGGGAAGTTATATTTATAAGATGTTTTAATTTAACTCCCAGGCTTTCCTATGGGCCAGATAGCCTGTCAATAGTGAAAAACTAAATTGGCAGTATTTCACTATGAGGACATGCCGCACAGATCAGGGCATGGCCTACCTTTCACATACACTGCACCCTGCCCACAGGGGTACCTTGGGCCTACCTTAGGGGTGACTCACATGTAAGAAAAGGGAAGGTTAGGGCCTGGCAAAGTCAACATGGCAGTACTGGCCTGCACACAGACACTGCAGTGTCAGGTCTGTGTTACCTTTGAAGGGCTGCTTGTGTGGGTGGCACAACCTGTACTGCAAGCCCACTAGCAGCATTTGATTTACAGGCCCTGGGCACACAGTGCACTGTACTAGGGACTGACTAGTAAATCAAATAACCAATCATGGAATCACCAATCCATAACAACAATTTACAACAGGAGCACTTGCACTTTAACACTGAACAGCAGTGAGAAAGTGCACAGAGACACTAAACCAGCAAAATCAGAGTCAAAATCTGGAGGTGGGAAAGCAAAAAGACAGGGGAAACACGCCAAAAGATGCCAAGTCTAACAATGACTCTGTAGGTGTGCGAGTTTATGTATGAGTAGGTCAATGGGTGTGTTTCTGACCTATAAGTTAAATTACCAATTTAAAATTTTATAACTTTACAAATACATTTTACTAACAGATTACAAAACAATTCAAATCAAACAATTAACAAATAAACATAACATAAGTTATTTAACTATTTACGAATACACTTTTTTGCACAAGTACTTCAGGAAGCACAAAAAAGTGATGTTTTGAAGCATCTTACAATAAGGTCTAGGGAAAAAAAGGTTACATATAAATATCTGCACTGCAATACTTGCAGCAAGCAGTTATCCAGGGGCACTACAAAAATGATTTACATGGGACATCTTCAATGTGGAAGCACTTAAAAACAATTCCAGAAAGGAGCCACAGCTAAATGAAGCGGGACAAACTAGGTGCAGCAGAATACTCCATATGTACAGTACCCTTGGGAGAACCACCATTGACTGCAGTCATTTTAATCCCACCCATGTTCAAAGATTTAAGTGAGATGCTTACTCAATGTGCAAAAATGCCACATACATGTAACAATAAAAATATTCTGTGGGGGAAAAACAATCATAAAGATTGTGCAAAAAACTCTGAGCTGTGCAGAATATATATGGAATAACTAACATAACATTTTCACACAAACAAACTGTAACATTAAAGATATCAAATTCAAGACACCAGGATAACTGTGCTGTAGCATCTGTCAAATTTTTCAGGTACTTTAACCACAGATTTGAAATTACACTGTACTTCATCTTGAACAAATAAAGCCACGTCTTGGAGAAATTACTGATTTCTTTACACAAAAACAGTACCAAGCAAGAGGTGTTCATCATATCTGTATGCTGTTCTAGGTAAAAGATGCACCTACATTTGGAACATATACTGATGAGTCTGTACTTGCTTTCCTAGAACAGTAATTACATGTAGCATTCCAAAAGACACTCTGGAAAAAGGATAAAGCAGCAAGTACTGTGTTTCCAATCACATGGATGTGGAAAGTACTGGCAGCAGAAATAATTGAATATTTTCTTAGTTCACCCGTTGACGTTTCATGTTTTTCACAGTTTGAAGCCAGTTCCTTCTTTCCAGTTCTATTTGAAAAAAAGGAAAAAGTATAAAACTGTTAGAGAAACCTTCTTATAAACAACAGTACTTTTTATAAACATTTCAAAGGTACTCCATAAAATGTTCCCAGGAATGCTGACACAGTTTCTGACTGCCCCTGTATTTCAACCTGCACTCCTCTGGAGAGAATTCATATTTACTGACAAGGACATCCTTCATGATGGTATACCTCACCCTCTCACCCTTCTCTAGGGCCAGTTGGACCTTTCTTCCATCACCAGGAATTTGACTCCAAAGGCCCTCTCCCCAATCCTCCTCTGAGATTTTAGACACGACTACAGCCAGGGCTGCTGAACAGAATTACACCAAATTTGGCAGAAAGGTTGTTATTAGTTCAGAAAGCGTTTTTTTTTTTAAATTGGTGTAAATTCGTTAAGTAGTTTTTGAGATGTTCAAAGAAATCCAAATTTAGATATATAGGGTCGCGAATGCTTCGCGAACCCTCCCGATAAGTGCTGAGATCTGATTGGCTGCCAACACTTTAACCAGGTAGTGTTGGCAGCTACCTTAGAACTCAACTTCAGCTGAGACTCTGGAAAGATGTTAAAAAAAAGAAAAGGGGGCAGGGTAGGAATACCCTGCCCCCTTTACTCTGGTACTGAGGTACCCCACCAGAGCAAAAAATCATTTGTTTCAAATGTTGCAGCGAAATCATGACAGAGCCACAAATCCATGGCAAAAAAAAGAAGAAAGCACGGTCTCCTGTGCTTGTTTACATTATAGCCCCTGGGTGGGCCAGGTCCCGGGGCATGTGGGCATTTTTAAAAGAAATGAGGGTGGTGCACGTGGCCCCTCTCCAAGGCCTTATTTATGCCCAAGAGCTAATGATCATATTTAGCGGGGTGCCAACTGGACCCCTCCCAGGCCCTGAGGACCACCACCTACACTGGGCTATTGATAAGATTTAACAGGGGGACCACACGGAGCCCCCCTGGGATCACCACATACCCGGGGCTAGATTTAAAAATTAACGGGGGCCATGCGGACCCCCGGACCCCAGGGACCACCACCTCCCCAGGGTCAATTCCTTTTTAAAAAAGAGGGAGGAGGGTCATGCTGCCCCCCCTGCCTGGGCCATATATGGCCCAGGGGACTGCTACCTTCCTGGGGCCTATCAGTGCAGATGAAAGGAGGGGGACTGAGCGGCCCCCCTCCTGGGGCCAATAATGGCCCTGGGGACCGCCACCCCGAGGGCCGGCTCCTGCTATGTCTCGGGGTACCCACCCCTGGGACATAGCTGTTTGCTTTTGCTTGCCTGGAGTTGTGACATCTCCCGCCAAACAAAAGCAAACACTCTGGTTCCAGCGGGCTGGAATGTCAAAGTGTTCCCACCTGCTGGAAGTGGAGGTTTCATCTTTTTCCCTGCCCAAAGACATGAGGGCAAGGAAAGAGATGAAAGACTGCTCTTACACACAGGGAGCTGCATTTCCAGCAGCTCTCTTCATGTGAGAGCAATGCCAGCTCCAGCAGGAGGCGGGGAACCGGCTGGGATCACGGGGGCATTGAGGCTCCCCCCATGGTCCCAGGGCGAGGAGAAAGAGGCAAAATAAAGATAAGAAAGAGTCCGAATAAAGGTCAGCAATGAGCAGAAATAGGCAAGATAAAGGAGAGAAACGAGCAGAAGGAGGCAGAATAAAGGTCAGCAATAAGCAGAAAGAGACAAAGTAAAGGTCAGCAATGAGCAGAAAGAGGCAGATTAAAGGTCAGCAACAAGCAGAAAGAAATAAAGGTGAAAAACGAGCAGAACAAGGCAAAATAAAGGTCAAAAACGAGCAGAAAGAGAATGAGCAGCAAGAGGCAGAATAAGTGTCAGAAACTAGCAGAAAGTGACAGGATAAAGGTCAGAAATGAGCAGTAAAAAGCAAAATAAAGGTCAGAAATGAGCAGAAAGAGCAAAATAAAGGTTTTCAACAAGCAGAGAGGCAAAATGAAGGTGAGAATCGAGCAGAAAGAGGCAGAATAAAGGTGAGAAACGAGCAGAAAGAGGCAGAATAGAGGTCAGAAATGAGCTGAAGGAGGCAAAATAGAAGTCAGAAACATGCAGAAAGAGGCAGAATAAAGGTCTGTAACGAGCAAAAAGAGGCTCAAGAAGGTCGGAAATGAGCAGAAAGAGGCAGAATAAAGGTCAGAAATGAGCATAAAGAGGCAAAACAAAGGTTAGAAATTAACAGAAAGAGGCAAAATAAAGGTGAGAGAGGCAGAATAAAGGTAAGAAACAAGCAGAAATAGACAGAATAAATATCAGCAACAAGTAGAAAGAGGCAAGATAAAGGTGAGAAATGAGCAGAAAGAGGCAGAATAGAGGTCAGAAACGAACAGAAAGAGGGAAAATAAATGGCAGAAATGAGCAGCAAGAGGGACAAAAAGGTCAGAAAGGAGCAGAAAGTGGCAAAATAAAGACCAGCAACGAGCAGAAAAAGGCAATGAGAAGTAAGAGGCAAATAAAATGTCAGACACAGCAGAAAGAGGCAAAAAAAGGTCAGAGACAAACAGAAAGAGGCAAAATAGAGGTAAAAAACGAGAAGAAAAGGCAAAATAGATATCAGAAATGAGCAGCAAGAGGGAAAATAGAGGTCAGAAATGAGCAGAAAGAAGCAAAATAAAGGTCAGAAAAAAGCAGAAAGAGGCAAAATAGAAGTAACAAATGAGCAAAAAGAGGCAGAATAAAGGTAAAAAATGAGCAATAGAGGCAAAATAGAGATTAGAAATGAGCAGAAAGAGGCAAAGCAAAATAGAAGTCAGAAACGAGCAGAAATGAAAAATAAAGGTCAGCAACGAGCAGAAAGAGGCAAGATAAAGGTGAGAAACGAGCAGAAAGAGGCAGAATAGAGATCAGAAACAAGCAGAAAGAAGGAAAATAAAGGTCAAAAAGGAGCAGAAAGAGGCAAAATAGAGATAAGAAACAAGAAAAAAAGCGACAATAGAGGTAAAAAACTAGCAGAAAGAGGCAAAATAGAGGCCAGAAACTAGCAGAAAGAGGCAAGATAAAGGCCAGAAATGAGCAGAAAGAGGGACAATAGAGGCCAGAAACAAACAGAAAGAAGAAAAATAAAGGTCAGCTATGAGCAGAAAGAGGAAAAATAAAGGTCAGAAGTGAGCAGAAAAAAGGGAGAAAACAAACAGAACCCACTCAGGTACTCATTAACCCCCTCATAGAACACCTCAGACACTCTGACAGCCGCTCACATATCCATTCAAAAACTCTTGCACCCATTCACAGATGAACTCAGACATGTACACCCACTCACAGACCCAGACTATCAAGCTCCCACTTACAGAATCACTCATACTCTCACTGACTGACAGACCTACTCAGACTCACCCACTGACTCACAGACCCACTCACAGACCCACTCAGACACTTATGCATCCAGTCACACACACACAGTGAGACACTCACATACCCATCCAGACACTCATGCACACACTCACACACTCACTCTCAAAGGTTACAGGTCACAGTAAGGAAATAACATTAAAAACCCTAGAAATTCACTGAATAAACCAAAGATTACAGGGACATTACAGTTAGGAAATAGAATTTAAAAAACCTTAGAAATTCACACAAAAAAACAAGGTTAAAGGTGCGTTAGAATTAGGCTCAGATTTCACTCCCACAAAACCACAGAAATTCAACAGTTATAGCTATCTGTGCTAACTATAACTGATGCCCCTGCAAAGCACTGCTTATGACCTCACATATTAAATCACTCATGATATGGTCAGTGACATCACTGATGACATTGATGACATCTCATATTTGATGAATCTTCACAAAATGTTTAAAACTAGTTTGCCACTCACTTTAGCTGCTGTCTGGAAAGTTTCGGGTGAATCGTCAAGTGAGGACAGAGAAAACGGGGGGTCCCAAAACACGTTTTGCCCATGCAATTTTCCATTGGGATTTTAGACACAACTACAGCCCGAACCGCTGAACGGAATTACACCAGTTTTGGCAGGAAGCTAGATCTTGGCCCACAAAGACTGATTTTTGTAATGTGGTGTAAATCTGTTCTGTAGTTTTGGAGATATTTAAGAAAAAAGATTTATGTATATCTAGGGATGTGGATCCACTGTGGATATACTGCAGTGGTTCTGCAGATAAATGTGCCAACAGCAATGCCACAATTGGCTGGCCTCAACCTGAAAGGAAATTTGTGGCTCCGATTTTCTATTTCGGGACTCGGTCCAGGGGGCAAACATTACAGATAAAATTGAATGAAGGGATCAGGGTGGAAGTACACTGACCCCATGTGTTTGAAAGAGGGGTTTTTAAGGGACCCATGATGGGAAGAAACTGTGAAAAAATATTTCTTTTGTGTGCATGAGGATCTGTGGATTCACTGCGGTGCTCAGCGCAGCCCAGTGTGAATCCTTGATGGATCAGGGGATTCAGTGCTGAATTAAAACAATACACCTACTCATAGACCCACTCATGAAATGAATGAAATGAAATGAATTTGTACTTGTAAAGCGCACTGCTACCCTGAGGCATCCTGGCGCTGAACGCATACCGCTGTGGAACCCTTCCTGGCTTTTCCCTGTGAAATGTCCACTCCTGGGCACCCCCAAGGTGAAGCCAGGCATCCCAGCACTGGTGGGGCCGTTGTACTCTCTCACACTCCCATACAGCCATTCATGCACCCTCTCACACATCCATGCAACCACTCACACACTCACTCATAGACTCACACAGCCAATCACACACCCACTCACACCCATTCAGCCACTCAGACACCCACTGACAAACTCACAAAACCACTCACGCACCTACTCACAGACCCACTCAGCCATTCACACATCTACTCACACACCCACTCACACACACACACTCACAGACTCATAACATCACTCACACATCTACTCACAGACCCACACAATCACTCACATACCCACTCACACATCCATACAACCACTCACACACCCATCCAGTCACATAGCCACTCACAGACCCACAAAACCACTCACACACCAACTTCTCACAGATTTGCAAAGCCACACACACCCAACTACACCTCAATAGAGCCACTTACACACCTACTCACAGGCCCACAAAACCACTAAAACACTCATTCACAGACTCAAACAGCCACTCACGTATCCACTCACACACCCACACAACCATGCACACACCCATAGAGTCACTCACACACCCACTCCCACACCTACTCACACATGTACTCACACACCCATCCAGCAACTGACAGACCCACTCAGAGACCCACAAACCCCTCAAATACCCACACAGTCACTCACACACCCATATAGCCACTCACACAGCCATCTCACATACTTATAAACCCATTCACACACCCACTGACACACCTACTCACACACCTCCTCACAGACCCACAAAATCAATCACACATCCACTAATAGATCCTCAAAGACACTTGTATATTCACTCACACACCCAGACAACAACACTTACACCCACTCACACATCTGTATAACCACTCACACACCTTCACAGCCACTAACACACCCACTCACATATCCATATAGCTCCTTACACACCCACAAAAGGTACTTACACAGCAACTCATACATCCAAACACAGGCAGTGATACAGTTAAATAAATTGTAATAGGATATGGTTGTATTAAATGTGTTGTTGCTTTGCATTGAATTGTGCTTTTGGTTAGGGATGAATCTGCTGATCCACCTGCAACATAGCCAACAGACCCATTATTGGCTGAGGATTTGCAGCGGATCCGATGAGCCAAGTAAGAAATTACAAAATGGGATTTGAAAAGAAAAAGAAGCAATGTTTGGGGAAAGGGTTGGCTCTGAAAAGAGCCTTTGTGTTTATGGTGGGCAGATGATAACTGCACACAGAACAGGATGTAGTCTTTCAAGTTGTTGAGGAACATCCTGTTGCCTATATCTGTGAAATGGACTCTGTCTTTTCGATGTATTCCATCCATGTTGAAGCGTAAGTTGTTATGGTATAATGAGCCCATGTTGTGGTTTCGGAGAAATAGCAAGGCAGTATGTGGAAAAAGTGACATTAATTTACAAAAGGTACCCTTCATTAGGATTTCCAGTCCTACCCCAGTAATTGTACCTAGGTTTTTGCCACCAAGGTGCACAATCATGAGGTCTGGATGTTGGCACTCCACAATGCTTTCAACCATAGGCAACAATTGATGCCACTTTAACCCTCTCTGACCAACCCAAGTTATGTTTCCATCAGGTAAACTTGGGTCCCTGTGAATTCACAATAGCAGCAATAAAATGGTTGTGGTATAATTCACTACACACAATGTGAGGTTAACACACAACAGATACTCTGTTCTCAGGGGGGGCTAACTGTCCCAGAAACATCCTAAGGCTTCAAAAAACATCAACATAAGGGAGAAACACTCTATAAATAGCAGTCTGCAAATGTATCATATTATTATAAGTGTATGTAAGAACAATTTTAAAAAACTCAAAATCAAAAAGTAAAAAGTTTAGATTGTTAATGTGATTATCAGAAAATGGAGTAAAGCCATTGGTATCTGAAGTCCAGGCAACTGAAGATTTTTGTATTGTCCAACAAATTGATGTTCAAAAATGAACAAGAGTTCCATCTAGTTGGTCAAGGTGCCACAGACAATTAAGTTAAAATATTCACTCTTTATTTGTTTCTTGAACAGTGCAACATGGACATGGACACCGCCAACGGGTTTCATGCCTTAAACATAGGGACTTTTTCAGGACTATTAAAAATATACAAACAATAACATAATTCACATACATTACATAGACAATTGCAAAGATGTATTCAAAGCACAACAATAAGTAGCACAAAAAACAAGGTTAAAAGACAGAAAACAAAATGTGCGAAAACACGTATTAGACATCAAAATCAATTGGGAGAAAGAATAACATGATAAAATCCCACGGAAAAAGAGAAGCGCCCACATTATTATATCAACACTGATAGACTTGTGTGCCAAAAAAGAAAACTAAATTTATACGCAACAGAACATGTAACAGTAAAATACTCCTTAACATCATTACCTTATTTGTTATGAACTTTGACTGTTCTGTTCTTTTTAAGTTGTACGTATTCTTTGGAGATTTCCGAGTTATTGTATGCCTTACAGCAGACAAAAAGAATTTACTCTTCCTTTAGAAATTACTGGACGTGGGAATCCAAAGCGACACTTAGTATAAAAGTTTCCTTTAGACTTGTATTTTCGTCGACAGTACTTTCCCCTACGGTGACTTTGGAAACGTAAAACTTGTTGTCTCAAGCTTTTTTCTCCTCCTTCTCTTGGAATCTCACAGGTAACATACTGTTCGATGAAAGACAATACTGTTTCATCAGTCTCCGTTCCAAATTTCGGAGCATTCCTTATCCATAATAGCATGTGTATATGTGTAGCACCTCTCGCTTGATACTCTTTTTGCCAAAAAAATCAATAACTTCTCCAAGAGGACAATTATTTTTATTGCAGATAAAAGACATCATAGTTTGAAACCTATGATTAAAATACCTGCACACATTTACAGGATTCAATGAACACAGTTCTCCAGGTGTCTTCATTTCAATATTTTTTATATTGGAATTTGCTTCTACGTAGAAATTCAAGTAAATCTTCCCATGCATACTCAGCACAGCTAAGTGTTACAAACCATGTTGGTGTACCTAAGTTTCTTAACATACACTTAAGTTCACCATGACAATGAAACCAATACTCATTAGTTCCATGTTGACATGCCATCAAATTAATTAACTGTGCTTCTAAATTTTCATCTGTTCGTTGAACTTTGTCCATAAATACTTTGGCTGAAACAAGTGATTGATGAAGTCCCGTTTTAAGTATGTGGTTCACTGCATACGAAAGAGAAGACAAATCACTTTCAAACAAAAGGTGAAATATATATGGAATGCACCGTCGAAATCTAGGATCTTCAGAGTATAATCTTGTTGAGCGATATTCTGAAGCTGGAATCCGTAAGGTCGCTCATCAAATCGTCCACCTTGTCCAGTGGGGAACAGCTGTGGATAACAACGAGCTTCTAAGCTTTTCTCCCATACACTCATTGGAGTTCCCTTTGCTTTTTTCATTTGAAATAATTCAATGCTGTTTCCTATTATTTCTTTTGAATGTAGAGGACATATTGTGCAATGTTAATAAATCTCTTCACTCCTCGACTTGTCCACTTTCTCTATTTGACCACTTGAAATTTCTGATTCATCTTCTAAACATAATACCTGTCCATCAACATTTACACTTTTATAATAAATATTGTTCTCTACAAGATATAACATAGCCTTTTGAAGTTTATTAACATCTACAAACTCTAGCCATATTTTCCGACTCTTTGTTGGTACACCTATTACTAGAATAACTACTGGCTCATTTTCCACCAACAGTTTCAATATGTTTCTTAAAATCTAAAGGTAAGTGCACAACTCTTCCTTTCAGATCTCTTTGTAAATCTGTTGGTGGCAGTTTACCTGTTTTAGGCTCCATACGAATTATAGCTTGAAATGGGTTAACAGATTGAATAAGAACTGACTCTTATGTATTAAAATCTGCCAGTTCCTCTTGAATAGCTACTAATTCTAAGTTGTTATGTACTCCTCTAGCTGGCATTTTGTTCTCTTCTAATTTGTTGTAACAATATTTACAAATACCTTGATCTGTACCCAACTCAAATCAACCTTCCACCAACTAGTAAGCTCCAAATTGCTGCCACCTATCATTGTTCTCCTTTTCACTTTTTAAATATAAATTAACATTCCTAGTTTGACTTTTATAATGAGTACGTCGACAACAAATACAAACATAGTTTGGTTTTTCAGAACACACTGCCTTAAACTTTCTAATTTCTTCTACAAACTGATCAATGCTAATCTCTTTCCCATGTTCTTCAACATCTGCACTTGTCAAGCTCTCACTTTCTACACACTGCTGTTCTGAATCAAAAAAACAAAACTCAATTTCATCACACATTTTTTCTACATCTGATAAACAACTGTGTAAAACAGCTGTGTTCAGTTCACTTAAACATAATGCAGGAGTTTTTACATAGTACACTTTCCTTACAAACTTCCGCATTCCTGAGTGGTGTACTGCTAACATTCTTAAGTGATGAAAAGTACTTTTACACACTTTTCTTGAAATACAAGCCAGAGAATGTCCGTGCAACTTAGTATATTGTCTTACATTACATGGATCTAGTCCTTGTAACAACCTAATCTTCTGTTTAACACTTTTGTTTGCATATTGTCATAAAAGATTTCGCATTATGTCAATAGATTCCTGTTGAATACTGCAAATACTGCTACAATCCCACTTATTTACAGGAGCTTGTGTGCGATTCCCTTGCACTTCTTCAGCCATTAATTCTTCTGCACTCCTAACAACTATTTCTTCTTTTGGAGTAGGACAACCATTCCGAAATTCGTAACAGCGAGCTCGAGTATCAACTGCAAAGGCTAATGTAGTCTGTTGAAAGTAGCTTTCTTCATTAAAGAAAGGCTCACTAGTAGAAGTGTGTTTCCATTAACCACTGAAACTTTTACAAAAGTTACTCCTATTAAGTCTTTTTCTTTTGCTTTTGTCTTTCAGAAACTTCATTGTTTTATCCAATGATTTAATTCTCGTCAATATTAAAATAAATAATTTTTATTTCAAATTAAAAGTAGTATCTACTACAGTTTCAATCTGCTGCTTCTGTTTATAGGCTAGTAATCTTCTTTTATACTTCTTACAATTTTTCAATTAATTCTGAATTACTCTACTTCGAAAGAGTCGTTGTCGAATCTGTTGAAATCGTTTTTGTCTTCGTGTAACATGTGTTGTTTTCCCAAAAACTACTTTTTTTTTCCATTTGAAGTGTCATTCTCCTTCTCCTTAGTTGAAAAACTCTTCTTTTTCCTTTCATTCCTATTCTGTTCATGTAATTTCTCCACAACTCTTTTAAGAACGTGTTTAGTGCTCTTACCTAAACAAACTTTATCCTTAGTAACATTCTCATTTATTTGTAACACAGTTTTTTTTACTTTTCTTTAAGTAGATCTCTGTTTTTCGTTACCTTCTCTTTTCATCTTTTCTTGGCATCTTTAATTTGTGATCCAAACAAAACAATTTTCTGAAGAACAGTTTCAATAGTTTCTTACATCTATTTAATATTTTAAAATAATTACATATGAATACTGATATTAACTACCAAGACATTATTTACATTACTATTTTCTTGATTTCAAATATCAAAACACTACTATACACACATAGATAGTGCGTACTTCAACAATTCCTTCCTAAACACTCATACAAAGTACCATAATCACTAATTCCTTTGCCACCATGTCTTTAACCTCATTCGCCTGTTGCATCTTCACTACTCAGCAACTACTACCAATGTTGGGCCTGCCCAAATGCAAACCAGAAACCCTTTACATGTTACAGTTGAAAGTCTCACCATATTACTGAAAGGCTGCATGAATCTCCCTCTTCTTAGTGGATCATACTTAAAACAAACATACAAATAGATCTATACCTGTGTTTTATAGGTATCGGATCTTCCGATACATAAGTCGTGTGAAAATACATGTGGAAGCATAGACATACCTTAGCAAAGTTAAACTGTTAAGACAAATCGTCTAGCAATGTAAATTGGGGCGATATGTAAGTTGCAACTGTGTGGGGCTTTTTTGTATACCATAGAAGTCAATTACGACTTTCTCTGTGCTCGTCAGATGCCCCCAGCAACCCAGTGAGGGTCAACGCAGATGGGCCTCTGTTACCTTCCTTTTAAAACGAGGGGAGAGGAACCGTTAGAGAGCGGGAGGAAGGAGGGAGAGATCAAGGGACGTGTCATTCCTAGTCTCTCGATCATTTTATTTTTTTCACCTCCCTGAAGTTAATAAAGCATGTCCCTGTTAAAGCCCCCCCCAGTATTTTCCCCACAAGGTTCAATCTCCAGAAGGCCATTTTTTTTACATTTCCCGATCCAAATTTGAACCCCAATTCATCCCTGTACCTTAGTCACAAGACTATGTAGTCCTTGCAACATAACATACTGCACTCGTGTAGCATTGAAACCGATTGCGACTTTCTCTGTGCTGTACAGATGCCACCAACAGGCCAGTGAAGGTCTTAGTGCTATTTTTCATGGTAGATGGGCCTCTGTTACCTTCCTTTTACAAACGACGGGGGAGGAACCGTTAGAGAGCGGGAGGAAGGGGGGGGTCAAGGGAGATGTCATTCCCAGTCTCTCTATCTGCTGCTTCTGTGATGTACGCAGCTTCAGCATGAGCAGGAAGCCTGAAAATTACCTTAACTTATATTCACATATGCTTCACGAGTTTGTGCAAACCCGTGCACCAAGTGTGCAGGCAACATTTAATTTTTTTCATCTTCCTGAAGTTAATAAAGCATGTCCCTGTTAAAGGCCCACCCAGTATTTTCCCACAAGGTTCAATCGTCAGAAGGCCATACCTTTTACATTTCCCTGGCCGATTTTGGACCCCAATTCATCCCTGTACCTTAGTCACAACACCGTGTAGTCCTTGCAACATGACACACTGCACTCGTGTAGCATTGAAACCGATTACGACTTTCTCTGTGCTCTACAGATGCCACCAACAGGCCAGTGAAGGTCTAAATACTATTTTTCACAGTAGATGGGCCTCTGTTACCTTCTTTTTAGAAAGAGGAGAGGGAGGAACCATTGGGGGAGAAAATTGGGGGGGAGGAGTCAAGGAAGGTGTCATTCTCAAACTCTTGATCTGCCGGCCCTCTAATATACGCACATTCTGCATAGGGAGAGAGCCTGACAATTACCTTCACTTATATTCACATGTACTTCACCAGTGTGAAGAAATCCGTACACAAAATGTGTATGGAACATTTCCATTTCTTTTTATCTCCCAGACATTCATAAAACATATCTCTTGTAAAGAAGCCCCCCCATCCCTGTATTTTCTGACAAGGCACAAACGTGGCCATTTCTCTTACGTTGACCAGGCCGATTTTGGATCTTAAATCAACCCTGTACCTCACTCACAACACCATGCAGTCCTTTCAACATCAGAAACTGCATTCCTCATTTCACGAAGACACTTAAATAATACAGCCCGCTTCAACTATACCTTCCCAAAAACTCATATGAACTACCATAATCACTAATCCCTTTCCCAGCATGTCTTTGACCTCAATTCTCTTTTGCACCTTCACTACTCAGCAACTATTAACAGTGTTGTGCCTACCCAAGTACAAAGCAGAAACCCTTTCCATGTCACACCTGAAAATGTCACCATATTACTGAAAGCATGCATGCATCTCTCTGTGCCTTTTCCTAGTGGCATCATACTTAAAAGAAACATACAAATAGATGTATACTTGTGTCTTATATGTATCGGATCTTCCGATGCATAACACGTGCGAAAATACATGTAGAACAATAGACATACCTCAGCAAAGTCAAAATGTTAAAACACTAGAGCAATAGACAATAGGCCTCTATGTAACTTGCAATAGTGTGCAGCTTTTATGTATACCACTGAAAGCGATTGCAACTTTTCTATGCTGGTCAGATGCCACCAGCAGCCCAGTGAGAGTCTAAGTGGTATCTTTCAACGCAGATGGACCTGTGTTACCTTCCTTTTACAAACGGGAGGACAGAAAGTGTTAGGAAGGGGCAGGAGGGGGGGTGAGTGGGGGGGTGGGGAGGGTCAAGGGACGTATCATTCCCAGTCTCTCGATCTGCCGGCCCTGTAATATAAGCTAATTCACCACGAGCAGGAAGCCTGACAACTACCTTCACTTATATTCACGTGTGCTTCAAGAGTGTGAGCAAACCCGTGCACCAAGTGTCCTGGCAACATTACATTTTTTTCTATCTCCCTGAAATTGATAAAACATGTGTCTTCTAAAACTCCCCCGCCTCACCCCCCAAGTATTTTCCGACAAGGAACAATCTGCAAACTTTGGCCATTTCCTTTACGTTCCTCAAACTGATTTTGGACCCCAATTCATCCCAGTACCTCAGACAAAAGACCATATAGTTCTTTCAACATGACTCATGTATCATTGAAATTTGTATTTGTTGGAAATTTACAAATTAAAAACAAATTTACGAAAAAAATGTTCATCCTATGTTTTTTACTATTATTTGATACATCCAACTGTCCATAATTACTTTTGAAAATATGAAAGGCAGGTGAGGCGTTATTCAGTGATTGCATAATCTCTTTTGTACTACTGTAAGGCTTTCTCTCACTACAACTAAACTGTGTTGCAGATTACATAAATACATGCATTCTCCTGTAGTGAAAAAATTACTGTAACAGTACTGCCTCACAGTTTCTATCAGTCGCAGTGTATTGCCAGAATAATTGGAGAAATGCTTCCATTGTACACCACTGAATGGATAAGTTTATAGATAGTACTTCAAGAAATTCATCTCTGCATACATAGTGCCTAAGTGAATGCTTGAGTGCAAAAGTACTCCCTCGCTCATTGCATAACTGCATAAGTAATCCATGATTGATTTAATTTGTGTGGTAGTAGTGCCTACTTGATTCTATGAGTCCATGGCTACTGCGGAAGTGTCTATATCAGTAAAAAGATAATACCTACCTGTTTACAACACTGCATGGAAACTGCCTGAGTAAAAAGATGACTTCGAGAGTAATTTTGGGGTCATTGTGGGAGTGCATGGGTAGTACTTGAGGGAATCGATGACTGCTTTGATACTGCCTGAGTCATTAATTAAGTGCAAGAATAGAAACCGGGGTTTGCATAATTGTGTTGGTAATGTCTGATTGATTCATGTCTCTATAGCACAGCCTCCATGATTGCATAAAACATTACCCTGTTCATACATTTAACTACCTTGAAACTACTTTTATTCATGAATTGGATTCCTTGGTTTTGCATTTTGCTGTCAGAATAAAGATAAGTAAGTTTTCCTCACAGAGAACCACACTGTTTGTTCTGTTCAATATTCTTTAGTTTGTACACAAGTTAAATTAAACAGAAATTGTAACTTTCCGCAGCTAATTTAAACTGTTTTGTAAACAAACTCCAGTAGCTGCTGTTATTCCCACGCTCAGTGTGCTTTTCAAAAGCAGTTATCTTATTCCAAATAACCGCAAATGCTATTGCCTACAAGCAGGCGTCCTGTACATAAAAACTCTTTCACAACATGTAACATGTTGCACCAATGTCTTCTCTCCTCCCCCACATGCGTTTGGAGATAGTTTGTCTGGCCTTCCATTCCTACTTCAAAAACAGATTTTAATAGCGAGCACTAACTCAAAGCGCTACTGTTTCAACAACAAGTGGCTCACACATCAGCTCGTGAGACCTTCAAATAGCAGGTGGCTAAACCACCAAGTGAAATTGACTCACTGCTCCATACAAATATCCCACTACATTTTGCACAATTTATACGCCAAATATTTAATCACTCTGAAACCGAAGGCCTACCGCATTTTTTTTAAATAGTCGACTCCAGCCTTGTTATCTCTTTTCAGACAATTTTTATATTAAAACCGGATTTCATTCATTCTAATTTTGCAAGCGCATTTGGCGGGTTCCCTTGCTGCTCTTGCTGGTTTGCGCAGTGCTCGTTCTTCAGCTCCTACTACGAAATGGCTGCCCGTCCTGTGCTTCAACCCCATCCACGTCAATTGCAGCTGTACCGTGAACGGATGCTACAACTTTTTGAATGCTTGCCATTGGCGATATTTGGCATCAGATATAGGCTGAATTTCCGCTGTGTGCATTTCACCTGCGTGCAACCTGTGTTCTACTGTCTCCGGTGCCCCTTTGAATGCGACCTGCATGTCTGCCTCTCTACTACTTCACGCGATCCCCTGGATTATCAACTGTTGCTGCGACCATTGCTGGCTCATGACCAGGACTGTTCAGGAGACACATGCTTGATGAATGCGTTTAATAATGCAATAAGGGGGAGATGGAGTACATGCGCTCATGCGCAGCGCCTCTTGCAGCAGACTATCATCGAATATGATGCAAGTTGCCCTGACATGCTCCTGCTTGCAGAAGATTACGATGACCATGTCTGTTCTTTCGACTTGCTGAATTGGATGGCGACCCTTTTTGCTTGGAGAGGTGCAGATGACCTTTTGGAGCTGATTGCATATCACGTGCTTCTGAGTTCTTGAACTTTGATGGATCTCCATAAGTGCACATGGTAACCCGATTTGACGGCCTCTTATTTCTACACTTCAAGAACATTGTTTTTTTTCCTTTTTCTCATTTTGCTTGTCCTTCCTTTTTGGATTTTCAGATATTGACTTTCTTTACAAATTCTATCATACAGTTTTTGTTGTGGCATGTATACTGCACATTACGGCTTGTAATTTAAAATATTTTTTTTTAAATGTTTCATGTCTGTGTCATATGTTGCAAAAACAATACTGACAGTTAATTCCTTTCCCATCATGTCTTTAATCTCATTTGCCTTTTGCATCTTCACTACTCAGCAACTACTAACAATTTTGGGCCTACCCAAATGCAAACCAGAAACCCTTTCCATGTCACAGTTGAAAGTCTCACCATATTACTGAAAGGATGCATGCATCTCTTTCCCTGTACCTTTTCCTAGTGGCATCATACATAAAACAAACATACAAATAGATCTATACCAGTGTTTTATAGGTATCCCATCTTCCGATACATAACTCATGTGAAAATACATGTTGAAGCATAGACATACCTCAGCAAAGTTAAACTGTTAAGACGAATCGTCGAGCAATGTAAATTTGGGCGATATGTAAGTTGCAACTGTGTGTACCTTTTTGTATAGCATAGAAGTTGATTACGACTTTCTCTGTGCTCGTCAGATGCCCCCAGCAGCCCAGTGAGGGTCAATGCAGATGGGCCTCTGTTACCTTCCTTTTACAAACGAGGGGAGAGGAACCGTTAGAGAGCGGGAGGAAGGAGGGGGGGCAAGGGATGTGTCATTCCTAGTCTCTTGATCTGCCGCCCCTATAATGTACGCAGCTTCAGCACGAGCAGGAAGCCTGACAATTACCTTAACTTATATTCACATATGCTTCACCACTGTGAGCAAACACTGTGCATTAAGTGTGCAGGCAACATTTCATTTTTTTCATCTCCCTGAAGTTAATAAAGCATGTCCCTGTTAAAGGCCCCCCCAGTATTTTCCCACAAGGTTCAATCTCCAGAAGCCTATTTTCTTTACATATCCCGAGCCGACATTGGACCCCACTTCATCCCTGTACCTTAGTCACAAGACCATGTAGTCCTTGCAACATGACACACTGCACTCATGTAGCATTGAAACCAATTGCGACTTTCTTTGTGCTGTACAGATGCCACCAACAGGCCAGTGAAGGTCTAAGTGCTATTTTTCTCGGTAGATGGGCCTCTGTTACCTTCTTTTTACAAACGACGGGAGAGGAACCGTTAGAGAGCGGGAGGAAGGAGGGGGGGATCAAGGGACGTGTCATTCCCAGTCTCTCGATCTGCCGCCCCTATGATGTACGCAGCTTCAGCACGAGCAGGAAGCCTGACAATTACCTTAACTTATATTCACGTATGCTTCACGAGTGTGCGCAAACCCGTGCACTAAGTGTGCAGGCAACATTTCATTTTTTTCATCTCCCTGAAGTTAATAATGCATGTCCCTGTTAAAGCCCCCCCCCAGTATTTTCCCACAAGGTTCAATCTGCAGAAGGCCATTCCTTTTACATTTCCCTGGCCGATTGTGGACCCCAATTCATCCCTGTACCTTAGTCACAAGACCATGTAGTCCTTGCAACATGACACACTGCACTCGTGTAGCATTCAAACCGATTGTGACTTTCTCTGTGCTCTACAGATGCCACCAACAGGCCAGTGAAGGTCTAAGTGCTATTTTTCACGGTAGATGGGCCTCTGTTACTTTCTTTTTAGAAAGAGGAGAGGGAGGAACCATTGGGGGTGAGAAATGGGGGGGGGGAGTAAAGGGACGTGTCATTCCCAAACTCTTGATCTGCCGGCCCTCTAATATACGCAGATTCAGCACAGGGAGAGAGCCTGACAATTACCTTCACTTATATTCACATGTACTTCACCAGTGTGAACAAATCCGTACACAAAATATGCAGGAAACATTTCCATTTCTTTTTTATCTCCCAGACATTCATAAAATATATATCTTGTAAAGAAATGCCCCCCCCTGTATTTTCCGACAAGGCACAATCTACAAACATCCCTATTTCTCTTACATTTACTGGGCCGATTTTCGATCTCAATTCAACCCTGTACCTTAGTCACAACACCATGCAGGCCTTTCAACATAAGATACTGCATTCCTCCTTTCACGAAGACACTTAAATATATACAGCACACTTCAACAATACCTTCCCAAAGAAACATTCGAAGTACCATAATCACTAATCCCTTTACCAGCATGTCTTTGACCTCATCTGTCTTTTGCATCTTCACTACTCAGCAACTACTAACAGTGTTGACTCTACCCAAATGCAAAGCAGAAACCCTTTCCATATCACAGTTGAAAGTCTCACCATATTACTGAAAGCATGCGTACATCTGGCTGTGCCTTTTCCTAGTAGCACATACTTAAATGAAACATACAAATAACTATATACCAGTGTTTTATAGGTATCGGATCTTCCGATTCATAACATGTGTAGAAAGGGAAGTGTCATTCTTAGTCTCTCGATCTGCCGGCCTTCTAATGTCTGCACATTCTGCACGGCCAGGGAGTGTGACAGTTGCCTTCACTTATATTCAAATATAGCTCACCAGTTTCAAAAGTCCGAACACAACGTCTGCACGCAACATTTCCATTTTTTTTCCATCTCCCTCAGGTTAATAAAACATGTCTCTTCTAACCCCCACCCCAGTATTTTTCGACAAGGCACAATCTGCAAAGGTGCGACATTTTCTTTATGTTGCCCGGGTCGATTTTGGAACCCAAATTAACCCTGTACCTCACTTTCAAAACCATACACTCCTTTGAACATGACAAACTACACTTCTTCTTTCTCGAAGACACCTAAATACATATGGGGTACTTGTTCAGCAACTACTCACACTCTATGCACATTTTGTAACAAATGTGAAACAGCACACTTCGGTAACACTATTTTATTTAAAAAAAATATATATTTTCAAACTTAAAAATATCGCCTCAAAGACTTAACCACTACTACACAATATATAACACACCTTATTAATTTGTAACTCACCTCTGTAGTTGGTATGCAGATTTCAAATTTCACAAACGCATGCAATATTTTCTTTCTCACACAATAAATGTAATTCAAGACTCTCATCAAGAATAGAACCAGTAATGGCAAAATTTCCCTCTCTTTCCGCACAGAAATAGATGTAAATAGCAAATCACAATCCTTCCTTCATTATTTCAAATTGCAAAACACATTTCTATTGGTTACTCATATTAACCCTCTCTAATTTTCTTCTAAAACGCCCCAAACTGGTTCTCTTATTTTGTGGTTTGGAGACTCCCCCACACTGCCGCATCGCCATACAGCCCGAACCCTTGCGACAATTCAGAAGCCTGTTTCTAATAATACTACTGCAAATATTGAACAATACACTTCTTCTAAACATACTACTCATTTTGAAAAACTAACTTTAATAGCTTATCAGTTGTAATTAATTTTGCATTTCATATTTTAATACCACAGTTATTTCTACTCCTCTCCCAATCACCTTATTGCCAGTTTCCATACCAACAGTTTCTGCAACATTCAACAGCAGGTGCAGGTCACAAGTTCACCATACTTCATCCCAACAGTTTCTGCAACATTCAATGGCAGGTGCAGGCCACAAATTCACCATATTTCATCCCAACAGTTTCTGCAACATTGAACGGCAGGTGCAGGTCACAAGTTCACTATTTTTTTAAGTTCAGAACAGTACCTTCCAAATGCAAGCAGCAGGTGTGGTTGACTTCTGCACATCTGATCATATCCTATGTAGTGTATGTTTCAAACATTTTTTATTAACCAATCAGAAACATACTTTTTCACAAAACTAAAATGCACCCTAGTTTTCACTGCACAATGTTCTTCATCAGCCAATCAGTTAACGTTTTCTCAAAAAAAAGCTTCTTCTCCACCTTTCAACATATCTCTCATTCTACCAACAAACTACATGAGCTACAGACATCTTTTGATTCCTTCCAGCCATACCTTCAAAATGCTAGTATGGATCGCAGGACACAGCTATGTTTTCTGGTGCCAAAGGTATGCTGAACACAAGCGTATTGACAAAGACCTAGGTTTACAAAATGTGGACATTAAATGGTTTGCACAGAGAGGATTAAAGTGGCACCAATTGTTGCCTTTGATTAAAACCTCTTTGCATCTCCAACACCCTGACCTCATGATTGTGCACTGTGGTGGCAATGACCTAGGCACATTGACTGGGGTAGGTCTGGAAATGCTCATGAAGGATAACTTTGCACAATTGATGTTGCTTTTGCCTCAAACTGTCTTTGTATACTCCAATATATGACAAAGTCAGAAGTGGAAATGGTCAAATCAATTCTGTACTCAGTTTGAGAAAGCTAGGAAGAATGTCAATAAAGTTGTGTCTGCATAACTCAGAGATCATCGAATGGGGTCCATCTAAAACAACAATCTACAGTTCATATGGATGACTTATACAGAAGTGATGGAGTTCATTGCACAGATCAAGGAAACAGAGTTTTCCTCAACAACCTGAAGCTATGCATCCACACTTACATGTATCTCCAACAAACTCATAATGAAAACAAGGGCTCTTTTTAGAGCCACCCTATAACTCAAAACTCAGCAGGGTCATTTTAGGCCCAGGCAACCGCATCCCCCGGAGCCTGGCCACAATGTTTGGGAACCACGCAAGGAGCCCCAATCCCCCGCACTCCCTGCCATCTCACCGCCTCCTGCGGCAGCCGGCATTCCTTTTGAACAAAGCCAGCTGCTCCATGCAAGCTCCCTTTGCCCAAAATCAAATCTGCTTTGCTTCATAAAAGCGAGAGAAAATGTCCTCCTCTCGCTTCCATGAAGCAAAGCAGAAGTTTGCTATGACAGAGCGGGAACTCTGCATAGATCCCGCCCTGCCATAGCAAACTACAGTGTCCCAGGGGTAGCCAGCATGGGTCATTGTTGAAACCGGCCCTCGGAGATAACGATACCCAGGGCCATGGAAAGCTCCTCAAGGGAAATTGGATGATATGCCTCCATCCAATATAAAGGCCCGCAAACCTCGTACTCCCCGGGGCCGGCAGTCAACAACAGACCCCCGCAATTTAATTCATGAATGCCCAGGGAAGTAGTGCCCCCCGTGACAGTGTGGGGGAAGCTTCACCCCTCCACACTTAAATTTTACGTATACCTTCAAAGACGTGCTGCTCTTCGGAGCGGAGGGGGAGGGAACATGCGTACCCCCCCATATCATTATATTTCCTCCCAGGAAGTGGGTGTCCCCGTGACAGAAGTAAACCCCGCATCATAACTAAACATTGCTCTCGGGAACTGGCCTACCCCGGGGGCTTAATTAAACAAAGCGTGCGACACCACAGTTCGTTTTTCTTTTTCCCGCTGTGATTTCCAGGCCCTATGCGAATCACGCAAATCCCGCCGAAAACTTATAAAAAATGTTTTTTTTTTACCTTCGGACTCCCTGTGCCACCCCCTGAGCACCCTAGGGAGGTCACAGTGTTCCTACCCTGCCCTCTTCTACTTTTTTCACCCTTTTTCGCCTACTCGTTTCAACCGAGTCACAAGATGGCTGCCAACGCTTCCTAGTTTGAAGTATTGGCAGCCAATCAGAGGCAAGCTTGTGTTCGGAACGGCTCAGCCAATCAGATCTCACAATTCTCAAATATCGATATCTGTAAATCTTTAAATATCTCAAAAACTACTGAACGTATTTACACCATTTAAAGAAAAGTGTGCATTCTGGACCAAGAGCTATCTCTCTGCCAAATTTGGTGTAATTCCGTTCAGCAGTTCGGGCTGTAGCCGTGTCTAAAGTTTCCTATGGAAATTAACATGGAGAAAACATGTTTTGGGACCCCCTTTTTTCTTGGCCCCGCTTCACGAATCACCCCGAAACTTTCAAGACAGGAGCTGATCTGAGTGAACAATTAGTTTTGAAAATTTCGCAGAGATTTGTCAAATGACGCCAAAGATATTGGCAAAACAAAAAACGCTTTTCCTATGGAAACTAGGTCCTAACTATAACTACCTACTGGCGACCGCCAGTACGATGGATGGATATATATATATATATATATATATATATATATATATATATATATATATATATATATATATATATATATATTTTGGACCCTGGTTTTGGACCCCAGCAACTTGAAAGTTAGTATGCACGGGGATTACGGTGGAAAGAAAAAGCAAGAATATTCAGGCATCGCCCACTGAAGGGAAATAATTGTGGGACTGAGAGCGAACTACGAAAACCAGCATGCTCTATTGATTCAGCCTATCGTGGCGCCCACCCAGGGGGCAAACATTTAAAAAGGAGCGATTAGGTTAGTTTGTTTCTCAGCCTCAAGATGCTTCTGGCTCTTCCTTTGAAAAAGGTCAATGTGACCGAAATACATCAGGAACAAGAATGCCAGCGCTTTTAAATGTAATAAAATCTGCTCATCTCACCGTAATGTGTGCGGATCACTCCTCTCTATGTGAGAGAGGTCTCTTGTGATGTTTATACGGCTTGGTCCTGCCACGAGCGATGCAACACCGAGAAAAAGAGCACCATAACTGCCCGAAAACGGACCCTGTTTGAGTGTTTGTGAAAGCAACAAGGGCAGCAGCAGCCGCCAGGGCTTGGACCCTGGTTTTGGACCCCAGCAACTTGAAAGTTAGTGTGCACGGGGATTACGGTGGAAAGAAATAGCTAAAATATTCAGGCATCGCCCACTGAAGGGAAATAATTGTGGGACTGAGAGCGAACTACGAAAACCAGCATGCTCTATTGATTCAGCCTATCGTGGCGCCCACCAGGGGGCAAACATTTAAAAAGGAGCGATTAAGTTAGTTTGTTTCTCAGCCTCAAGATGATTCTGGCTCTTCCTTTGAAAAAGGTCAATGTGACCGAAATGCATCAGGAACAAGAATGCCAGCGCTTTTAAATGTAATAAAATCTGCTCATCTCACCGTAATGTGTGCGGCTCACTCCTTTCTCTGTGAGAGAGGTCTCTTGTGATATATATATATATATATATATATATATATATACATATATATCAATAGCCAGTGGCCGACAGTACTCACTGATTCCACTTTGGGTAAATATCTTCCCAACAAACCGAATTTAACATTCCGTCGAGCTCTATCAATGAAAAAAAGCATTAGTCAGAAGCAGTCCAGAAGTAATCAAGAAAACAAAATGGCTATCTTCTTAAAAAGGCTTTTTTAAATGCAGTTTCTCTAGGGCATGCCGCTTTGGGATAAATACTTCGAACTATATCATGGCATTCAGTTCTAAACCGATTGATTTGAAAGGTCTTTACAATTGTAGGACGGAGTTTGTGGTATATGTTCTAGTATGCACCTGCGGGCTTCAATATGTGGGCAGCACAAAGCTGCAAGTACATGTAAGAATTTTGCAGGATTTAAGGGCAATTGTGTACTCGGATCCCACATATCCAGTGGCACGCCACTTTAAACAAGTTCTTGAGAACAATTTAGACTGTGTAAAGCATTTTGTCATAGGTGCTGTCCCAGCATTGAGGAGAGGAGGCAATAGAGAAAAGATGTTACACCAGTTGGAGACTCGCTTCATTTTAGAGTTGGATTTCAAAGTACCCAATGGGCTTCTTACCAGTGAAGATTTGCTAATTTTTTTCGAAATATTTCATGAATTTTTTGATTAGGAAATCAATACAAATAATTATAACTTTTTTTTTGATTAACAATTTTATTGGTTTTTATGAGCAATAAAATAAACAGTGCATCACCATGACATAGAAAGCGTTTCAATGCATCTATTGAATAATCTCCCCATTTGGTCTCATGATAGACGAACCACGTAATGTTCCCCAAAGCTTCAAACATTTCCTGCAGAGATAACCCAGAAAGCCCAGCCATTAGCCCCAGATATGTTCGTGTTTGGTCAGACAGCCTCGTGCCTCATACACAGATTTTTCTTGGATAGCGCACCAGTCCACTCCTCTATGCCACTGTGCGAGGAGGGAGATGTTGAGTCTTTCCAGGCCGCTGCAATGCCTCTCTTAGCTACTAAAATGGCAGTCCCAAGGAACAATTTATCAGTACGGGAACCATCCAGTCCCTCCATCACTCCTAGGAAAAGGGCAAGAGGACTAAGAGGGATCGCCCAACCCATTACACTACTTAGTTCAGCCACGAACAATGCCCAGTATTTGGAGAGATTGGCGCAGGACCAGAGCTTGTGGTACAAATCGGCAGGCTCCTCCTCACAGCGGGGGCATTTTGGGGTCAGAAGGAATCCCGCTTTATGTAGCCGTACAGGGGTGAGGTATGAACAGTAAAGATAGTAGATTTGAATGAGGTAGAGCCTAGCCAATATGGTGAGCACCCTAGGGGCCATCAGTGCATCCCTCCAATCCTTCTCCTCCAAAGGGCCAATCCAGTGTTCCCAGCGAGTCCTAAGGGAGTCCAACGTGGACGGGGTGTTGTTTATCAGGGATCGATAGATTTGGGATATTCCTCCCTTCCCCAGGTTCCCCATAAGAAGCTTAGCTTCCAACAGACTAAATTCTGGGAATGTCGTGTGGTCAGGAATTTGGAGGGCAAGTGCATGTTGCATCTGGAGGTATTTGAAGAATTGAGTAGAGTGTAGGGAGTATGTTTGCTGCAGTTCCTGAAAGGAGGACAGCTGTTCGCCTCTCCATACATCCCCCAAGCGAGTGATGCCGATCTGGTCCCACTTCTGGAAGCCCGTCAGTGTCCCCCTCCAGCATCCAATTCCCATGCCAGAGAGGCGTTTGTAGTGTATTTTAGTATCCCACTGGGTGTGTCACAGAGCACACCGCCACGCCAGGAGGATCGTACGCGTTACTGTTGATAACGTGTGAGGATTTGGAGCCCCATAGAGCATAGCCTGGACTTGGGGGAACCCAAGGTTTTCCAGTTTCATTTGGTACACGCGATCTGACCAACCGCCATTAAACCAATCGTGAATCACCAGGAGACGGGTAGCCAGGTAGTACAGGAAGGGGTTTGTCATCTCCATTCCTCTGTCGTATGGGGCCCACTGGCAATGCGCAAGGGCCAGTCGCGATCTCAAGTCCCCCCAGAGAAAAGTCATGGCTACGCCATCCAAGCAACGGAACCAAAAGCGGGGAAGGTGGAGCGGGAGGTTCTGGAGAACATGAAGAAGACGGGGCAGAACCATCATTTTAAACAGGGCAATACTACCCAGGGGGTTGAGTGGAAGTGATTGCCAACGACGGAGGTCATCCTTTGTTTGTTTGAACAATGAGTCCACATTGAGGGACCAGGTCAGCTCCGGGAGAAGCGCTACCCATATTCCGAGATACTTGAATGAAAGCCTACGCAGGCGGATAGTCGTTTGCCAGTCCACTCATTCTCTTGATGCATAAAGTGGCACCAGGGTAGATTTCGCTGGGTTAAGGCGTAAGCCCGGCGCTTTCTCAAAACAATGGAGGATCTGGAGGCGCCTCAGTCCGCACTGGGCTGGGTCAGATAGAAAGAGCAGGACATTGTCTGCGTACAAGGCAATCCAATCTTCATGTGAGCCCTGCCATCGCTATCCCTGTATCCGTTCATCAGCCCGAAAGACAAGCCAGGGGCTATATTGTGAGAGCAAATAGGAGAGGGGAGAGTGGGCAGCCCTGTCCGGTTCCCTTCCTGATAGGGAATGCTTCTGATAGTGCTCTGGTTATGAGGACCCTGGCAGATGGGCTAGCCTAGAGGACTCCAACCACCCTCTGATACTGGGGGCTGAAGCCCGCTCTCTCTAGCACGCCCTCCAAGTAGTGTCAATTAACTGTATCAAAGGCCTTCTCAAAATCGAGTAACACTAGGGCCAGATATAGAGAAAGGAGGTGACGTGAGCAAGGGCCACATGGAGGCGTTTCAAACAGTGCCTTGCGCTACGATGCGGCATGAAGCCACACTGATCCATGTGTATGAGAATGTGAAGTACCCACTTTAAATGGGCGTCAAGAATCATTGCGTACATTTTAATCTCAGTATTAATCAGTGAAATGGGGCGGTAGCTGTAGCACAAAGTTTTGGGAGGGTCCGCTTTAGGTATAACCACGATTGTGACTGTGTCAGTGTCGGGCAGAAAGGCGCCTTTTTCCAGAGCCTCCTCAAACAGGGAAAGAAGGCGTGGGGTCAGGATTTTCCGGAATGCTGCATAGTATTCCGCAGGGAAACCATCTGGACCAGGAGTCTTATGGGTAGCAAGTGACGAGATTGCCTCACCAATCTCATCGACCGTGATGGGCTCATCCATGGCTGTAGCTGCATTCTCTGGGAGCTGCGGAAGAGGAACACCCTGGAGGAAGAGGGAGCTGGCGGCCAACGTATGTGAATGATCTGTGGAGTAGAGCGTTGCGTACTAGTTCGCAAACGTGTGTGCAATGTCAGCGGGAGCGCGCAAGGTTTGCCCCTGTGTGTCGCGAATTTCTGGGACAATTCGGTTGGCTAGGGGATGGGTAGCTAGCCAATGAAGCAATTTGCCATTCTTGTCTCCCCATCCATAAACTCGGGCTACCGTGGACCTCCAAATCAATTTAACAGATTCAAGAGAAGCGGTTTTGATCTCTTCCCGTACTAAGTGGAGCTGCTGGTGCTCTGCCTCCCCGTCCGTCGTAGTCGCATTCAGTTCGAGCTGGAGAGCCCTGGCTTCAAGCTGAGAGAGGTGATGGTCTTGGACCTGCCGTCTGTGTTTAAGGAATCCCCTGCATACCCACGAATCGCAACTTTGCCTGCCTCCCACAGTGTGCTGTGACGTTGCACTGTGCCCTCGTTGGTGTGAAAGTAGAGTTTCAGTTCTCCCTCGATCCCTTGCTTATATTGTGGGTCCTGAAGGAACCAGGTGTTTAGTCTCCATATGGGCCATAGAGCTCCCGCGGGACGCCCGACTCGCAGGAGAAGTGGGGAGTGGTCTGAAACCCCTCTAGCCAGGATTTAGATTTCAGAGATTATCCTACAATCTGGGGCAGGCATAAATATAAGGTCAATTTGAGAGTGGGTGTGGTGTGCTGTGGATCTGTGGGTATATTGTAGTGTACTAGGGTGCCAGGTACGCCAGACGTCGCAGAGGCCCAGTTTGGAAGCCCAATCTCCGAGACGCCTGGCACCTAGTGTTCTGTGGGAGGATGGTGCACCCGTGGCATCCTTGGCAGGGTCTGGGACAGCATTAAAATCTCCCCCCTATCATCGTTATACCCTGGGGGAGAGAGGATATTACCGCCATCGCGACCCGGAGAGTGGACTCCAGGTTTGCCGGGGGGGCATACAGTGACATCAGGTTAATAGTGGTGTCTCCAAGGGTAACTGTGAGGGTAATGAATCGGCCCAGAGGATTGCTAGATGTGTGGACTCACGTGAAGGGAAGAGAGCGTCGCAAAAGGATCGCGTTCTTTGAGTTTCTCTGGAGAACCTAGAAATGCCAAACCCTGTCAAAGCCCTGGCGTGCTAGGAAGGGACATCGATTACCCATCAGGTGCGTCCTTTGTAGTAACAAGACAACTGGATTGACCCTTCGTGCATATTTTAAAATCGCTATTCATTTAATTTTATCAAGGAGTCCATTAACATTCCATTAAAGGACTTTAAGGGGCTCACCCCCATTACCTGGGTGTGGCATTACAGTGACATGGCAACATGCAGGGCCGACGGACTGGGATGCTTAATTGCTCTGAGTGGGTAGGTCTTGGGAGCACTTGGGTGTATTCAGGTTCACCACGAGGGCCGCCCGTGGGTGCATTATGGATTTTGTACACAGTGATGAAAAGAAACAGAATAATACAAACGAAAGCAGGGAGAACAGTTCCTGCCGAAACTAAGTCCCAACCAACCACCCTCCCCATACTTCCCCAATTGAAGCATCTGTCACCAAGTAAATTGAGATTAAGACTGTGATGAGATTAACTATTAAAGTGTGGTGTAAGGGCAACATGTTGGGCCCCTCTACATCGAAGGATTGGCATTCCTCCAGTTCAAGTCAGTATTTGTGGTCGTGCTCGGGATCAGATTTGGGGGCTGCGGGAGAGATCAGTGTCGCGAATTTCTGGGACAATTCGGTTGGCCAGGGGATGGGTAGCTAGCCAATGAAGCAATTTGCCATTCTTGTCTCCCCATCCATAAACTCGGGCTACCGTGGACCTCCAAATCAATTTAGCAGATTCAAGAGAAGCGGTTTTGATCTCTTCCCGTACTAAGTGGAGCTGCTGGTGCTCTGCCTCCCCGTCCGTCGTAGTCGCATTCAGTTCGAGCTGGAGAGCCCTGGCTTCAAGCTGAGAGAGGTGATGGTCTTGGACCTGCCGTCTGTGTTTAAGGAATCCCCTGCATACCCACGAATCGCAACTTTGCCTGCCTCCCACAGTGTGCTGTGACGTTGCACTGTGCCCTCGTTGGTGTGAAAGTAGAGTTTCAGTTCTCCCTCGATCCCTTGCTTATATTGTTGGTCCTGAAGGAACCAGGTGTTTAGTCTCCATATGGGCCATAGAGCTCCCGTGGGACGCCCGACTTGCAAGAGAAGTGGGGAGTGGTCTGAAACCCCTCTTGCCATGATTTAGATTTCAGAGATTATCCTACAATCTGGGGCAGGCATGAAGATAAGGTCAATTTGAGAGTGGGTGTGGTGTGCTGCGGATGTGTGGGTATACTGTAGTGTACTAAGGTGCCAGGTACGCCAGACATCGCAGAGGCCCAGTTTGGAAGCCCAATCTCCGAGACGCCTGGCACCTAGTGTTCTGTGGGAGGATGGTGCACCCGTGGCATCCTTGGCAGGGTCTGGGACAGCATTAAAATCTCCCCCCTCTCATCGTTATACCCTGGGGGAGAGAGGATATTACCGCCATCGCGTCCCGGAGAGTGGACTTCAGGTTTGCCGGGGGGGCATACAGTGACATCACGTTAATAGTGGTGTCTCCAAGGGTACCTGTGAGGGTAATGAATCGGCCCAGAGGATTGCTAGATGTGTGGACTCGCGTGAAGGGAAGTGAGCGTCGCAAAAGGATCACGTTCTTTGAGTTCCTCTGGAGAACCTAGAAATGCCAAACCCTGTCAAAGCCCTGGCGTGCTAGGAAGGGACATCGATTACCCATCAGGTGCGTCCTTTGTAGTAACAAGACATCTGGATTGACCCTTCGTGCATATTTTAAAATCGCTATTCATTTAATTTTATCAAGGAATCCATTAACATTCCATTAAAGGACTTTAAGGGGCTCACCCCCATTACCTGGGTGTGGCATTACAGTGACATGGCAACATGCAGGGCCGACGGACTGGGATGCTTAGTTGCTCCGAGTGGGTAGGTCTTGGGAGCACTTGGGTGTATTCAGGTTCACCACGAGGGCCGCCCGGGGGTGCATTATGGCTTTTGTACACAGTGATTAAAAGAAACAGAATAATACAAACGAAAGCAGGGAGAACAGTTCCTGCCGAAACTAAGTCCCAACCAACCACCCTCCCCATACTTCCCCAATTGAAGCATCTGTCGCCCAGTAAATTGAGATTAAGACTGTGATGAGATTAACTATTAAGGCGTGGTGTAAGGGCAACATGTTGGGCCCCTCTACATCGAAGGATTGGCATTCCTCCAGTTCAAGTCAGTATTTGTGGTCGTGCTCGGGATCAGATTCGGGGGCTGCGTGAGAGATCAGTGTCTTTAGAGATTGGTTTTGGAGAGTCCATGAGGCCCTCTGCAGGGGACAGGTCCGATCCACCAGAGTTTCCATGTAGTCTAGGTGGCTCCTGGAGCAGCAACAACTTGTTTCTCCCATGGGAGAGCCAGCGGGTGAGGGAGAAGCCCTTCCACAGGTGTTGCGACTTCTCCGAGACTCAGTGCATCTCCCCCGGGAGCCTGCAGACGCTCCCACTCGCCCCCGTTTCTGAGGGTCAGTTGGAGGGGCACCCTTTCCGGGGCGGATTGGGCATTCCTCAGTCGCCCAGGACCATGCCGCTTCCAGCGTATCAAAGAAGTATGACTTATTTTGAAAAATCACCTTGAGGCAGGCTTGAAAGATGAGTCTATAAGGCAATATCGAGGTTCCGCAGTTTGTTTTACATGGAAATATGATCTCCTTTGGGCTTGCACTTCCTTGGTGTAATCAGGGAAAATAATAATTTTAGCTTCTTTGTGGAAAAGCTCCCGTCTGGACTGGGCTTAGTGCAAGATGGCATCGCGATCTCTGAAGTTTAGGATGCTCGGAATGATTGGCCGGTGCGGGGCTCCCGGTGGCGGCCTCGGTTCCAGCGAGCGGTGGGCCCTCTCCACCACAAACCATGAGGACAGGGCATTTAGGGGCATCCATGACTTGATCCAGTCCTCAATTAAGTTGTTCATTTGCGAGGGTTCTGTCCCCTCAGGGAAGCCCACGAGGTGAAGATTGTTTTGACGCGATCTGATTTCTGCATTTTCGGCCCGTCTATGGAGATCAGCTGTATGGGATAACAGCTGTTTGACTTGCGCCTTATGCATTGAGACATCATCTTCAACCTCCAAAAGGTGGTATACCATCTCCGTGATGCGGGCAGTGGCGCTACGGAGGTCCTGGCAGATGAGGGCCATGTCCACCCGCACCTCCCCGATCTTGGTCTCCATGCAATATTAACAAGCCTTGATGGCCTGCAGGAGGGTAGCCAGGTCACCCCTGGGGGGGCGGCCACAGGGGGCGCAGGTTCATCTTGACCGGGACCACTGACCGCATACTGCTCCATACGGGTCTGGGATTTCACCCTTCTGTGTTTCCCCATGGCTATCCGTTCTTCAAGAGAGGGCGGTATGGATCCACTGTGCGCATCTCGGTTCAAGATCCCGGGGCGTTGGCTGGTGCAGCCGTGTGGGGAAGGTCCAAGGCCAGGTGTAAGCCATGAGGCTTAGCACGTCGTGGACTCCAGCACCGGCCGCCTGTATTGCACGGGGTGGTCTTGTGTGTAGAGAGTGGGAGATCCCAATGTAGGCAAGTGAAGGCCTGCGGGGAGGAGCAGAGGGCCGAGCGAGAGGCCAACCCCGGCGGTGAGAGTAATGTGCAGGCCCCGGTGTAGAGAGAGCCCAGATTAAAGAACGAGAGGGCCCCCAGGATCCACTCGGGCCCTCAACTTGACCCTGCTGCTGTCTGCCGATCCGGGGTTGTTTGGTGGTGTCACCCCTCATGACAAACCCACAGTTATGAGGGTCTCTGAGCCCAGAAGCGTCCCTGGAGGGCGGGGGTCCCACCAGCCGCAGACCGAGGCAGTCCCAGTCATGCGTCGAGGCACCCTGCTCCCCATGCAGCAGCCGCGAGGCGTTCACCGCACCCACTAGGACACAGAGGAGCCCCGCTGCTCCAGCGCTGCGGGCCCACCTTCACCTTCACCTCCAGGGCTTGCGTAGCAGATATGGGGCCTCTCTTGCAGGCAGTTGTGTTCTCCCACTGATGGCTCACCCCAGGCCCACCAGAACCGTCTCACTGATCGCTGGCCGATCGACCCGGCCACTCTCACCGCCCAGAGGACCCCAGCCTGCCAGACCACGGGCGGGGGGCCCTCAGCTTCAGAGCATGCAGGAAAGCACTCACCGCGGGAGGCCCTCCAGATCGGGCCCTGCACCCCACGCCCGTCAGCGGCTCACACATGGCGAGGTGTCCTACCGACAGCAGGCCCAACGCCTCCAGCTCATTTCAAAATAGCTCCTGTCCGATGCTGGGTGGGGGCTCTCACCTGCGGTAGAAATGCGGCGGCCCAGCAGAGCCCCAGACGCGTTCCCTATTGCCTTCAAGCGCCACAGCAGGTCATCTCGGTGCCGCTCCCAGGGCGCTCTCACAGCCGTCGCAGCCTCAGTGGGTCCTCACAGCCGCGTTCGGCTGTAGCTGTGCCAGCGGGCCAGACTCCCAGGCTCCCGGAGTCAGCTGCGCCGTGGAGACTCTGGTGTGCCGCGTTCCACAACACTCTTAGGGCCAGCCCCGCCGGTGCTAGTTACCTCGCCGCCATTTTGTCACGACCCAGCAGCACCGTGGGCTGCCATTGGCTGCCTCCTCTGTTTCGAGCTGTGCTGGGTTTTGGGGGCAGGACTGCTGCAGGCATGGGTGCCCCATGGCTGGGGGTGCCCAAGTTGGAAAAAATTGCTCTGGAGGAAAGCTAGGATGACGGCGGATACTAGAGGCGCCGGAGCACTCTTAGAGTGCGACCGCCATCTTGGCTCACCAAGCCACCACCATAACTTTTTTAATGCTGTTTTTATTAACTATTTATGAAAACAGTATTTTCCCTATGAATTGTTCATTGTCCATCAAGCCAATATCTTCTTCGCTCTTTATAACAAGTGCATTTTTATTTGAATGATCTATTATTAGTTTATGGAAACTGTTAATTAGAGTATATTAATTAAACTGCATCAGGTCTTCCCTCTATTAGCACTTTGTCGCACTATGCACTTTCTTTCACCATGCACTCTATTCAGTTGGCACTTTCAATTTTTAGCACTTTAGTGAGCTCTTGAGATTAGTGGCAACAATAGAGATAAACTCATGATTGAGGTATTTCACACAACAGCAATATGTAGTTCTGTCTATCGCGGACAACAGTACCATTAGAGATAGTGATGTGGGGTTCAGTGATACATTATACATGAGGCACCAATAAAAAGATTAGTCGAAAATTCTCAATATAATTTTGGTTCTCAAAGCATTATGCTGATAATAATTTCAATACTGAAAAATGTTCCGCATGTGATAGTAAATAATGTACACTGATATATATATGCCACAGTTGTGAAATCAATAACAAACGGAACTTCATGATTTCATATGAATATTCAATTAATATAAGTGACTTAACAGGATAAATTGCATATGTAAATTTGAATTTGTTGATTTTATGTCCGATTTGGATGATATACCTCTAAATGTTCAAAGACTTAGTATTGTTTCAGTTGCTGCTATCTTTGTAGTTTTTTTTTGTGATAATCACGTGAGCGGAAGTATGTAAAAGCAGAAAAAATGTTGCAGCGCGTCTGTGATCAAGGCCACTTACAGTGGCCGAAACGTGTCATGGACATTAGTGAATAAATAATATATTTTGCACCTCAACATCTTGGAGTCTGTTCCCGCTTCGTGGAGATGGGAATTGATGAAGTTCTGGGACTGTTTCTATGATATATATATATATATATATATATAGATATATCTATAGAGATATAGATGTAGATATATGTATATATTTGTAAGTTAATTCAAAGCATTTAGTTAATGTATAGGACTTAGTAGTGTGTGTAATAAAAGTACTTCTACTTTTTAAAAGGATAAGCATTGACTGGACAATGATTTATTGAGCAGGCTTTGGACTACTCAGCCTCGCTACCCTGAGAGAGTTAAGTGCTACAATTGGGTACATGGTTCCAATTAAAACGACGATTGTGGGCTTGTTACTTGGGAAAGACTCATATATTTCTCAACTTATAAACCAATTTTGTACAACCTTTGTTATCTTTATTTTCTATTGTGGAATGTTTCAAGGCGTATGCAAGCAATGTTTGCATTACTGTAAATATGGCTTGGGACAAGTAGCATTTACTAAGCTACATGTCCCATTGCTGTTTTTAAACATTTATTCTAAAAAGGATGAACTCTCGAATATCTTTGGTATGGTCATATATATGTCACAATATGGTACTTGTTTAATCACTGCAAATTCTTGAAGTCAGCTGAATCTATGAGGTTCCATTCTTCTAAATATTTTTGCGCAGATACAGAGATTTCAAATGTCCCAACACTGTTGTGTAGCAATGTAAAAAGGGCAGACACAGGGATCTGAGTGAAAAAGGTTTATTTAGATCAAGTGAATTAGGACATAGATATAATCTAACCCTCGGCGTAGCAGGGGTAGTGCCTCTACACGTATTTCCACGGAGTTTAAAAAAAACTCAGTGGAAATACGCTCCGCTCCGCTCCCTCCCTCTCCCCTCCCAAAGTCTTTAAAAATGTATAAAAAGCCACTTTTAATCACAGAAGGACGCGAGGAGCAGGACGGAGAGCGGCCAGGCAGGGGAGGTGGCAGACAACAGGTAAGTGGCTTCTTTTACATTTTTAAAGACTTTGGGAGGGGGAAGGGAGCGGGTAACTCCACTCCGCCACGGAGGCAGAGTTTTTGCCTACTCTCCGTGTTCGCCATGGAGCGCGGAGTAGGCAAATCTCCGCAAACTCCGCTGGCGGAACGGAGTTACCGACCCAGGGTTAATATAATCTCAGTGAAGGAACATGAAATAATCAATGGTAATTCAGGCACCACAGCACCAAGTCCACAATTTAGTCTACTGATTAAATGGATAGGGCATGTTAAAGTAGATTAATTACTGGGGGACGGAATTTAAATGATGTTGGGCCTGTTTTTTTTATCAATTTTTTTATCAATGAGGATTGAAAGGACCAGCTATAGAAGCATATTGGAAGTAAAAGGTCTATTGTACCACATAAATTCAAGGAATGACCGACGATCTTTCTTTGGAAAAGGAAGCAATTTGATAGTTTCCAATGTGTCTACTTGGTGAAGTACAAAAACTTCCCCCGAACATAGCTAAGTGCTTGACTTCAGCCACAGCAAACAAGCCTTTCTTAGGGTTAGCGTGTATGCCTGTTGTGTTTATGGCCTGAGAGACCTTCATTTTTTTTTAAACTTTATTTATCATTTTTTATAAAGTGTGCACATCACATATTTTGACAGGTCATACACATCATGAGTATAGAGAACTTAAACAGTGGCCCTTGTACATTGAACAACATGACATGAGCCCATAAAGCGCAGACCAATCTAGATCCTTAACCGGTGCGAGATCTCCATGTACCCGGTGTGAGAAGTTGGCCTGGTATATGCTGTTCACTAATTAAAGTGGACACCTTGCACCAGAACAATTCGACTCTTATGGTAGATAGATTTAAGACAACCTTTATAGAAAGCTATCCTAGTGGTAGCTGTGGAGAGCAGCCTTCAGGCTAAGTCTTGAAGGAATGTAAAGCAGCTTGTTTTACCACACAATCTCTTGAATCACCAAATGAAAAGACACCACACAGGTATATATATCAAATATATATGTATTTATTAATAAACACTCTCTACTAATCTCTTTATGAGATTAGAGGACAGGAACATATGTACAAGTCAAATATTATCAGAATAAGTTTAGCACAATTGAATATTACAATCTTAGTTTGCTAGACCTAGGTCTAGGGCATCTAGAATAGAGGGACCCCCAAGAACCACCCCAGGTAGTTGTAGGAGACCCACAGGGGACGGACGCGGTGACCTGGCACCGATGCGAATCCTGTACGAGTCTATGCACTCAGACGCGATTGAGATATCAATGTTAAAGGTCCCTTGCGTGTTCGAGGCAAACACACCGATCGGTCCTTGTACGAGTCGAAGGACGCGGTTACAGATGGAATTGCAAGGGAGTTGGACGCGGTGTGTCTAACACAGACGCAAACCTTGTATGAGTCAGTGCGATAGTCGCACCTGGAAAGTTAGAGTTTTAGGACACTTCTAGGGAAGCTACAAGCAAGTCACTTACAGGGTAAGTAGTTCTAGGGCCCACACCCACAGGAGCACCATAGTGCTGAAGTTACCTCACCCAGGGGAGCCGGGTGCATAGGTGTTCTTTGGTGTCGGATCGCGGCGTCGTTTTCAATGGGAGCCAGTGAAGACTTGCTGCTTGCGGCGACAGGAGAAGTGTCCGGAGGAATCCAAGCCTGGATTCGGAAGATGGAAGACCTGAAAGCAGAGGGGACAGTGTTCAAAGTCACTTTGCAGTGACTCGGGGCAAGGAAGATGGATGCCCACCGTCGTCGCAAGATTCAGGTCGTTCGCGGTTGTCTTGACTCTTCAGCCACGAGGTCCAGGAGGCGTCGACGATGACCAGGAGCTGGATTCGGCGTGTCCCACGATGTCTGCAGCTTACTGCGGTGTCGGCGACTCGATCGGAGCCAACAAGCCTTGGTAAACCTCGGGGAAAGTGTGAAGAGGCAATGGCGCAGACCAGCAAGGTCTGGGGGACTCACCCAGCGAGGGTAAGTCAGGGCAGGCCTGGAGCAACCAGGAGAGCCCTTCGGTTTCTTTAGGAAGTCTTCTGGGGACCCACAAGCCGGCTGGCAAGGGATCGCAAAGACGCCTCGGGAGGATTCGCTCACAGGGGCCCACGGTCACTCGGGACGTGGTAGGCCACTGATCTTAGGAGAGATTCCTGCTGGAGGCTGGTACCACACGTGGTCCAAAGCACAAGTTCGTGGAACGTTGTGAAGGGGTTGCACTTGACAATAGTGCACGGTACCCAGGGGTCGCGGTTCCTCATTACTCTTGGGGTTCACTGGCCTCAGCTTCGCTGGGGACTCACGATGGCCTTTGAGAAGTCAGGAAATCCACTTCTTGGGCTGCAGGGACTTCGGACTCCGGTGGAAGCGGAGTAGTTTGCAACCGTCGTTTGTAGTTTTTGGTGCCTGCCAAGCAGGGGAGTCACTCCTTGACTCCAAGGGAGATTCTTCAGTCTTCCAAAGGTAGTGGAACGTCGAAGGTCCGGGATTCTTCTTGTAGAGCGTCGTCCAGGGAAATCTAGGGTGCAATGCACAGGTTCCCCCTCTTATACCAAAAGAAGGGGAGGGACTAGCTCTATGACCCTACCTATGGGAGGGACAGGGGAGTGGGTGGCTACACCCACTTCCCTTTGTCCAGTTTCACGCCAGAGCAGGGACAGGTAGCCCCTGAGCCGGTTTGAACTGGCATATGCACAGAGGAGCCTTCTGCTTCCCCCAGTGCAGGACTTCAAAGCACTCTAAGAGTGCACCCACCCAGCCCCAATACACTAAACCCTGTCTGGAAGGTGGTCACACCCCCTTGGGACAGGATATCTATTGTTGGGCTCCCTCCACTGCGAGTGTTGGTCATCAGCAGGAGGGCAGCCCAGTGTCTGTGACTGGTGGCATCCATTTTGTGATGCCCGGGCTCGGCAGGATTCTACTGCGTTTCCACAGTAGGTACATGTCTATCCCTCTAGAAGGGTGAAATGCTACCCCCGCCGCCAGGACTGGCGGGGGGGTAGTATTCCAAGGTGTTTGACACCAAACACGACATGTTTCGATGCAGCCATTCCAAAGTTAGCATTTTACCGCGAGGATATAATGCACTTAAAAGTATATGGTTTAACCGCATCCACAAACAGCACCAGAGAATGGACTCTGAGAGCTGCAGAGGGGCCCTGCTCAGGCAGAGGCACCCCCTCACATAGAAGCCAAGCACCCTGCCCTCAGGATTGATAGGGCCTGCCTTAGGGGTGACTGATAGGGTTATATGTGTGTGTAGGAGAGATATAGGGAACCTATATCTCAGTGAGGGTGCTAGCACTTCCTCACTCAGGCTGCAGTAGCAGGCCTGTGGTGTCAGATTTAGTCTGCTTCCCAGGGGTGGCATAATACATGCTGCAGCCCCTGGTAGGCCTGTGAAGTACCTATGCCCTTAGTACCTAAGGTACCATATACTAGGGACTCATAAGGTACCACAGTATCCAATCACTAGTGCACTAGTGCTTTCGTTTAAAGAGAAAGCAGATAGGCTGGGGACCTGAATAGCAGGTTCCCAGCCAAACTAAGTCAAAAACCAACAAAACACCAGGAAAAAAGTGGGGGCAACCATGTAGTCAGATTCCACCTTCCTACACCCGGTCTACATGCATCGGGGATAAGGCGGCGAGTAATGGTGTCAGCTCAGGGGAATGAAGGATTTATAGCGACAGGTGCGCAGCATTGGTATCTATCAACTGTCCTACATATGATTACCCATTTCCTATACATGTCAGTCACTGTCAATTGTATTGGAGTGAAGCATATATGTACGCAAAAGCTGCCAAATATCTCATGGGCTGGATGTTGGTGGTTGCTGCAATTGAGCGTACAGTTCACTGGTCGTGTCACAAAAAAGGAGGCTCTTAAGCCAGACTTTGATAGTGGGGTGTCGTGTGCCTCCCCAATATATAATGACCTTGCGTTTTGTGAATAAGAGTGCGATTGGAAGAAATCTGAGGGTTTCCTTTGGGGTATCAGTACGTATCCCAACAGGGCTAGAGGTGGATTGGGTATCATTGTCGCGCCTACCATCAGGGAGACTTGTGTGAAAATTTCAGTCCAATAACTGTTGATGTGGGGACACAAGATCAGAAAACGGGGGGAGAAAGAGGGATACGCTAGGTCCACCCTCCTAATATAATCATAAGCCCACAAAAATCCGAAGTCTCGGATAAAGAACCTAGCCAAATTATACAAAATAGGTTTTCCACTCAGTAAGAGTCAGAAAAAAGCAAGATAGGAAAAATGTCCTTTCTTGAGTCCCCTCACTCACCAGGGTTTTCCCACGGTGACATGCTTCATCATAGGGGCCATCCCAACCCGCTGCGGTTGGGGCGTGCTACGACTTGCGACACTACGTAGGAGCACTTATTGTGAGTGACTATGTGTAGTGCGGTGTTGAGAGTGGAGTGGGTGAATTAAAAATATCTAGCTAGTGGGCGAAATAGATTTATTCTGGCTCCTAGCCGATATATTAAAAACGGGGTCGGTCTCTAGGGTTCCTGTCTGCAATGGGTCAGGGGTCCCTAGTGGACGTCAACTAGTTTCGAGCTTCCCCAGTGCTCTTCTTCAGGACAAACGGGGTCCAGCCCTGTATTGTACCACTCCTAAAGTGACCTAAAATAGGGAAAAAGTGGTGCTGCAATTATTAAGCAGGCAAAGTTTATACATACGATCCAATGATCACGTGGTATCTGTAATAGAAATGAAAAACAGCATTTATCGAGTACAACCTACTCCATGCGATGTAGGTGAATTCTTGAGACCGCAATGCAACGAAATCACTCATCCATGTAACCATGGTGTCCTCAAAGCTCTCACGTGCTTAACCGTGTACGGTTGAAAGCTATTCACGCCTTACTCAGACACATCAAGTTGTGACATAGTCAGTGCCTGGTGCAAGTTAAAAACAAAATGTCACCACGTGACATTACCCTTTAAAAACATGACGACCTTACGAAAGTGATTTTTTGATAGTTGACGTTCTCATTGTGAGCAATCAAAGGCATGCACGGCCGTTTTATGCCTCTCGTAATTGCCGTGATGGTAATTTATGATGTACGATAAATGATAGAACCGCACCTGGACTGACACAGACAGACAGTACGACGAAAAAACTACATATATGGAGTAAAACATACTGATTAGATAGCAAGATTGTGCTTCATGGTCTCTGAGGGACTGGAGAGGTCTCGGACACTGTGGGAGGAAGCAGGACAAAGCATTGTCGAAAGCTGCGCTGCTAAAGAGAAAGACGGGGCAGGTGCGCTGTGGAGGTTTTCGCTGGCTGCCCTGCCCGTTCCTGAAAGGGAATTGACTTACTTGGAGAAAATATCCTCACCGGCGTGTTCACCTGCTTGCCCTCGTGATCGCATGTTAGCGAGTCTCTCCCGGGTGCAGGTTTTTAAAAAAAGGAAGTGTTTCCGCCTGGTCATGCGGTGAAGACTAGAGCAGAAACCTTCACAAAATGGCCGCCGCATTTGACTCAAACCGGCGGCCCTATTGGGGACACGCTTAGAGTTCAAGGTGATTTCGCTTTACATTGGGCTTACTAGAAGCTTGTGGAGTGCCTGGGAAAGGGCTCCTCTTATTCTTAGCCTCCTGTTTATTTCTACTTTGTTACCAAGACGTACAGTACCCCTGGAATTCAGCTAGTGAGCGCCTGGAAAAGGGCTCAGAAATTCTTTTTCGTGCATTTGTTTTAAAAATGTTTTAATTTACACTGTCACTCACTATCCCTGATATTTTAACTCACCGGATACTCTGTGTCCCTCCTCGGTCCACCGCGGATTGTTCAGTTTGAGTGGAGGGAGGTGACACTCACCGGAAGTAAGCAGAGCAGTCCACTTCCGGAATATAGTAGGAGGTTAGCAGTCTAGCTGCCCACCTCTCTATAAGAGCACATGCCTGGACCCACGCGCAGCGGACGCGCTTAGAGTTCAAGGTGATTTCGCTTTACATTGGGCTTACTAGAAGCTTGTGGAGTGCCTGGGAAAGGGCTCCTCTTATTCTTAGCCTCCTGTTTATTTCTACTTTGTTACCAAGACGTACAGTACCCCTGGAATTCAGCTAGTGAGCGCCTGGAAAAGGGCTTAGAAATTCTTTTTCGTGCATTTGTTTTAAAAATGTTTTAATTTACACTGTCACTCACTATCCCTGATATTTTAACTCACCGGATACTCTGTGTCCCTCCTCGGTCCACCGCGGATTGTTCCGTTTGAGTGGAGGGAGGTGACACTCACCGGAAGTAAGCAGAGCAGTCCACTTCCGGAATATAGTAGGAGGTTAGCAGTCTAGCTGCCCACCTCTCTATAAGAGCACATGCCTGGACCCACGCGCAGCGGACGCGCTTAGAGTTCAAGGTGATTTCGCTTTACATTGGGCTTACTAGAAGCTTGTGGAGTGCCTGGGAAAGGGCTCCTCTTATTCTTAGCCTCCTGTTTATTTCTACTTTGTTACCAAGACGTACAGTACCCCTGGAATTCAGCTAGTGAGCGCCTGGAAAAGGGCTCAGAAATTCTTTTTCGTGCATTTGTTTTAAAAATGTTTTAATTTACACTGTCACTCACTATCCCTGATATTTTAACTCACCGGATACTCTGTGTCCCTTCTCGGTCCACCGCGGATTGTTCCGTTTGAGTGGAGGGAGGTGACACTCACCGGAAGTAAGCAGAGCAGTCCACTTCCGGAATATAGTAGGAGGTTAGCAGTCTAGCTGCCCACCTCTCTATAAGAGCACATGCCTGGACCCACGCGCAGCGGACGCGCGCAGCGGGCGCGCCGCTGGCGCACCGAAGGCGCGCCTAAGGCAAGCCCGTCTGCGCCCGTCCGCGCCAGCACGTCGCCAGGAGCAGGAACCTTGGTTGGCTCAGCCCCAATGCTGCTCAACTCCACACTCAGGTCAGAAGCGCGCCGCACCTATACCAGTCAGGAGCTGTTACAGATAAAGAATGAGCAAGTTAGCTGTCTTATTAGGCACACTACATGCCCGACGATCATGGATATAGATGGACCCTTTGCATGTCGTTCTTGTAGATTCCACAGCATTAACTACATAGATTCCCCTCGTACCCCCCTTGACATCGATGGATGGAACGGCTTTCTAGCTAATGTTAGATCACTACCTAAACATGCCACCAACATTTGGGATCTTCTCTCTTCCACTCGCCCACACCTAGGGTTTCTGACAGAAACCTGGACTAAATCCAACTCTAATCCTGCAATAGCAGTGGCCCTTCCGGAGGATTACCATATACAAAAACAGGACAGACCGCGCAAAATGGGAGGTGGCATAGCCATTGTTTACAAAGATCCCATCAAAGTCTCCATTCTAGACCAAATCTGTAATGATACACAGGAAACACTTATTTTTAGAATTGACCTACACTCACAACTAATTTGGAAGGGAGCCCTTGTCTATCGCCCACCAGGACCTCTTTCCAATTTCACCTCACAACTAATGGAACTCATATCTCCTCACGTTATTTCAGCCAGGAATTTTGTATTACTCGGTGATTTTAACGTACACAGTGAAAATCCCACTAATCAAGAGGCGGCCTCACTTCTGGCAGATTTGTCCTCACTCAATCTTAATAAAATAAACAGCGATCCTACACATCGAGCAGGACATACGCTAGATTTAATTCTTAACAAACTCTCCCAACATTACTTGTGGGGCAACCTGCCCCCTGATCTGGACGGATCACTCAATGATAGAGTTTAGCATTAGTGGCCCCAAGGAACTCTCTGCTCCTAAATTACTCACTAAAAAGAGTTATAGACAATGGCATAAAATTACGCCTACACAGTTTCAAGATACTTTTATCCCTCCACGGATCTCGAAATCTGACAGTATAGTGCAGCAGTTAGCCTCCTTCAATACCAGTTTAATGTTCACCATTGACCACCTAGCCCCTTTGAAACTATGCCCTACTATTAATAAGCGCCAGCAGGCAGCTTAGTACTCGGTCTCCTTACGGACTGAAAAAAGTCAATGTAAGAAACTTGAACGCAGATGGCGCCACTCACAAAACCCACAGGATAAAGACCGATTCAAACAAGCTATAACCCAGTACCATAAAAACCTAAAAACGCCCGCAAGACTCACATTGCATCCCAACTTGAACAAGAAAGTAATGCTCCGAGAAAGCTCTATCAGATCCTACAAACTTTTATTAACCCTAAGGCTTGTGACGCTGAGGCTGCCCCTTCCCAAGTTTTGTGTGACAATATAGCTATCCATCTTACTCAGAAAATTTATTTAATCTATGATAAAATCATGACAGCTAAGGGCTTACAAATAGGCCCCAAGACTGACCCCCTTCCAACTATTCCTAATGATGCTTCTCTGGAGAATTACCCGATACTTACTCCGGAGGAGACAGAGGCCCTCCTTAAGTCTGTTAAATCGGGATCCCCACTAGATCTTATCCCGGCTAGAGTTGCCATGACTCTATTTAAAGAATTAGCCGAACCTATCTGCTCGATCCTGAATAGTTCCATGAAGGAAGGCATTCTCCCCCCAGAATGGAAAGCTGCACAAATTCTCCCTATCAAGAAAAACTCTAACATCTCCACGGAGGATGTTTCAAACTATCGCCCCATCTCGCTGCTTCCTTTACTGAGTAAGCTCCTAGAAAAGCACATTAATAAGCATCTGTCCAATTTTTTAGAATCTTCCAACTGTCTGGACCCCTCTCAGTCTGGATTCAGACCCAGGCACAGTACGGAGACTGCGTTGGTGGAAGTTACAGATAACATAAGAGCGCAGCTCGACGGTGAGTCGGGCAGTACTTTTGGTGCTGCTTGACCTGTCCGCTGCGTTCGATACCATCTCCCACCAAATCTTAATGGGAAGATTAGAGGGCACAGGCCTCAAAGGGAATGCCCTGAAATGGATTGGGAACTTCCTGTCCGAAAGAACCCAGACCGTTCATCTTGGCCCTTTCCGCTCACAGACTACCAAGGTGACTAAGGGAGTACCACAGGGCTCCTGTCTTAGTCCTACTCTCTTCAATATTTACGTCTCCCCTTTGGCAGGACTATTGAGAAAGTTAGGATTTAGTCCCATATCCTACGCCGACGATACCCAACTCCTCCTCTCCTTCGACAAAACAAGTTCAGATACTCAGGCTATTTTTGCAGAAGGCATGAAATCTATCGCGGAATGGATGAAGGATAACTTCCTCCAATTGAATACAGGAAAGTCAGAGATAATGTTGTTTGGAGAAGCAACAGTTAGATGGTCCCCAAGTTGGTGGCCGGAGATTCTGGGCTCCGCCCCCAATCCAAAATTGATAGTAAAAATCCTGGGGGTCAAAATAGACCAGAAACTGACACTGGGGGAACACATTTCCACAACAGTGGGAGTCTGTTTTCATAATCTCAGCCTTCTTAGGAGAGTTTTCCCCTTTCTACCACTGTCAACCCGGAAGACCTTGGTACAGGCTCTGGTGCTGAGCCGTCTGGATTACTGCAATGCTCTGCTGATTACAGCTAATGAAAACTCCCTGAACAAACTGCAGATAGTCCAGAACGCGGCGGCCCGTTTGGTGGCTAACGCTCCCCCCAGAACTGAATCTCTCCCCCTCCTTAGGGAATTGCACTGGCTCCCAGTGCGGAAGAGGGTTAAATTTAAGATCTGCTGTATGGCCTTTAAATCTTTAAACAACTTAGGCCCCAGTTATCTAAAGGACAAATTAGTCAGGTACCTGCCCTCCAGATCTCTCCGCTCCGAATCTAAAGCCCTGCTCCTAGTCCCCCGCTTCCATAGAGCGCGACAGGGCGGTAAAGCCTTCTACCACTTGGCCCCACGCTACTGGAATCAACTCCCTATCCATTTACGACTATGTACGGACTATCTTAAGTTCAGAAAGATGTTAAAGTCGACTTTATTCTAATCTAGCATCCCCTTGGAGTTCTATAGCAGTTCAAGCGCGGAGATACCCTGATGGGGTGATTCGGGCGCTTTATAAATAAATAAAATAAATAAATAAAATAAAAAGGCGTTTTCTACAATAGGTGCCTGTTATGAAAAATGGTTTAAGGTTAAAACGAAGGAAAATGAAGGAAAACTAAGGAAAAAACTAAGGAAAAGGCTAAAGAAAAAACTAAAGAAAATACTGGGTGTTGGTGAGATTTTTTTCACATAAAGGGAGAGGGAAAACAATACATACATACAAACAAACACAGTGTGCCTGACTTTGAGTTTGTAGATTACGAGGGGCTTTTGTATTACTTCTCTCGTAGGTAGGGTATGTCTGTTAAAAAAGAGGAAGCAGTTATGATTCTCAATGAGGGTTTTTCTTAAAATAAGGGGCCCATTAGTGTGGCAAAAATGTTTTGTTTTTTAACCCTGACCAAAGGGTTAACAGAAGACCGATAACATAGTAGTGGGTTCCTCTGAGATTTTATCTTGAGAATTGGCCCCACGGAATATTGTCATTGAGACCTTGGCTATCAGTATGTAATTTGAACACCCAGCACTGTTCTTTCTCGAGTAGTCTTTGCTCAAGGTGGTCATTGCCTTTGACATGTTCTAGGACCACCCATTTCATGTCGTTGGGTGTGTGTTGCTTTTCAATAAAGTGTGTTGTCATTTTTGTTGTTGCCCGCTTGCACCTGAGGTTACTGCGGTGCTCAACAATCCTAGTACTGGCTTTTCTTGTGGTCATCCCTACGTAGTGGAGGTTGCAGGTGCAGGTGATCAGATATACTACCCCTGTAGTGTTGCAATTAGTGAAACTGCGGAGTTCCCATGTCATTTGATTGTTGAATGCCACTTTCTTCGTGGCTGACGTCAGGTGGCAAACGCTGCAGTTGTTGCATGGGTAATGTCCGACAGGTAAAGTGTGCAGGGTCTTTTGCCCATCAGATTTGGTGTTATTTTTGGGGCGAGTATGGACAAAGTAGTTCTTAAGGTTCTTTCCTTTTCTGTGGCTAAACATAGGTCTTGGTATGTTTAGGTTTGTACTATTCAGTGTCCGCCAGTGTTTTTTGATGATCTTAGTCACCTTGTTTGACGCAATGTTATAGGTGGTTATGCAAATTGGTCTTTTATCTTCTACGGTGTTGTTTTTTTGTCTGGGTTCAAGGAGAGCATCTCTGTGGTTGTTGGCTCCTCTTTTTTGGCTGTTGAGATTAGGTGTTTTGGATAATGTCTTGCCTTTAGTTTCTCTGCTAAGTCTTTTGCTTGGATGTGATAGTCAGCTTTTTCTTTGCAATTTCGTCTCAGACGCAAGAATTGTCCGAAAGGTAAGTTATCTTTCAATTGCTTTGGGTGGAAGCTGTCGTAGATTAGAAGACAGTTCCTCGCTGTTGGTTTGAAATGTGTGGTTCTAGTCAGACCACCTTGATTTTCCATGATGTTTAGGTCCAGAAAGACCAATTGGGACCTACTCATAGTGTGAGTAAACTTTAAAAAGGGGTCCTGTTCCCCAGTGCTCTTCTTCAGGACAAACAGGGTCCAGCCCTGTATTGTACCACTCCTAAAGTGACCTAAAATAGGGAAAAAGCGGTGCTGCAATTATTAAGCAGGCAAAGTTAATACATACGATCCAATGATCACGTGGTATCTGTAATAGAAATGAAAAACAGCATTTATCGAGTACAACCTACTCCATGCGATGTAGGTGAATTCTTGAGACCGCAATGCAAAGAAATCACTCATCCATGTAACCATGGTGTCCTCAAAGCTCTCACGTGCTTAACCGTGTACGGTTAAGAAAGCTATTCACGCCTTACTCAGACACATCAAGTTGTGACATAGTCAGTGCCTGGTGCAAGTTAAAAACAAAATGTCACCACGTGACATTACCCTTTAAAAACATGACGGGGCGTGGCCAAGATGGCGGCGCGGTAGGTCGCGAATCCGTGTCTCTCCGGCGCCGCCGTATTAAAGCCTTGTCACATCGCCCATCCTGGAGCCCTTCTGCCCGCGAAACGAGGTGGCGGACTGTTGGAGGCACCCCGCGGATCGTTCACAGCTCTCGGAATCGCCTGGAGCCGCTGTAGCTGAGCCCGACGGAGACTGGGGCTCTGCGGCCTGCGCACGCCCGCGGGGCCCTGAGGGAGGTCCGGAGCCTGTTGAAAACGGGGCCTAACGGTGAGGGGGTGCGGAGCCTTCCCCCTCCCCCCTTCCCCAATCACCTGCTGACGGCAGCGGTCTCCGCCGAGGGTCGTGTCTCCAAGCGGAGGGCGGAGCAACAGGGCATCCCGAAGCAGCGTGACGTGGGCGCCTGCGGCCCGGAGTGGGCTGGACCAGGAGCGACTGCCGGGCCTGGGGAGGCCTGCCTGACTGGTGCCGGTGTTCATCTGGGAGTCCGGGACCCAAGAGGCGACCCAGCACTCTGCTCCCGCCCAGCTGAGGAACCCATCAACAAGTGAGTGAGCGGGGGGGAATGAAGTAGCTTCAAGGCCTGGGAGTCGCACTAACGGTCCGCGGATCGGCGGACGGTGCACGGCACGTTGGGGGAGGAGCGACCGGAGACCCTGTAGGCCTGCCCCGAGACTCCGGTTCTGGTCAGCACGCACAAACGGCGAGGCCCCTAGGAGGCGGTGACAGAGGCCCTGACTCTAGCGGCCTGAAGATATTGGCGCTGTTGGGCCTGGACGCGGCGAGGGTAGAGTGAGACTCCCCCGGAGAAGCACAGCGAGTGATCCCCAAGCTGGTGCCTGTTTTCGTTGAATCCCCTCACGGGGTTGCCTCCACGCCACACCTGTGAGGCTGCTGCCTCGACGAGAGGGCCTGAAGGGGAGGCTCTGGCGGTCCGCGGGTCGGCGGACGGAGCGCCTCTTCGGAGGCGGGGTGTGTGCCATTAGGCGCGGCACCATCTTTGGCCCAGCACGCAAGTGGAGCACCGTGCAGCCATCGGTGCACGTCATGAAGCGGGTCTGGTAAGAGGAGCCTGCCGGCTCTGCTTTGGAGTGTCTAGGTACAGCTGGGCCTGGGTGGTGGACGACGCCGACAACACGGGCATTGACTGACCTGAGGAACTCTGACACTTAGGGGCCCAGTGCTTTAGGGCCGTCCAGAGCACAACGGCTCGGTCCCCTGGCGACAGAGAGGGTCGACATGGCCGCAGGGCGCACTCGGAAGGAGAAACCCCTGAAAGATCTCCTCCTCAAACAATCAGGGCAATCAACTTCTGCTGGTGAAAAGGCGACAAACATGTCAGAGGCCGATGAGACCCCAGCGACTAAAGTCTTTATGCTGGAACTGTTCACGGCTATGAAGGCCGACCTCCAGGAATTCCAATCTCAGCTGGTGGCTGATCTGAAGGAGGTACGGCGAGACGTGGATGACATCGGGGAGCGTGTAGCCACCCTCAAGGAGCACGACATTAGTAGAGCCGAGGAGATTCACCACCTACAGCAAGATGTGCTGCACCTCAGAGAGCAAAATGTTGACCTCCAGGCCCATGCTGAAGATTTGGAAAACCGCTCCAGGCAGAACAACGTGCAGATCAGGGGAATCCAGTCGAAAGAAGAGGGAGACGATCTCCGGGCCTATGTTTCAGCATTATTTCAGCATATCCTTGGGGAAGGAGAAGATACGGACATACAGATGGACCGAGTCCACCGTGTGGGCCTCCCGCGAGGCGCAAAAGCTCCCCCACCAGACATCCTCGTGTGTGTGCACGATTTCCAATTGAAGGAACGTATCATCCGGAGGGCACGGGAGGCGCACCCCATTCAATTCCGTGGCCAGCATCCGGCTCTCTTCCAAGACTTGGCGGCCTCTACACTTACCAAACGACGAGCGTTCAAAGTAGTGACCACCCACCTGCGAGAAAACAAGGTTCCCTATTCGTGGGGTCACCCTTTTCGCCTCATATTTAAATATAATGGCAGGTTGCTTCAACTTCGTTCGCTAGAAGAAGCATTGGAGATCCTGGGCCTCGAAAACCCCAACGCGTCCCTGGATGTCGACCGTCATAGCTCACAGGGCGCTCACCGTACAGAGGGGTGGCAACGAGTCGGCAAGAAATCTCCACTCAAGAAACCTGACCAGGCAACGAAGGACAGAGAGAGAGAGGGGGTGTTGTCTGCCCTTTCACACACGCGAGACCGTCCGCCCACCCCGAGTTGTGTTGCTATTGGCTTCAGGATGGGCACGTAATGGGGTGCCGGGGAGGCAGATTGGACTGCCTGGCTCATCCCCTTAGTGGTCCCTTGGCGCCACTCTGACGACGTGTTGGCCCCCTTACTGAGGGGTCAGTTGCAGCCACGAACCCCTGGACTCGCATTCCTGTGACGAACATTGGTCACGCTTCACATGTGGAGTCTATTTTTTGACAATGTTTTAGGGTGGGTTTTTGTCGGGTGGGGGTTCATGGGATTCCAGTTATTTTTTCTTGTTAATGTCACTGTTGTTTCTTTTTCACAGAGTTGGGTGGGTTCTCTCCTCAGTGTGCTCCTTTTTTGTTATTCAGCATGGCAGCTGTGTGCGCGCGGTCCTCTGTTGCCCCTCTTTTTTATGGCAGGGTGCTGAGTGCTCCAGTATAGCTGACTTCTCACCTATCTCCCCCTGGATCTTAAAATAGTCAGTCTCAACGTTCGGGGTCTCAACAACCCAGTCAAGCATAGGGCAGTCTTGTCTCTCCTAGAACACTCGGGGGGTGGGGGGGACATTTGCCTCATCCAAGAAACACACCTATTGCAGACTGACACACATCGCATGCGCCATAGCCACTTCCCTCATCAGTTTTGGTCCTCTGCTGGTAGTAAAAGGGGAGGAGTGGCTGTGTTGATAGCCAAGCACTTTAAGGGAACAGTGTGGGGCCATTCTCCGAAATTAGAGGCCGCCTCCTAGCATTGCGACTCCAAGTGGGCTCCTCCTTTTACACGGTGGCTTCCATATATTCCCCTAACGATCATCCAGAGAAGTTTTTACTGGAGGCCTGTGCAGATTTACTGCGCTCTCCAGACAGGGCAGTGGTAGTGGGGGGCGACCTCAATCTTGTCATGAACAGCAAGCAAGATCGCTCAGGTTCCCGTACTGATGGTGCTGGCACCTTATCCGCGCACGGGGGGAGTGGTTACGCGATGTCGGGGTCAGGGACGCCTGGCGCTGTCTGCACCCCGACGAAATAGACTTTTCATACTACTCGGCCGCGCATAAAACGTACGCCCGTCTAGATCATTTCCTTGTAACCCCGGCGGCGTGGTCATTGGACGTGGACTCCACTATCGAAGCACGTGCCCTCTCGGACCATGCCCACATCACCCTGACTCTTCGCATACCGGCCGCGCGTTCAGCCTTCTCGCCGCGCTGGCGATTGCGGGATTCCCTGCTTAGGTCTCCGGAGGTGGTTGCGGGCATTAGACAATGCATCATCGACTATATAACAACTAATGACAGAGCTGATAACCCGCTCTCTTCAATATGGGAAGCGCTTAAGTCAGTAGCGCGTGGGGCCCTTATCACTAAGGCAGCCTATGAGAACCAAACCAGGCGGGAAAAACGCGCGGAGCTTGAGGCCACGGTCCGAGAGTTGGAGACTATACATAAGCGCAATGGCGCGCCCGTATATGGCGCCAGCTAGAAAAGGAACGCCTCCAGCTTCGCCGGCTGGATCTCGACCGAGCTGAACATGCGGTGATCCGCCTAAAACACAAATTCTTTGTTGCCTCTAATAAAGGGGGACGTATGCTGGCGCACTGCCTGCGTGGCCAACAGGAGATGCACTCTGTCAAATCGTTGCGTGACGGGCCTGGACGGCTTATTACCGACGATACCCAAATCGTCTCTGCCTTTAGCTCCTTTTATCATTCTCTCTATGCTGCGGACCCCTCTTTGCTGTCAGATCCCACGGACTACCTGAGGGACGCCGCGGTGACGCTGCTTTCTGAGGGCGCTGATGCCGCCCTGGAGGCGCCTATCCACATTGAGGAAGTTATCTCTGCGATCTCCCGGCTGAAGCTACAAAAGGCCCCGGGGCCGGACGGCTTTGGTGCCCTATTTTATAAAACCTACTGCGCGGAACTTGCCCCTTTGCTCACACGCCTGTTCAATTCATTTGCGGATTCGGGATCCCTCACGCCTACTATGCTGCAAGCCTCCATTTCTGTCATCCTTAAGCCGGGTAAGGACCCTGAATCTTGTGGTTCCTACCGACCGATCTTCCTGCTGAATATAGATGTGAAACTGTTCTCCAGCATCTTAGCACATAGGCTGAATCCTCATATGCCGGATCTTGTAGATCCAGACCAGTCCGGTTTTATCCCTGGATGACAGTGCGGGGACAACACCAAGCGCATCTGCCACCTGATGGACAAAGTACAACGGTCCAAGGAAGAGGCCCTTTTGTTGGCGATCGATGCCGAAAAGGCCTTTGATCGTGTACACTGGCCGTATCTCTTCGCCACCTTGGAGCGCTTCGGAGTGGGGCCCAGGTTTCGACGCTGGGTTGCCAGCATTTACACTGCTCCCCAAGCAGCGGTCAGAGTCAATGGCTTACTATCTGACCACTTTGCGGTGGGCCGAGGTACGCGACAGAGGTGTCCCCATTCCCCCCTTCTTTTTGCCCTGTATTTGGAGCCCCTGGCACAGTGGCTCCGGGATAATCCTTTGGCGCAGGGCATCCCTTTCGGCTCAGATCATCATCTAATTAGCCTATACGCGGATGACATTATCTTTTCCGTTACGCACCCCCTGACTTCGCTCCCGGCCGTCATGCAGGACCTCAAAATATTCGGTCAGTTTTCTGGCTTCAACATCAATACACAGAAATCTCAAGTACTCAATCTCACCATCAGCCCCCAAACGGAGGAGACTCTTAAACTCCGCTTCCCCTTTGACTGGGCCTCAAAGGGAATTGTGCATCTTGGCCTGACCCTCCACTCCAGCCTAGCGAAAACGGCAGAAGTCAACTACTCCGCTCTCCTCTCCCGCATCCGCGCAGACCTCCTACGCTGGTGCCATCTCCCTCTGTCATGGTTTGGGAGATTGTCTGCGGTTAAAATGAATGTCCTGCCGCATGCTCTATACCTGTTCCAGACACTCCCACTGGAACCCCCGCCTCTCGTCTTACAGCAGGTCCAGGCGACTCTTGAGAGCTTTGTTTGGGGCCCGGTCTCACCGCGCCTGCGTAAAACGGAGCTCCAGCGGGCCAAGAGGGTCGGAGGACTAGCCTTCCCCAATATCACTAGATATTTTCAAGCCTCCCTACTACGCTATTTGGTTGAGTGGAATCGTCCCTTGACAGAGAAACACTGGGTCTTTATGGATCAGACGGTTGCGGGCCACCATATTTGGCGAGATGCTTGGTTGCCGCGGGTGGCACGAGCATGGGGCCTATACTCCTCGCCAGTCACGCGACCCACGATGATCGCCTGGGACAGGGTCTCACGTAGGGCCAATCTGACCTCCTTCCCGTCTCCTATGTCCCCGCTTTTCTCGAATCCTGCCTTCCCACCAGGAGAAATCACCAAAGTTGAGCGCGGTGGGTGGAGGAGGGCTGCAAACGCGTGGGCCACTTGTTTGACATTCAGGGACTTATTCCCTTCAAGGACTTGCAGACCGACTACCACTTACCCGACACTGATCTTTATTTGCACTCTCAGATGGTCCACTGGATCTCGGGCTCTGGGACACGCTCCCTGGCCTTTCAGCCAATGAAGCCGTTTGAGAAATGGATACTCAACAAAAAAAGTGATAAAAGTCTTATTTCCGAACTCTATTCCTTTCTTGCTCCGGCCCCCTCATCGACTCGCAATGCTGGACAGAGGCGCTGGGAGGCGGAGATAGAGCGCACACTTACTGATAAGGAATGGGAAGACATTTTCCACCGGGCACACCACACTATGTGGTCCTTTGCCTCTTCCTAAAAAAGAATGGGTTTGTGCCTTCAACTGTTGGCAGATGAAAGGAACTAGACTAGAAAACGCCTTTTGACATCACCAATAGGGCCGCCGGTTTGAGTCAAATGCGGCGGCCATTTTGTGAAGAATTCCGCTCTAGTCTTCACCGCATAACCAGGCGGAAACACTTCCTTTTTTTAAAAACCTGCACCCGGGAGAGACTCGCTAACATGCGGTCGCGAGGGCAAGCAGGTGAACACACCGGTGAGGATATTTTCTCGAAGTAAGTCAATTCCCTTTCAGGAACGGGCAGGGCAGCCAGCGGAAACCTCCACAGCGCACCTGCCCCGTCTTTCTCTTTAGCAACAAAGCTTTCGACAATGCTTTGTCCTGCTTCCTCCCACAGTATCCGAGACCTCTCCAGTCCCTCAGAGACCATGAAGCACAATCTTGCTATCTAATCAGTATGTTTTACTCCATATATGTAGTTTTTTCGTCGTACTGTCTGTCTGTGTCAGTCCAGGTGCGGTTCTATCATTTATCGTACATCATAAATTACCATCACAGCAATTACGAGAGGCATAAAATGGCCGTGCATGCCTTTGATTGCTCACAATGAGAACGACAACTAACAAAAAATCACTTTCGTAAGGTCGTCATGTTTTTAAAGGGTAATGTCACGTGGTGACATTTTGTTTTTAACTTGCACCAGGCACTGACTATGTCACAACTTGATGTGTCTGAGTAAGGCGTGAATAGCTTTCTTAACCGTACACGGTTAAGCACGTGAGAGCTTTGAGGACACCATGGTTACATGGATGAGTGATTTCGTTGCATTGCGGTCTCAAGAATTCACCTACATCGCATGGAGTAGGTTGTACTCGATAAATGCTGTTTTTCATTTCTATTACAGATACCACGTGATCATTGGATCGTATGTATAAACTTTGCCTGCTTAATAATTGCAGCACCACTTTTTCCCTATTTTAGGTCACTTTAGGAGTGGTACAATACAGGGCTGGACCCCGTTTGTCCTGAAGAAGAGCACTGGGGAAGCTCGAAAATAGTTGACGTGCACTAGGGACCCCTGACCCATTGCAGACAGGAACCCTAGAGACCAACCTCGTTTTTAATATATCGGCTAGGAGCCAGAATAAATCTATTTTGCCCACTAGCTAGATATTTTTAATTCACCCACTCCACTCTGAACACCGCACTACACATAGTCACTCACAATAAGTGCTCCTACGTAGTGTCGCAAGTCGTAGCACGCCCCAACCCGCAGCGGGTTGGGATGGCCCCTATGATGAAGCATGTCACCGTGGGAAAACCCTGGTGAGTGAGGGGACTCAAGAAAGGAAATTTTTTCTTTCTTGCTTTTTTCTGACTCTCACTGAGCGGAAAACCTATTTTGTATAATTTGGCTAGGTTCTTTATCCGAGACTTCGGATTTTTGTGGGCTGATGTGGGGACACAGCCATGACAAATGAAAAAAATCTGCTACAGCGGCGCAACACTTGGGACAGTGCGACAGGTGAGCCGGGTCAGTCCTGGCCTGTAACTTAGGTGTCATGTATGTGTGGTGCAAAAACTTAAAATTTAGCAGTTTTTGTCTGTGGTTGGGAGAGACTAACTTGGTTTGCTCGCACCAATAATTCCAGATGTCATCCAATATGTGATGTTGTAAGTCCTCAGACCAGGCCTCTCGCAGTCGGCAATCCGCGGTGGGCAACAAGGCTAGACATTTGTGATACAACTTGGATACCAGGTGTTCACCGGTGTCGTCCTCGATGAGGACAGTGAGGGGGCAAAGTAATCTGGAGCTATGGGACACGACTCCTCAGAGCACTCTGCAGTTGATGCAGTACAAATCTGCCCAACTGCATAGCCTCAGTAAAGCGTGCATCCTCTGACCAGGATAGCGTGGCCCTTGGGAAATAGGTCCCCGATGGTACTCTGCAAAATTTACTGAGTGTGCATTTGACTGCGCAGTCTGTCATCGGGGGGAGTCATTGATTGTCTGCGAGTGGGAGTGCAGGTGAGTACAGGCTCTCCACTCCCAATAAGCGCTGCAGTCAGTGCCATGCCCAGCTAGTGCTAGAGGGTTGCTGGATGTCTCTGGGCTCCAGGGGTATCCCGAATGGAAGGATGGCTCTGAGGGGTGTAGAGCCAGCCACCTCCCTATCCACCCTGCTGCATGGAAGTCCGGCATCCCCATGGTACCAGTGGTATGCATACTGACACTTGGCAATCAGATAATAAAGGCGGAAGTGGGGCACATCAAAACCGCCCCTCTCATAAGGCAGGGTGAGCACCTGCCAACCGACGAGTGGACTGCGACCGGCCTAAATCAGTCTCAACAGTCAGACACTCCCCCAGTGGGCCTGTACCCGATACGACCCCAGCCTTGCCCATTTCACAGATGATATAATCTCTGTGCACCTCCAGAAAATCTGTAAACAACATTTTGGAACTATTTATGCAGGACAGGCCTAGTTGTGAACTGGTGCCATTAGAATTCATAGCCGGTTCGCTTAGCATACTAAAGTGAAAATTGACTGTTTTGAAATTCTATTATCCTGACTTGATTCCCTTCTTTCTGTTCTTTTCACGAGCACCATTTTCTTCTTTCACACTCCCTTTGAAGCAACCTTCCTGTTAAAACATTTAAGATGGTGAACTGTTATAAAAATAATTGAGATACAATAAACAGTCACTATTGGAGATATATTTGGTGCCGTTGTGTCATTTGAGTATGTACATATTTGCATTTTTGATCAATTGTTGTGCATCAATAACCAGATGCTGAATACATACATATCTGATGTGGATTTTGAAAAATGAATGTTCTCTTAGATTAAACTGTTTGCAAAACCAAACTGTAGTTGAATAAATACGTCTAGGACCATTGTTTTCTATATCTACCGCTCGGGCCACTGCCGAGGAGTCTAGACCTGGATTAAGTCACAGATTGAAGTCGTCCCCAAGTATTACATGGTCCATATCTGTCCTGTCAATGAGTGTTGCCAGAGTCTCAAAGAACTCAGGAGAGCCTACATTTGGTGCATACACATTCAGCAAAAGCACCATCTGGCCTGCCGACTGACCAACCACAGCCACATATCTCCCCTCAGCGTCTGGGAAACTATCAAGAGGAGTGAAAGGGACCGAGCAATGGATTAATATACAGATTACTCAAGAATATGAGCTGCTGTTGGAATAAAACCTGTGTGGACCCCATGTCGAGGCGAAGTGCCTGTGGTTATGTGTGTTTCTTGTAAGATAGCAATTTTGACCCCCTGCCTGAACAAGTATTGTAGCACTAACTTGCCTTTGGGGGGATTATTGATACCTCTAATGTTCCAAGCCATTAAAGGTATCTCGAGAGCCCTGGCTGCCGTAGACTTATCCACTGGCATGTTCAAGGGTTCTAAAGTGGGACCTGTTGTATGTGATTTCACAAATATTTTGGGAGAATAGTGCACAATCAAAAACAAAACCACAAACCCTTCCCTTCCCCTGCCCCCACCAATCCCAGGCAGAATGGCACCGGGGAGCTTTCCAACATTAAACATAGAAAACAAACCCCAATCAACTCATATAACATAGCGGTGTACACCATAGGGGTTAGGGCGACACACCAACATCTGGTTCCCATTTCGAATCAATGATAGTTAGTGGTAAATCAGGATAGAGGCGTGTGTGAGGGGCCATAACAGAGTGTGCGGTGGATACCTCCGTGGGGCCCAACCCGCCAGGCGTCTCGGTCGGGTAGTCAATCACATCGCCAAGTGCTGGTTCCACAAAGGCTCAGTCATCATTGCCATTGGCACTAGGTGAGGCATGAGCTAAAGGCCATGTGGCAAGGCGGAGGATGAGAGCCCAATTCCAGGGCCGCTGAGGCACAGTATGGGACATCAGCTAGTCCACCGGAAAGAGACTGGAGCTGTTCGTGGCGTGCAGGTCAAGGGGGGACCGTGCTTGGGTAGTCTCCGGAAGTGCTCCGGTTGCTCCTGGCGTGTCTTTTGCAGAACTCCTGGGCCTCCACAGGAGTGTCAAATACACTGGACTTTCCCTGTACATCCACACATAAGCGCGCCAGGTACAGTATGCCTTCACTGCTGAGAACTTGCGGCAGGCGTCTTGCACCATTAGAGTGAAATCTGGATAAAATGAGATCGCCGCGCCCTGGTAGTGAACCTGACCACACACCAGTCAAAGGGTAGTATCTCTGTCCCTAAAATTCAGCAATCGCGCGATGATGGGTCACGGTGTTGCTCCCGGAGTGGGCCTGGGCCCCAGCGATCGATGTACGTGCTCCACAAGGAAGGCTGTAGAATAGGCGTCCCACCCAAACAGCTCCACCAGCAATTTCTCTACGAACAGATCCATCTTCCCAGTGGATGTGGACTCCGCTACACCAGTTATGCGAAGAATTTTGTGGCATGACCTGGCTGCTAGGTCTTCATTTTTCAAGGCCACAGTTTTGAGCTGGTGTTCAATCGTCTCTAGGCGTCGTGTTACTGTGGTCGCTCCATCTTCTAGCGTTGAGGTATGCTCCTCGGCGCCCTTGATCCTGGCCTGCTGACAGTCCAGCTGAGGGACCTTCTTAACATAGATGTGATTGGCCTCCGAATTGGAACTATTCACAACAGTATTGTCTGTGTGACCGTTATGGGGTGCCAACAGATGATCCATTAGCTGTTGGAGCTTTGCAGGAACTCCATGAATGCCAAAAGACATCATGGTGGAGTGATATAGGCTGAATCGAGTGGAAAAAGCAGTCATTTTCTTATCTGGTAGAGCCAAATGGGTTTACTAGTACCCTTTCCAGCAGCGGCTGGCACAGTTTGGGGGTGGGGGGGTCAGAGGGTGGGGGCGGGGAGAGGGGGTAAAGATTAAAAAAACGTACCTCCTCGCTGTGTCTCACCGCTCTTCCCATCGTCGTCTCTGGAACAGAGCACCCAGAAACCACCCAGGCTCCCCTGAGCCAATCACAATGCTGCAAGCAGCATTGTGATTGGTAAGCACCCAAGCTCCCAAGAGCTAATCACAGAGCTGCAATGCTGGGCATGTTCTCCACACAGGCTGTAATGCAGCCTGTGTGGAGAACATGCAAAGTGCGCATGAATGTTTGGTTGGCCTCAGAGGGCCGTCCAAACATTTATGCGCACTTTAGGGAGTGCAAACCACTCCTCCCCTGCTCTGTCAGCAGAGCAGCCTCACCCCGTCCCGCCACAAAGCTGCAGCAACACTATTTCTTAAATTAAACTCTAATGGTGATCTGTTAATCCTTTCTTTAATGGCACAATGTAATCCTGTATGTAAAATCCATCAAGCATCCTGGGTGTGTCGGCAGAGCACTGGGCCGTTACACTGTTCCATAGTACCTATGATCACTTTTTTTTTTAGATTAACAGATGGGTACATAAATGTTTCTTGATTCTCTTTGAAATACTTCTGTGAACCTTTATAATTTAAATACATATTTATTTTTTTCTGACATTTATATCTTTGGCTGATTCATTAACTGACCCAACAAACATGTTAGGTTACCTTTGCATACGTCTGAAAGAACCACTGAGCATCTTTGGCGACTAGATAACCCAAGTTCCAAAGAATAAAATGTTGCCCCTAGCTTTCGTAATATAGTCTTAAGGCTTCAATGCTCCCCTGGCTGGACCCCAAAGGGATCTTGGAAATGAGGAAGGATACACAGCCTGCAGCTTGCTTTTAAAACGTTGGCAAAATTCTCCAGTACTCATCTTACATTGAAGTGCGGCCTGATAACAGGGGGACACTGCACCTGGCTCTTTCAAGTCGCTGAGCCCAGTTGCATAGTCACTAGAGTAGCCTTACAAGGCAACATTGACTCGCAATGAGCAACATGTCGAGGCTTTCTCTGGGCCTCTTAGTGGTCTCATGAATTTTCCAGGATCACTGCTTTTTGTTACATTGAATGCCATTTGTTCCCTAGTCAATCTTTTTTCCTTGTACTCTTATCCAATTTGACCTGGTCCAGTGGATAGGTTCACTCAAGCCCACCTCTGGTGTCGATGTCACTTTATCTTGCTGTGTTTCCTGCTCGACTTCTTGCATTGTACAATGTAACGCTGATCAGTATGCAACACCTGTTCAAGGTGAAGAACACAGAGTCAGTCTGTGTCAGTATGTTCCCCGTTAAAAGTGCGCACTCTGCGTTTTCACCGCGTTCCACATTTATTTTGCTTCCATAACCTTTACTCACAACCCGCCTATCAATCACCATGGTGCCTTTTCTCTGAACCTTAGTGAAGATAAATTCTTTTGTCCTGTGCTGGGAAAGTATCTGTTCATCTGTTATGCAAATGTTGCTGACCAGCAGATGTAACACTGCATAGGCGTTACATTTCATCATCATCATCATAAACCTTTATTTCGGTCTAACGACCATAAAAGCGTGCATAGAAAAAACAGTACATAAATTCATGACAATTTAAAATTATACAGTAATTACCATGCTTGTTTACATGGATCTAGTTACAGCACCTCCGTAGTTCAAACAATAAAAACATGTTTACAGTGGCACATCACCTATATACGATAATTCCTGAGCTCATGTAGGTTGAACAATTACAAAGACAGAGGCACTGGCTTAATAGAACAAAGCCCTAGTAGAAACCCATGAATATTAACAGTGATGGTCCCGATAGTATAGATTTGTCTAAAAATATAAGATAGCCATAGAGTGTCAGTTCCTTAGATCACGTTATGGCTAGAATAAAACCAGACAGTGACTTTTACTTCTAAAAGCATGCAGGCTTAAATGGTTTTTTTAGAAATTAAAACTAAAGAAAAATTAAGATTCTTTAAGGAACCTGCGGTTTATGAGGGCAAATGTTGATTTTATTGCTGTTTGGTCTGGTCTACAAACTTCCAGCGCCTGCGCCACATGGAGGTCAAAAATCGCGATACAGCAAATACAATGGGTCTACAAGTGTCGTATTTTAAAACTCTGAATGCCTCTGCACAGTGTGCAAACCCTAAATTCCTACACAGAGGAACGAGCCAAGACTTCCTTGCTGATTTATAGGCTGGGCAGAAAAAGATGACATGGAGCTCTGACTCTTCCTCCCAGCTACAGGCTGGGCACTCCCTCCGGACCGTGCCCGTCCATTTACAGGAAAAGGCGCGGAGTGGGAGGGTACCCAATCTGAACTGAACATATAGTTTCCTTGCCAGGAGTGGATAGATATCATCTAAAAAAGACTCAAATAAGTATTCCTCCTTCAAGGATAGGAATTTAGCTGTCAATTGTCCTGTGGACGGGTTTCCCTTGCACCTGTGCTAGCTTGCTCATTCAGTAGGCATTCACTAGTTCAGAACGGAAAATTGAAGGGCAAGCTTCCTCTGGGTTACTCCACAGGCTTGGTTTGCCCAGCCTAGTACATTCTTTTTTTACGTGAATAAACCAGGGGATTTTTGCCACACCAGGAATACTCAATATCTCCTTCAGTTCCGTTCTGTAGACAATCAGCTCAGGTGTCACCCATAATCTGCGCCAGAACGTGAGGGGTTTCAGTCCTATTTCCTCCCCAATTGGTCTGATCCCTAGGTCCAGCCGAAGTGGGATAAGAGGAGTGCTAGAGGGGAGACCCAGAATTTGCCTCATAAAGCTATTTTCTACTTTACTCAGATCTTGACAGCAGCAATGCCCCCATAATTCGGCCCCATATAATGTCGCACCTCTGGCTTGCATCTTGTAAATCTCTGCTACGGGGCCTGCAGGTTTGGAGGAAGAGTTTCTTAATAATTTAATGATTCCTCCAGATGTCTGCGCTAACTTGAGTTTGGATTTGGCAATTTGTGGGCCCCCCTCCATGTTTTCTGACAGGGTGACCCCTAAATATTCGAATACCGTCACCCTGTTCAGTCTAGTGCCATCTAAATTGGGGTTGGGACGAAGTGTTTTAGGTGGGTTAAAAATCATGAACTTGGTTTTTGGAGTATTTATCTCCAATCCCCGTTTATTACAAAAGATGGCAAAACAGTCCAAAATCCTTTGTATGCCCATAGGGGATTTGGACATTAAGAGGGTGTCATCGGCAAACATGATTGCGGGGACCTTGGTGCCTGCCAATTTGGGTGCATCGTTTTCCCTCACCTCAGTAAGTTGGGCCAGTAATGCATTGACAAAGAGGCAAAACAGGGTCGGTGCGAGCACACAGCCCTGCCTTCCACCTCTGTCAACTGGAAACCGCGCTGTCATTTCTCCTCCTTTCCCACATCTTACCTGGGCAAAATTTGCATCATGTAATCTAACAGTATGATCAGGAGATAAGGGGGAATCCCCATTTCTATAAGTACATCCCACAGTTTTCCTCTGGGCACTAAGTCGAAGGCCAACTTTAGATCCACAAAAATTACGTAAAGGCTTCCACCCTCCATTCTCACCATTTTCCACAGAATGAGTTGTAATCTATAAATTTGGTCAATGGTGGAAGTGTTCTTCCTGAAACCAGCCTGATATGGGCTTAGGATCGCGTGGTCATCCATCCAACCTTGCAGGCGGTCAAGAATTAGTCTCGCGAAAAGCTTTTGTGCCACATCAATCAGACTAATCGGTCTGTAATTGGCTGGTAGGAGAGGGGAACCTTTTTCGAAAATTGGGACTATTTCTGCTCCTGCCCAGGTTTCGGGGATTGGCATACCCTTCGGGATGGCATTGAATAGGGTCTGTAAATAAGGTCCCCAAATTTTTGGCTCGTGCCGGAAGAGATTTCCCGGGATCTTGTCCAAGCCAGGAGTTTTGCCGGACGGGAGTTTGTATATCGCTTTTACCACCTCTGACAGAGTGAACTGCGATGCTTCTTCGCAGTTATCCCTGTACAGCGATGGTGCTGAGGGGAAGTAGGAGCCCAGAGTTTCCTTGATGGTGTACAGAGCCTAAAAGTGCGCTTCCCACACTTCCGCGGCTATATTAGGTTCTACTGCTAGTTTGCCTTCACTACTGCCCGTGCTGGCTATTGACCAGAACCTCTGAGTCTTTAGAGCTTAGTGCAGTTTTTAAATCATCCCATCTATTCAGTTCCCACTCCTCTTTTGCTAGACGTGTGATCTCTTTATACAACACCCTCTTTAGCCTGATGAGTGATTTATTGTTAGCTTTTATAGCCGCCAGTAAATCCTGTTTGGCCTTGCGGCAGCTGTCATTAAACCAGGAGTGGGTGACTACTTTGTTCCTCTTGGTATGCATCTCTGGATGGAACACGTCCGCTAATTTAGATGTCACCCCTGCGTGCAATGCTGCGATTTATTGGAATAAGTCAGGAGTAGGTGTCCCTGAGACCAGTTCACTTAATTTTGTTAAGACCGGGACTACGGCTGCGTATAACGCAGACAGCTTCCCTGGTGACTGATGTATTGCCTCCCATTGTATTCTTTTCCTGTTGTTAGCCAACGTTAGCCCACTATCTACGGTAGAGCTATTAGTCGGAGCAATTCCCAGGTCTGGTAAGTCCAATACAAGGGATAAAGCGTTATGATCGCTGTCATGGCGAGAATAGACTGCAAAATCAACAACTCTGTGCCAATGCTGTGTCTCCACTAGGATATAATTAAGAAGGGAGGCTTGGCCGGTTCTATTAAAAGTGGAGTACCTTGGTGTATCTGAGGCTGTCCGGCCATTGCATGCTCTCAGAGAATGGGTCAGCGTGAATGCATTTATCTGGATTGCCAGTGGAGACCAGGCCTTTATTGGTGGAATTTGTGGTTCAGGAATGGACCAGTAGGCATCCTCCTCATTAAGAGTTGAGTCGGTCATATCGGGAAGTGGCTCAAATTGACAATTAAAATGTCCCCCCCACTATTACGCAAGCATTAGGGGAAACCGTGGGGATAAAAGAAGTCAGGTGATCAAAAGTTGGTGATTCCTTGGTCACACTAACAGGGCAGGAATAGACATTAGTGAGAGCCAGTACCAAGTTGTTTGGGAAGCTAAGCACTACACATTGGATGTCATTGGAAAAAAAATCCAATTGTTTGGCTGTACAGCCAAGATGGGAGCCCACCCAAATGCAGAGGCCCCCACAGAAGGTCTGCCCCTTCCTCCTGAGGTGGCTGGGATGTTGAATGACACAAACCCCGCCCTGTGCGAATCTTGGCGTGCCCAGGTCTCCTGAAAAAGACAGATATCAAATTGGTCCACAAAAAGTCCCCAATCCGAACAAGATAATTTGTTTTTCAGGCCTGCAACGTTGCATGATAAGACTTTTAGCTTCCTCCCTAAGTTCTGTGTGGCCTTGGCATCATTGCGTGCATGACTTCCTTTTATTTGTGTGCCTCCTAATGCAGCCTCAGAGGCGTTACCCAGGGTCCCAGTAGGTAGTTTTGTCCCCATCTCGGTGCATTTTAAGGAATTGGGCACTGGGGATAATAGTGGATCCGGGGGCCTTTCCAATAATATTGCACGGTCACCGACTCCCCACTGCTTTAAAATTTCCTTACCCCGCATGTCTGCCCTTACCCCACGACTATTATGCTCAACTAGTTGGTCTGCGCTAGGCACCTCGGCCTCACCGTAATGCCCTATAGTTGTCCCTCTGCAGACTTTACCCTCTCCCACTATTTGTCAATCCACTTCTTCAAGGCCCTCAAATCTGTTCCATACTGGTACATTAAACAGTAGGGGGTCTCGGAGGGAGGTACCTGTGGCTGTTGTCCTGAAGATTCAATGGGCATCTAGAGTGGTCTATGGAGGTAATAGCCCTGTCTGGTTGGTGAGCACGTGGATAAAAATAGTCTAATGGTACAGATTGTATCTCAGTACGTGGCTCCTGAAGTCTCAACTCTTGTGTCAGTAACCATCGTACAGTCTGGGGATTTCTAAAATTTATGACTACACAGTCTCCCTGGTTCAGCTTGCGGCTGGTTTCAACCTAACCCGCTCTGCGGACCATAATAATTTCTCCCGCTCTATCATAGGGTAGCTGCCTGTGCCTCGCCAGCCAGAACAGGCTTTTATTCCTAAGTTCCAAGTAGGTTTCGCGCTGGCCATTATTAAGCACCGGTACTCCCGTCAACACGACCACATATGGAGTTGCAGCTGGAGGTAGATTAATAGTTGGTTGAATCGTTACTTCTGAGCTGCCCACTATGGTCTCTGCTCCTCTACGCCATTCACAGTGCTCACTAGACCCTGTTGGGGTGATAACATTTTTGTTTCCACCCTGGAGAGTGTTGGCTAGGCTGTTACTCCTGGTATCGGCCTTGGGGTTCATAGCTAATAGACAATCGGTATGGGTTTGCGCCTGCTGTTGAGCTGGTCTAGATGGTGGCGGCTTGACTGATTTGACTCCCTTGCTAGGTTGGTTGTTAGATCGACTGGCCCCACATGGATTAGTAGAGTCCTGACTCCTAAGAATCCCTTCGCTGTCCACAGATGTCGAACTTGTCATCGCTGCCTGGCAGCTAAAATCAATCCCCCTCACCACAGACTGAACAGGATCATTACTCATGTTTGCTGCCCTGGTGTTCCCCAATGTCTCCAGATTATATAAGCGCTCAGCTAGTGGTGCAATTCCTTCTTTTATGAGAATTTCAATTTGGGCCAGTAAGTCTCCAACCATGTTCTGAACCCAAAAAGGGTAAACTAGATCGGTTTGTGTGCTGCAGTGCAGTCTCCTGCTGCATTGAAGATAATCGAGCTGGTTGTAGACCCTCCTTTGGCTTTCTTACTCTTTGGAGCCCCCCTACTTGCTTGCTTGCACTTGCCGGTCTTGCGTAAGGTATTGGTGGCGCCCCCCTCGCGATTTTCTATTTCAGGGACTACTTCTTGTTGCGGGCAAAGGTACAGTGTTTCTGTTTGGGGTGTTAGGGGCAGAGTGGGGGTTTTGGATGGGGTCTGGTTTGGCATCAAGGGCAAAGATCAGGAGTTAAAGAGAGGCGCCTCTCGGTAAGTTTAATTTCTGTGGTTACCGCCCCTATCGCTCTTTGGAGCATTCTATCAATCGAGGTCGGCGGTAACCTAGGAGCGGTGGTCATTTTTTGGTGGGACTGTTTTACAACACAGGTACGTTTCCCCATTTAGTTGTTATCCCTTTTACCAGGCCCACCCCACTCTTGGTACAAGGCAGTCACTCACAGAAATATTGGAACAAGCGGAATAACATTTGCCAATTAGGAGAAAAGGGTGAAAAAGAACAGGTAACTGCAGACTTTAATGATGCAGAAGTCAAAACGAAGTTAGTCTAATGTGCAAGAGTCAATCAGCCCAGTCCAGTTTTATACAGAGAGTAGTATGCAAAACTCTTCCCGTATGCACGCGTGGCAATCTTGGGGTCCTTGTTTGGTTGAGGTTGCTCTGATTATCTTTTGGGCGATCAGCAGACCACAGATGCCATGTAATGCAAGTCAGAAAACACCATTAAGCCAAAGAATTGTAAAAAATCGGCAATGTCTTACCAAAGACGATCCTTGTCAGCAAAGCCAAGAGAGGTGGCCCTGCCCTGCCTCTTCCTGGCGATGACGGGCAAGGACGGGCCCGCCCTTGGCCCGGGCTTCGCCCGCGTGCGTCCCGCGCCACGGAGGGAGAGGCTGCTCTTTGTAGAGCGATCGGAACTCCTCCCCCTCACCTTTAACACCTGTGGCAGTGGAAGTGGGGCTGGTATTCCTTGCGTTGCACCCTGGGACTTGTAGTCCCACCAGGGTGGATAACGGCCCCAGTAGCTGCTGTGGGGTAAGTTTTTTTGGGGGAAGATGTAGCACCCTGGGCTTATGCTCCCGCCAGGGTCAGTTGTGCAGGAAAACAGCGAGCAACAGAGAGCAACAGGCCCCCTTCGCTTCCAGCGCGTCTCGCGCCGCAGAGGGAGAGGCTGCTCCTTATAGAGCGATCGGAACTCCTCCCCCTCACCTGTAACACCTGTGGCAGTGGAAGTGGGGCTGGTATTCCTCGCGTTGCACCCTGGGACTTGTAGTCCCACCAGGGTGGATAACGGCCCCGTAGCTGCTGTGGGGTACGTTTTTTGGGGGGGAAATGTAGCACCCTGGGCTTATGCTCCCGCCAGGGTCAGTTGTGCAGGAAAACAGCGAGCAACAGAGAGCAACAGGCCCCCTTCCCTTCCAGCGCGTCCCGCGGAGGGAGAGGCTGCTTTTTGTAGAGCGATTGGAACTCCTCCCCTTCACCTGTAACACCTGTGGCAGTGGAAGTGGGGCTGGTATTCCTCGCGTTGCACCCTGGGACTTGTAGTCCCACCAGGGTGGATAACGGCCCCAGTAGCTGCTGTGGGGTAAGTTTTTTGGGGGGGAAGATGTAGCACCCCGGGCTTATGCTCCCGCCAGGGTCAGTTGTGCAGGAAAACAGCGAGCAACAGAGAGCAACAGGCCCCCTTCGCTTCCAGCGCATCCCGATACATTTCAAGTGTTTCTTTTTCTACTATTCATGCACTGTACATATTTTGGAATTGGAATTGTACTAAGGTGTTAGTATCCAGTGATTCCACTTCAATAAATACAGTGTCTTGCCTTCAGTGCTGTCTGCTTTAGTCCTTTAAATGATTATTTTGTGTTCTTGTTTAGATGTACAAGCAAGGAGCCCGTCGGGGTGGTAGTTGGAATCCTATTCCCTACAATGGGGCTAGTGTCTGCGGAGGCATTGCCGTAGGGATTAGAATATCCCTTTTCCCTCTGCCTTTACATGGTGGTCTGATTGCCATGCAAAGGTAGACAGAAAGGGACTTTGGTGACCACTAGCAGTCCTATCCCCCCTGGGCCTCCACTAAAGGGCATGGGGGAACATGTAGTGCCCCCAAACAGCCAAGCACCGTGTGCTGAGCACCACATGATGCCTGGCACACGGTACTTGATGTTTGATAATAGTCCTTTTCCACTGCGTCTTGTGCTGCAGCCTGTTTCTAGGGCCGCAGCACAAGCTGCAATGGAAAAGAGCAGTTTTCTGACTGCCTGCATTGTGGACGTATTGTAGTCGGGCAGGTAAGACCTCCGACATATAATTGGTCGGACACCTGCCCAAGGTGATGGACCGATATCGTAATGGCGGCCATTGTGCTTATGCTTTTCACCATTCTTCTTTGGTTTCTATTATGTACTTTAGGTCATGTTATAATGTGTACTATTTTTAATGTTGTAAGACTCAAATTTTTAAACATCTTTCAGTTTTTATCACTTTCCTTTCTATTCTCTTAAACACATTGGTTGATTCTATTTTTCATTTTATTTCTTTTTTTCATCACACGTTACAGCATTCTTTATGTCATGTCTCCTGATTTGGACCGTCAGGAGCCACATTTACCTATTGTATCTGCTCCAGTTGAACACATGAATGGTGCTGCAGTACCTCCACCATGAATTCCACCTGCACCACTTCCTCCTGGTACAAATGTGGATGTCTGTCTATCTTCAACTCTTTAAGGACAAGCAGGAAGCAGACAGTGATGCCAATAATAAGGAAACTGGACCCTCCACATCATTGGAGACTGAGGCTAGCAGTTGAAAATGCTCATGGATGTGTCTCCCTTTCCAACTGATCCCATCAACACTACATAATGGACGCTCTCTGTGAAGTGCATCCACTACAAGGCCTTATTGCAGTGGTTTAGACTAATGAAGTATTTATTACCAATAACCACCTGAGAAACCCCCTTCAGGATATCTGCCACCTGTACCCTGCACCCTAGAGGAGCACAAGCTGCTGCTTCTGAAAGTTAGCCACCCCTTTCACCACATCTCCATCCTTCAGATACCATGCAGTCACATAGGAACTCAAGGTACTGTAACCATAGTAACATGTGCGTGCAACATTGGCACATATTTTTATTTGTTCATTGGTTATTTATAGGACCCTGGATGTTACTAGGGCCCACTTCAGAGTGCAAAAGAGAAAAGAGCAGTGTAGAAGGCAGCTGGAGATACAGTGGAAGGAGACAGGAGTGATTTGCATCACATGGAAGGAATCATTCCTGTACCTGATGTAATAGGTAGAACACACAACTGTCATTTTAAAGACTAAGATCCAGTTTACTCAGATTTTGTGTTGGGGTTGTGCCACTTCTTTCCACAGCCCGGCACAAAATCCATGTTGGAATTTACCAAGCCATGTAAATCAAGATTTACATGGCTTTGCATGAGATTTTTATCCCAAAATTAATGCATGGCAGTGCATATCGCTATCTTGCATTACCTTGCACCGGGGAAGTGTTACATGGGTGGAGCGTAAGCTCCACCCATGTGTTTTGAAGCAAACTCATATTTACTAAAGTCAATAAACATGGGTTTGCACCAAAATGATGTGCTTACCTGAGGCTGGTGTAACGTGGGGACATATCTTTAATTCTACCTGTTACTTTCTTGTTGTATGTGTGCTGCACAGAATGCAGCACAGCACACATGTAAATAGTAATAAGCCTCTAAGAAAACTTTTTGTGCAGGAAAGTATCCCCTCGCGCACAAAACGCAATCCGACTACAACAAAGGCATGCTTGCGTCGCAATGCAAGGGTGCCTGCATTGGTGCGAGGCAGCATGAAGTGTGCCAGCACTACAAGAGAGCACAACTGCACCATATCTTTGTAAATATTTGTCATTTTTACTCCCTCCCTGTGATGCAACTCAGCACGGCAGTGTTTCAATGTGTTGCATAGGGGCCAAGTTTAGTAAATATGTACCTCAATCAAAAGTTTATTGGTCCATCTTTTATCATGCTTTGAGCAAATCTGTAAAACATGGCCAAAGATATGTGTGATTAAAGGCTCCTTTATGATGGGGAAACAACTTGACCTTAACTACTGAGCAGGGCCGGACTGGGAACAGAAACCGGCCCTGGCAAACTGCCCCCATAGGAGGGAAAGGGGGTGCGGCCGAACTGTTTGCTAGGGCCGGTTTCGGCCGATTTTGTTACAGGGGGCCGATATTGCCGACCCCGGTAACAAAAACGGCCTCAGACCAACACATGGCGCAGTTCAACAGAACAAAAAGGAAAGATCTTAGTCTTAATAATATAGAAACAGGTGCTAGTGGTTCGGTTGACCTGCAACTCAAATTCAAAAGAGTATAAAACACCACCACAATATTTGTAGCTGATTTAACTGGAGTAGATAGTGGGCCCCATTCCTCTGGCCACCAGTTGCCGCACCAGATGGATTCTTACCCCTGAACACCAGCATCTCAGTTTTCTCCGTGTTCAGTTTAAGAACATTTTCTTTCTTTCATCTAGATGTTTATTCTGGTCATGCAGAGACATAACTCTCACACCAAATGTAGTGCTCATGACCTCACCTTTGATGAGATAGATCCAAAAACAAATGTTGTAAATAATATTTCAGATGAGATTACATTACCGTTAACACTATGAAAGAGAATGCTGTGCTTGTTATATTATTTATTGATTTGAGTATGTAAGGTAATTTAATTATGTTGTGGTTTTGAGGATGTGTTACTTATTGGGATGCATATTGAGAGGTCATAAAACTGCATTTGATGTATGGGACTTAACATGGACTCCTGAGGGGCTCTAGTGGGACCAATTGCTTATATATATATATATATATATATATATATATATATATATATATATATATATATATATATATATATATTTATTATGTAACCGTAATCTCTCCAAAACTACTGAATGTATTTACACCAAATCACAAAAAGCCTACTTTCTGTGTTAAAACCTATTGTTCTGACAAATTTGGTGTAAATCTGTTCATCCCTTTTGGCTTTAGTGTCTGATTTTCCCTATAGAAATTGCATGGGGAAAATGCATTTTTTGAACCTCCATTTTCTCAGCTTCCGCTTGACGGATCACTCCAAAAGGTTTCACGACTGTGGATGAACATGCTTTCGAGAAAATCTTATAAAAATTCGTCAAATGGTACAAAAGCTATTAGCAAAGCAAAAAAACTTTCTTCCTATGTAAACTCTGACCTAACTATAATTACGCAGTGATGACTGTCACTGATTAGTTATGGTTAGAATCATGTTTTCATAGGGAAAGCATTTTTAGGTTTCCTTATAACTTTGTTGTCATTTGAAGAATCATGAAACACACAAAAGGTGATGGGAGGAATGCTTGCAATTTGTCTACCACTGGCAATCGCTCGGGGTAGCATCCCAACCCATCGTTCTTTTGCTCACCATGGCATCTCAGTTTAGACCCAGCAATGTGCAAATGTGTCTTGCCACTTAGGGCCTTTGAAGAATCATCACAAAACTTTCCAAAAAAGGTCTCATCCACCCCAGCTCCTTCTTAGAAAGTTACGGGGTAATCTGTCAAGTGAGGGGCAAGAAAAAGGGGGCGGTCCCAAAGTATGTTTTCCCATTCATTTTTTCATTGAACAGCAATATGGCAAAAATGGCTGAACGTACATACACCAAATTTGGCAGAAAGCTAGATCTTGGTCAAGAAAACGTGGTTTTTGTGATATAGTGTAAATCTATTCAGTAGTTTTTTAAAAATGAAGCCTAAAACAATTCATATATTTCATGCCATGGAGGATCTGTGGAGCCAAAAGAACTCAAGATGAGATGGTTTGGCCGCCACCACATCAACAATGATGTGGCAACAGCCATGTTAAGACTCAAGACTTAGGGCCTGATTACGATGCGGGCTGGAATGGCTCCGATCGTTGGTCGGAGCCCTCCAGCCCGCATAGTAATAGCCCGGTCAGATTCCTTTCCGACCGAGCCATTTCGATGGGATGGGTCGGAAGTGAATCCGATTAGGTTTTTCAAATGGTTTCCGACGGGTTCGGAGAGCCCGTCCGCCATTCGGAAAACCTGCAATAATCCCTCGGCCGGCTCTTTCTGGCCGAGGCATTACGATGGCAGCTTCCCACTGCCTTTCTGTGCTGGCCTTTGTGGCACAGAAAGGCATTGGGAATCCATCTTTGGGTGCTCCCAGCAGGGTCCCCATGGGTGCAAGGCCACCGAATGGCAGCCTAGTGGGCACCTATGGTGCCCCCTGTTGATCCTTGCCCCGGGTTGCAGGCACCTTGAGGTGCCTGCCACAAGGTGCAGGGATGAACTGCACCTCTGCTCTTTAAAATGAGAGCATGCATTCCGTTCGGAATGCATGCTCCCATTGTAAAGAATAGGATTGCGAGTGAACAGGGCTCGGTCGCATCCTAATTCCTGGGCTGGAACCGATGACAGGAGGTCGTTCAGTTCCAAACCAATGTCGGACGGACTCCGGTCTGTCCGACATCGGAATCGGGGCCTTTATCCTGAAAAAAAGGTTTAAAAAAAAGATGTAAGGGCTGAGTTAGAATACCATCTCCTGGTTCTGAAATTATTTAAACAGGGATAGGGGCACGCAGCCCCCTACCCCAAGCTCCAAATGCACCAGGGACTCCATCCCCCAGCGCTGCTATTTTAGAAAGGTGATGGGGCATGTGTCCCCCTTATCTATCCTCGAAAGGCCATGGGAATCCCATTCAATGTTGTGTCCCGGAGAACCCATCCCTGTGACTTGTTTCCCTGCATGAAAGTGTGCAGTACTCCCTCCTGGTGGGAACTGCATGAAACAGAGATTGCTCCCTTCCAGTGGCAGCAGAGAAAAAAAACCTGCTCCCTCCAGGCAGGTGCAGAGCCGCCTCCATCTGCACCTAGAATTGGTGTATGCAAGTGAGTAGGCAGGGCGGTGGGTGACCTGGGGCTACCCCCATGGCCCCTAACTAAAGCACACTTGTGAATGGCCCAGGTGGGCACTGGGGCACCCACCTTAGGCCCCTGGCAAGGAGTCCCTGGTGCCAGTGTTGGCTCGAGGAGGGCAGCTGCATGCTTCTCTCTCCTTCAAATTAGGTTGGGCCCAGGGGCCAGTGTCGGCTTGGAGAGGGGTGCAACATGCCCCCTTTCCTTTAAACTAAGTTGAGCCCTGGGGAATGGTTCTCTGGGCCCGCATGCAACCCTCCCCAATTTTTTTGTTTAAAAAAAGGAAAGAATTGCCGGCTCTCCGGCACAGAACACACAAAATATAAATTTAAAAAAAAGATATGAATAATAAATGAGCATCAGGAACTGCTCACTTATTATTCACAGGTCCTTGCAAGGTGTGCCCCATAATGCCCTGCAAGGCCATTTTAACTAGGGTCTGGTGGTGTTCCTAAAGGCGGCAAGGCCACCACCAATATTTTTTTTTAATGTCATAGGGGGCTACAGGGAGAGCAGCAGCCCCCCAGCAACATTAAAAAAAAACTGTACGTATCCTGTGTCATTAAATTCATGACGCCAGGAGAGCTTACATATTTTTTAAACCACTCCTAGCTGAAGCTTTAGGAATGCATTTTGTAGCTTAAAAAATGTTAAGAAAAGACGCAAAGACGTGTTGATTTTTTTTAATAAAGCTGTATTATTGTTGTAATGACATTTAACATTATTAAACATTGAACTAATGAAACTTGCATTCATTTCATTATGATAAATGACATATTTGACAACGACAATACCTTGATATCCTGACCCCTTCATAAAGCCAATAGGCTCACTTTTTATATTTTGGTGTTCTGACTCTCTCACAATGTCAGTAGCTCTGCCTTGCTTAAAATAACATCCCTTATAATCAACCATGTGCCATGCCCTGCACCCACCTCCTGCTGCACGTGGCTCAAGTGCAGGGGGTTGGGCACCAGCAAGGGTTGGGCACGGGGCCTGTACCATGGCTAATCCCACACCAGGCATGACTGCAATGTGGGGTTGCCTGTCCCCAGGGGCTGGACACAGAGTCCCTGGGGCATCCATCTTTGGCCCTCAGGATGAGATCCCTGGGGCCTTTTGAAATTTGCAGAGGGGGCCCTGCACCCCCTACCCTTCTAAATAATTTTGTCCCAGGGGTTGGGGTCCACGGGACCTTTGGAGGCTTGAGGAGAGGATTATGGTACCTTGGGCCTCATCAAGGCTTGGGGAGGTGGCGGTGCGCTCCCTCCCCTTTCATTTTACATCGGCCCCACGGATGGGATATCCTGGGCCTCCCAGAGGCTCATGGAGAGGGGAAAGATGCCCCTTCCATAAATATTCAAATGTGGCACATCCCGGGGCCTCGCCTACCCTGAGGGGTTATTGTTTTAATTGTGCGTGAGTCTCAATTTTTTGTTATAATTATACCATAGATTTCAAGATCCACAGCAAATGCAAATGCTCGATAACATTTTTTTTTAATTATGTTTTGTTCCGGGGGGGGGGGGTCCTTAGGGACTCCCCCACCAGGCCAAGGGGGTATGGTATCCCTACCCTGCCCCTTATAGGTTTTTTGCCTTTTTTCCAGGACTCATAACTCAGGCCCTGCCATGCGCAGTCTTGTCATCAATAATGTTGCAGTGATGTTATCAATGATGTTATAGAACATTTACTGAGTAATGTAATATGTGGGGTAATTAGCTGTGCAGGGTGAGGGTGTGAGTTAAAGTAGTTTAAGGGCAGGAGTTATAGTTTTTGAGATAACTATAACTGGTGAATCAGGGGTTTTTTGCTTTCAAAATGTTACATTGTCATTGAAATTTTCACCTACCTATAACATCACTTTAACCTTTGTTTTTTTCAGTGACTTTCTTGGGTAAAGCCAACTCCATGGCCTTTTGCCATGTGCAGCAGGAGGTTGGAAGCAGTGCCTGGCCTGTGGTCAGGTCCTGCGTCCAACCCCCCAAGGGCAGTCAACTCCCCACCAACACCACGCAAGGCCTTCTGACATGCACAGCATGTGATTAGTTTCGCAGATCCTTGCTGCACTCATGTAGAATTATTGACTGTGCCAAAAGGCCATAATACCAAAATATAAAAAGTGACCCTCTTATCATCTTTCTCCCCAAACATATTTTTCATCTAGTGTAAGTTTCAGTAATTCACACAGTGTAATATTTAATAATATTATTATGAAAATGTTTAATAAAAGTGTTTCTTTAAAAATAGTTTTTAATATTGCATTTTATGGGCTGAAAAATGTTAAAGGAAAGACTCAGAGACATATTTTTTCTTTCTTTAAATAAAAACAATATGTCTCTGAGTCTTTTTTCCAAAATATTTTAGCCCACAAAATGCAATCATAAAAACAACCATAAACGGCTCTTGCACTCCTGCGTAGGAGCATAGAGCTTCACCTAGGAGTGCTTTAAAATTATGGTAATCTCCTCTGGGGCTCATGGTCATTAAACAATGATGCAGGAAGCTGACAGTTTTTTTCATGTTGCTGGGGGTCTGCTTCACTTCCTGCAGCCCCCCCCCACAACATTTAAAAATGTTTGATGGTGCCTCTCCCAATTCTAGGGGCACCAACAAGCTTACAAAATTAATAAACAAAAAAGCAGTTGGAAGGTATCATAGGGCACCCCTAGAAAGAGAAGTGAATATTAAATGAGCAGCTCTAGCCAGTCATTTATTGTTAATTTTGGTGTCCCAGTGCCCACCCAGGATACCCTTTTTTAAATTATTGGGGAGGGTGGACACAGCCCCCATCCCTGAGCCTTTTTGGCCCCAGGGACCGCATTCCCCAGGGCCTTTATATTTTAATAAGGGGAGGGGCACACAAACCTCCTCCTTGAGCTACTTGGTGCCCCATCCCCCTAGGCCTTTTTTTAGTTAAGGGGAGCGGGTGTGCAGCCCCCTCCCTGAGCCACTTTGGGCCCCTGGGACTCCATCCCCTGAGGCCTTTGGTGGGTGCCCTGGTGCTGACCACGGGCACCCACAAAAAACTATGCGCGCAGAGGAATACCCCCACAGGTTTCCCTCTGACCGCCGGTATTGTAATACAGCGATCAGAAGGAAACCATTGTTGCCGGGCAGAAAGCCTCCGACCAGCTGTCGGATGGCTTTCCACCTTACATCGTAATTGGGCACATGTCGGGGGCTGCAGAGGGAGCCCTTAGGACCCTGCCTGCGGACCCAGCCTGCTCCCCAGCCAGCACTATATCGGGTGCTGGCAGAAGTCGTCATCTTCCCTTTGATCTCACACTGGGCAGGAGCAGCATTCTTTTACTGTGCCTACAAAGTGAAGTTCCCAGCATGGGAGAGTGCAGGTAGAGTATGACTGCACTCTCCCGGGCAGGGAACCACTGTTTCCTGGAGGTAGGCTCCCAGGGACACTGTGAAGTATCCCGCCCTGGGATGACGGAGTCCATGTGACCAGGGGTAGGGTCCCTGGGGCGGATATCCCATGTTCCTCTTTTTGTTTACAAACTGGCCTCAGGATTGGTGGCCCAGGGAGGGGACCTCATGCCCTGCTCCCCTCTATTTAGTATTCAGCCCTGGTGAGGTTCCTAGGGCCCTATCGATACTCAGGGATGGGGTCCACATGCTCTTTCCCCTTTAATATGCATTTGGTCCAGTGGGATGGGATCCTCAGGGCCAGGACTGGTTCATGGAGGGGGCCCACTCTTGCCCCTCTCCCCAAATATTTTAGAATCATGACCCCAGGGCTCTGACCCATTCCAGTGGTCAAATTACTATTATAAAATGTCGGTGAGCGTTTTGTTTATATTCAATATGCCATGATCACATGGTATCGCAGTATAATTAATCTTTTTTTTTCTTTTGGCCCAACGAAGGTCACTCAGGGAACAAGGGCTGTTATTCTTTAAACAAACTCCAGACAGGGGAATGAGTCCCCGAGACCTGCAATGGCTGCCTGCAATATTTTTTCTCATGTTGCAGGTAGTCAATGAGAGCACTCACTCCCACTGGAGCCTTACTCCCCCAGGAGTAAATTGGCCCAAGGGAAAGAAGCCCCCTAGGCCAATCAGAACACTCTTTTTTTAAATTGGGTTAGTGTCCCTCAATAAGTAAAATATATACAAATATTTGCGATGCCTAATGTCTCGCAAACTACTGAATGGATTTACACTAAATCATAAAAAGCAAGCTTTCTGGACCAAGATCTAGATTCCTGCCAAATTTTATGTATTCCGTTCAGCAGGTTTTGCATTTTGAGACCTCTTTTTTTCAGTCACCCCAGAAGTTTCCAAGAGCATTCTTCTGTGCCAAAGAATAAGCAAAATCAATAATGATCTTCCTATGGAAAAAAAGACCTAACTATAACTACCTTCTGGCGGAATATATAAAGATAGATAAAACATAGATATATAAATATATAGATGTAGATAGATACAGATATATATATGTATATATTATCTACTGGCGGTCGCCAGTAGATAGTTATAGTTAGGACCTATTTTCCATAGGAAATCGGCGACATTCTATTTGAAATAACTCTTGCGTCGGTTGACGAATCTTCGCGAAATTTTCAAACTTTATGGCCCGCTCCGGTCCGCTCCTACCCTGAAAGTTTTGGGGTGATTCGTCAAGCGGGGGCCGAGAAAAAGGGGGTCCCAAAACGTGTTTTCCCCATTCATTTTCCCATAGGAAACTTTAGCCACGGCTACAGCCCGAACTGCTGAACGGAATTACACCAAATTTGGCAAAGAGGTAGTTCTTGGTTCAGAAAGAACCCTTTTGTTAAATGGTGTAAATCCGTTCAGTAGTTCCTGTGAAAATCAAAATGAAAATCACATATATATCTATGGCCGCGTCGGATTCGCGCACCCTCCCGATCACGAGCTGCATGCTAATTGGCTGTTAGCACTCCAAATCAGGAAGTGTTGGCAGCCATTTTGTCCCTCGGTAGAACCGAGGGACAGAAACAAGTGCGCAAAACGCACAAAGGGGGCAAGGTAGAACACCCTGACCCCCTAGGTCTGCTCAGGGGGTCCCACAAGGACCCCCTGTGCAGAAAAAAGCATTCGGATCCTGCCGAAAAAAGAAAAATCGAAGCGCGGTCTCCCGCGCTGCAATGCAATTTTGCCCCCGGGTGGCCCAAGTCCCGGGGGCATGCGGGGGGTGGGTTTATTGTTTATATGGGGGGCTTCTAAGGCCCCCCAAGCCCCGGGGACCGCCACCCCCCGGGGCTTAATAAAAAAAAATGGTGCGGGAGGGCTCTCCTGCCCTCCCGCAGCCCCGGGGATTGCCACCCCCCGGGGCTTCTTTTAAATTTTAAATAACGTGTGGGGGGCTCCAGCCTCCACATGCCCCGGGGACCACCACATCCCCGGGGCACATAGAAAATAAATGTAGGGGTCCGTTACAGACCCCCAGAGCCCCGGGGACCACCACCTCCCCGGGGCTGTGCAATTCAAGGGAGGGGGCCGCGCGGTCCCCCTCCTGGAGCCTGTAATGGCCCTGGGGACCACCACCCCCAGGGCCAGCTCCTGCAGTGTCCCGGGGTGCCTACCCCGGGACACTGTAGTTTGCTATGACAGGACGGGAGCCTCGCGGCCCCGTCCTGTCATAGCAAACTGCTTGGATATTGGAAGCGAGAGCAGGGAGCCTGCTCTCGCTCCAATATCCAAAGCAAATTGCTTTTCCACACGGGGAGCTGCATGTTAGCAGCTCCCCATGTGGAAAAGCAATGCCGGCTCCCAAGGGACGCGGGAGCCGGCGGGACTGTGGGGGGATTGTGGACCCCCCCTCAGTCCCCAACGGAGAGGGCCAGCCCAGGGGGATGGGGTCCCCGGGGCAAGTAGTGGCCCGGGAGGGGGGCCACGCGGCCCCCCTCCCCAAAAACAAAAACAAAAATTTAGAAAGAAAAAAAGGAAAGGCCGGCCCCGGGGATGGGGTCCCCGGGGCCTTAAATGGCCTGAGGAGGGGGCCACGCAGCCCCCTCCAAATATTTAAAAATTTAAAAAGAGGGCATGCCCCGGGGATGGGGTCCCCGGGGCCAATATAGGCCCAGGGTAGGGGGCCACGCGGCCCCTTCCCGCTTTATTTTAATTTTTAAAAAAATGAAAATCCTCATGCCCCGGGGGATGGGGTCCCCGGGGCCAAAAGAGGCCAAGGGAAGGGGGCCACGCAGCCCCCTCCCATACAAAAAAACAAAAAAACGGCATCGTGCCGGAGGCCCCGCCCCACCCTGCAGCAGTCTGCAAATGCATCCCCTGGCGTGTTTGCAGATGGGGAACGATTTCCCCTTGAATACTGGGGTCCCTGGGGCCAACTAGCCCACCAGGAACCTCCAGTATGCGCCAGGGGCTGCGTTGCAGAGAGGTGTACAGAGGCCACGCCCCTTTTTACACCTCTCTGCAACGCAGCTCTGTGGCGCATACTGGAGGTTCCTGGTGGGCTAGTTGGCCCCTAGGGACCCTCAGGATTGAGGAGGAATTAATTCTCCAACTTAAAACGCGCCACAGGGCGTGTTTGCAGACATGTCACCTCAGGCCCCACCCCCTTCCTTCACCATTGTGCAAATATTCCTCTAAAATCAACCGAACTACGAATTCCGATTTACTCACCTGTTATCAGGAGAGACCTCAGTGCTGCATCTTTGAGCCCAGTACTGATCCTGAAAAGTAATTTTAACCGTACTTACCAGTAACTTGAATTTCCTTCCATAGGCTAACATTGACTGGTTTCACTTGGAAATTCTTCTAAGTGTGGAGTTTTGGAACTTTATAATATTCCTCTAAAATCAGCCGAACTACGAATTCCGATTTACTCACCCGTTATCAGGAGAGAACGCAGTGCTGCATCTTTTACCCTGAAACCGGTCCCAGGATGCTTGTTTCCGGTCCAGGGAGGGTCCAAACTGGGGTGGCGTAGTGGGCAAAAGAACGATGGATTTAACCCAGATCTTTTGACTGGGGGAGAATGTTTGCATTGTCAGCATTCCGTCCATCATTTGTTTGCTGTAACACTTTTAGCCCTAAGTGGGATGGGTATGCCCAGACGTGGGTCCCTTGCTCACTGTGCCATTGGATTAAAGCTAGCCTGGCTGAAGAAGGGTGACATACCCTGAAACCGGTCCCAGGATGCTTGTTTCCGGTCCAGGGAGGACCTGGCCTGGCAGTTCGGTCTGGACTGTTCCCATGGGGCACAGGGTCAAGACTGATTTGCATATGGCTGGGTCCAAACTGGGGTGGCGTAGTGGGCAAAAGAACAATGGATTTAACCCAGATCTTTTGACTGGGGGAGAATGTTTGCATTGTCAGCATTCTGTCCATCATTTGTTTACTGTAGCATCTTTTAGCCCAGCACTGACCCTGAAAAGTAATTCTAACCGTACTTACCAGTAACTTGTATTTCCTTCCATAGGAATCCATTGTCTGGTTTTCAGCAGAAAAGTTTCAAAGTGTCGATTTTCACAAACTACAAATATTCCTTAAAAATCGCCTGTATGACTTAAACGCATTCTTTCAACTGTTTACAGGAGATGCACCAGTGCTGGATCCAGGATCCACCACTGAGTAAGAAAAAGTAACGATAACACTACTTACCTGCTAAGTGAATTTCCTCCCATAGGATAACATTGGTGATTCTATGTGAAAAAGTTTCCAAGTGTCAACTTTTAAAATACAATAATATTCCTTAAAAATCACTACTGTAACCAAAACGCTTTTACTCAACTGTTTACAGGAGATGTCCCAGGACTGAATCTAGGATCCAGTCCTGTGGTGAGAAAAGTAATCCATAAAGTAACTAATTGCATTTAAGTAGAAATTCACATTGAGCTCAATGTTGCATTGTGTTTGAAATTGTGTTGCACATTGCAACAACTGTAACTACTGTACTTAAAAGTCTATTGCCTATTTGCAAAGTATTTAAACTAAAGTAATTCATTCTGAGAAAGTATATTTTGTAATGTAATGTATAATGTAATTACAATGTAATTTAAAAAATAAAATATCTAAAAATAAATAGTTGAAAAAAATGTTGTAAATCAGTATCAAAAAAATAAATATAACAATTAATACAATTAAAAAATTGTCATTTACAAAACCTTTGAAATTCACTGAAAAAAACCATAGGTTTCAGGCACGTTATAGTTAGAAATTAGCATTTAAAAAACCTTTAAAATTCACTGAAAAAAGCATAGGTTTTAGGGACAGTTATAGTTAGTTGGACATTGCACTCGTACAAAACCCGTGAAATTCCCCCGTTATAGTTAGTTCATGTACCACTGAGATATACATTCACTCACTAACACACCCATACACACACTCACCCACCCAAGCAGTCCATCACAGACGCACTCTTCAAATCATGCACCCAGTGAATCACCCACTCACACATCTATGTACAGAGTCGCACACACCCCACCCACACAAACACTCAGGCACCCATACAGATACTCAGACAACGAATCAATAACTCATATAGACACTCATGTAGCTATTCACAAACCCATGCAGCCACTTACACAGCAACAGACAGACGGATACAGACATTCACCCAGTTTAGTCACTAACCCATGCATTCAGTAAGATACGTTTAATCACTCACTTATAGAGTTAGTCACGCACCTACTAAATCATCCATACAGACACTTATACACCCACTCATTCTTCAATACGCCTTTCGCTATATACATTAAAAATATTTAAACTTTACAGAAACACAGTCACTAGATGATGTCATCAGTGATGTCATTTGAGATGTCATCAGTGATGTCATCAGTGATGTCACTGACCATGTCATGAGTGATGTAATATGTGACGTCATCAGCAGTGAATTGCGGGGCGCGAGTTATAGTTAGCTGAACTAACTATAACGGGGAATTTCACGGGTTTTGTACGAGTGCAATGTCCAACTAACTATAACTGTCCCTAAAACCTATGGTTTTTTCAGTGACTTTCAAAGGTTTTTTAAATGCTAATTTCTAACTATAACGTGCCTGAAACCTATGGTTTTTTCAGTGAATTTGTAAGGTTTTTTAAATGCTAATTTCTAACTATAACGTGCCTGAAACCTATGGTTTTTTCCAGTGAATATATATATACATATCTGTGTCTCTGTGTGTGTGTGTGTATATATGCGGGGGGTCATGCACAAATAAATAACATCTTAAGCAAGGACCTGAGAGTGCTCTCCTATTTACGCTGACCGAACTGTTGGATGTGTGGAAAAAAAAATATATATATATATATATATATGGTTAAAGTAATGTTATAGCTAGGGGTGTTAAAAAGATCTGTTTTTGTTTAGAAAAAACCCTTAGAAATTCACAGGAAGAAGCAAAGTTTAAAGTAACGTTATAGTTAGGTGAATATGTCAGTGACAACAGTAAGGTTTTGAACTAAAGAAAACACAGAAATTCACCTATTATAGTTAGTAGAGCTAACTATAACTTGCACCCCCACCATGCACTGCTTATGACCTAACATATTACATCAGAGAGAGCGAGAAAGAGAGAGAGAGAGAGAGAGATAGAGAGAACAATTGAATATTAAATATGAAAAGCGAATTCTTTAAGCAGATATGTACAAGTCCCTGAGCTAGTCCGCATTTTTGAAGTAATGTGACAGACATTTTACATAGGCTATTTAATAAAAACGCATTATTCCTTCAGTCTGCTGTAGTCACATCTGGTCTGTGCTAAGGGAAATGTAAGGCAGTAAGTATTGTATGGGTTTTCTAATTATTTAAAAATACATCATTCGAATAACCCGTCTTGTTTTGAGCTCTGGGTATTTTTATGGAACTAACCCTTTATTGTTAGCTTGACATCGGGAGCATGTAATCACCATAATATTGCCATGGTAACCCATTATCGTATACAGTCACTTTTGAATTGCTGATGGAAATTGTGCAGTAGTGCATACCAAGTTTTAATTTAGGCAATTTGCCATCAGTATTCTCTCCTGACAACTAATGAAGTGCAGTCATACAGTTATAAAGGAAAAATCATGACCTTCAGAACTGAGAGGTAACATAAAGTCGTGACTTCTGGCATTTTCATTGTAAATATTTTTAGATACTTTGAAGGCAATAAGGCCATCCTAGCTTGCAGCCTAGCCTTAGAAATAAAACTAATGATAAAGAAGTGATCTGAAATGATTTCTTCTGAAACTCATTATTACTTTACGTTTTAAACACTCGGCTATGACACACACACATTTACTGCATGTTTATGTCTGCGTGTAGGCGCTTAAAGTAAAAGAATATGTATGGGTAAAAAACATAATTTGTAACCTTGGCCTAGCAGCTATGTAGTTGCTGTTGCCCCTTATGCCACATTTTTAATTTATCTTTTCCAAAGAGGACTATGGTGTAGAGCCAGGCAGAACTTTAGTATGTAGGTGGTGGAAACTACTCCATCTTCACAACCTAAATTCACCTCAAAAGTCCTGACTGAGTAAAGAAGGTACATATGACTTGTGGCCATGTGCTTTCCCATGGTATTAAGAGTGTGCAAACACATGGCCAGTTTTCACTGTACATCACCAGTCAGTAAAAACTGCAAAATGACTCCCACGCCATGGGAGAAATCTCTCATTTTGAGGGGGTGATTGTTTTTTTAATTTCCAAAAAGAAAATCACTCTTTGTGATTTTCTTTAGGAAAATAAAACAAATATTGAAAGTTTGACATACAGCCCTGTTATGTTGACGGAGCCATCCATCAAACTTTCAATGCATTGGACTTGGTAGGCAGGTACTCCCTCAGGGCAACGAAGTACGTTACTCCATTGCCCTGATGGAGTAAATTCCACCTGCCAAAGTCACCAGCCAAAGTATGAATCAGGCCCTAAATGGCATGACATTATACACCTAGGAGAGTTGTAGCATTTCAAGCTAACATTTCAATTTTAATGTTAGTTAGTTCGACCATTCTGAAGATGTAAAGGGATCACTGGCATTACTGTTTGCTGTTGGCACTACATTGCTTGGATTGTGCTTATCCGCTGAAACAATTTTCAGAGCAGGCGTTGCACTGTGTGTGTGTGTGTGTGTGGTGTGTGTGTGTGTGTGTGTGTGTGTGTGTGTGTGTTAATTTATACGTGTCCATTTATGTCCATGGTAGGAGGCGAATTCCACTCAATGTGTGATATTTAGTCATTAACAGGAATTTATTGTGACCACTTGGACCGCCACCTCAAAATATTGTGCCAGAAAGGATCTTAGTGATTTTTCATAACTTACCAGGATTAAATTTAAAGGCAAATTAAAACAGTGACCTCATAGATTCTTCTAAGTCTCCCGATTTTCAACATAGGTTTACGTTTGCCACTAATACAGAATGTTAGAATTCTAATTCCTTACAAGAAATCAGTGGTGACGACACAGTGAAGCTACTGTGAAACCCAAATTTAATGGGTATATTTCACACAGCATATCATGGTTTTTGTACAGATAATGTTATCCATAATTTTCACGTAACAATCATGAGGGAAATCTTTTTCGCCCAAATGTGGTGCATCAAAGACAGATATAAGTATTTTGACATAGTGATATGCTGAAAAAGATAATTTGGGTAGCAACGACAATAAACAATTTCAATTGGGAGCAAAATTCATTGTAATTTTTTTATTACTTACTTCTTTTTATGCCCTCTAATATAACATCTACTACAATGCATTCTAAGTGAAAGTTCAGCATTTAAGGTTACAGAACAAACTTGGGGCCTGATTTATATTTCGGTGGTATGTATACTCTGTTGCAACGGCGATGGAGTATACACAGCGCTAGCATAATGGTTTGCACACCAGATTTAATAGTGCGCTGACCTTAGGTTTGGCTAACCTTACTCTGTCGGGCTGTCGGAGAAATGGCTATATTTCCACCCACCCAATCTAAGTGAGATTTATCAAGCCAAGCAAGGCCACCTTGCGTGGCGCTGCATGGCTTGATAAATCTAGAGTAACCCAAGGCAGTGCAAATTGCTGCCTTGCGGAACTCTGCGGCAGGGAGGCGTTCCATGAGTGGAGCGTGGGTGCTCCCACGCATCCACCTGTGAATTTCAACACATTCCCAGATTTACCATCAGTGGTAGACCTGGGAATGCTTCGAAATGCTACACTTCTCCAGGTGAGGCGTAATGGGTAGAAATATCTTTCTTTCTCCTAATTGTTTCCTCTTTCTACGTGTGCTACATGTTGCAGCAGACAAGGTATCCTTGCAACGTGAGAGAAGAGTGCCTGCATTGGCACTAGGCAGCCAAGAGTGCGCTAGCGCTAGGAAAGACCAGGAATGCGCTGTATAATGGTAAATACGGTGCATTCCTGACCTTTCCTTTACATGCAGCACAGCAAGGTGGCTTGCTGCGTTGCACTGCATGATATAATGATAAATTAAATTAAAAATTAAGGTTACAAATTCTAATATTGTTTACCTAGTGAATCTGACATTCTTTAACGGGCATTTTGCAAACAAAGTTTCACTGAAAAAGTACACCACTTGTCTTGGAACGACATTGATTTTGGGTCAGGTTGTGCCGTTTTGGTACCCCTGCCTGCCACTGTAAAACGTACTGCTCAGGCCTGTTAATGATGAGTATGTGTTCTCACTTTCTACTACTGCTTCATTCTGCTTTCAGCTTTCTTTCTGCTACCTTTAGTCATCACTGTGGTTTGTTAAGCTGGAAAAATTGGACGTTGAACTAGATGAGGGCCTTGAGTTTGTCACGCTTGTTTTCACTATGTCGTCTAGACCTACCAACTTTGTTATGCCTTTTTGCTACCCACACTGTTCTGCTGGGTTAACGGAGGTGGCATACTTTGCCTGTTCCTTCTGTATCTGAATCAAAGCAGAGTTTCTACATTAACCTCATTCCCATGCTTCCTCTGTGTGTTAGAGACACATATGCAATGTTGTGCTGCAAGATCTCCCATCACAAATGTACAAGCATGAATAGTGGTCTGCTTATAATCTCGTCCCTTAAAATGGACCACATGTCAAAGAAAGGGGGAGTCAGAAGCAAAACTACTGATTCCACTTAGCTTCCAATGTTTTAACAACCAAAATCATTGGAGAGAAAACTCTTGTGATTTAACCTCTCAAGTCCCTCTTTTAGATCAGAATGGGGCAGGGGATACCCAATTGGTTTTTATAAAATGACCCTTACCCACCAGAACCACTGGTGGCATGTTTCATCCTTGGGTCCTCACCTAATACCCCTGATGATTTTGGGTGGGCTCCGCGCTGTTGACTAGCAGAGCTCTTTTTGAGAGTACGACGGGATCTCAAGTTTAAATTGCCTGCAGGTTATCCCTCTCCTGCTAGTATTTTTCTTCATGCAGGGTACCTTTGGCAAGGTTAAAAATATAAAAGATGTCTTCAGAGCACCTACACGACTAGAGAGCATGGAGTGTTCCACAAATTACAACGTTAGAGACGATAATAAGTTATGAGTTACAACCAATGTCTCTATACTTGTATTTACAGATACAATACTGATGAAATTCCCCTTTGTATGGTTTGTATACCCATGCATTATGTTAGCATGTGAGATTATTACGTATGATTAGCCTACACAAATAGTGTTGAGAAGAAAAGAGTAGGTTGGGATTTTCTTTCTAGGTCCTGAAGAAAACCATGTGTCCTTATTAGACAATTAGTATAGACTGAAACATGTCGACCTTAGATGTTTGAGTACATGGTTTACTCTGAGGATATCTTTTTATATTTTTAACCTTGCTAAAGGTACCCTAAATAAAGAACAACAACTTAAGCTCCTGCCGTACCCTCAAAAAGAGCTCCACCCAAACAATTTTGAGCTCACCCAAACCTACTGGGGTATTGGTGTTTGGACAAAATATTGAAAAAAAATATTGTGATACAAAAACATTGTGTCAAAAATATTGGGATGTCAAAAATATCGTCCACATGAATATTGAAGGTAAGATGATCATTTTAAGTATTGTTTTTCATATCGCTGTAATAAATATTGTTAGAGAAAATATAATTGTTTTTAATATCATTTTAATGTGTTATTTTATATGCATTTTATTGTGGTGTGTTTTATTTTAGTTGTTTGGTAATTTTCTTGTTAGTGTGTTTTGTTAATAATTCTATTTATTTATGTCATTTTTATTTTTAGCAATGTGTACAATTAGCATGTATGCTATTATGTTATAGGAGCGGGATGTTGGGTTATCAGGGGATAAGGGTGGGGCCATTTTTTAAATCTGAAAATGTTATTTTGATTTTAGGCACATTTTTTTATAAACATGCACATGTTTTATTTAACATTTTGTAAATGATGGTTTATATTTAATAATATAAGTAAATAATAAAAAAATGCTGATTAATGAAAACAAAAATGTATATTTGTGTGTTTTTAATGTAAATTTTATAAAAAATTGTTATAGTTAATTTTTGATGTTGAACATTTTTCACAAGACAAAACACTGTACATTGAATGACGTATGCATTATTAGAAAGTGCCCACCACATTATAATACATTGCTATGTTACAACAGTAAACAGCTGCTTTGTGCAATAGGCAAAAGTTCACTTGGGCCAATGTAAGCCCAGGGCACCCAACTAGGGGGCTTTGCGAAGGAGGAGCCATGTCATGTGTCCAAGAAGAAAGAGAAAAAAAATAATAGAACCAAACATTGAAATCAGTGTAGGTCGGAAGGGTGACTCTTATTGCTACCAAACCAGGAGGTTGCCATGGGTATATATATGCAGGAGACCCCAAGGCGGAGTGAGAGAAGGAGAGGGAAGAAGGGAAGGATAAGGTACAAGAGGAACAGGATACCAGTGCCACTGCATGTCTTTCACTATTGCAGGGGGTTAATTAGTCAAAGAGTTGGAGTGCAGAGATGAGGCGGCATGAAGCAGGCAAATTCCAGGCAGGTAAAAAAGTCAATCAATGGTTAACAAATGTGGGCAAATTTGGCATCTGGGCTTGCCACATCATGAGGCAGAAAGTTCCATGGCCATGACATGCCAAAGGCACGTAAAGCATTGGATGATGGGTGGAGCAGTGGTTTTTTTCCCGTGAAGTGCTACGAGCTGCTTTGCAGTACCTATCATGTGACAAATGAGTCTCTAGTGAGTATATGTCATTGCCTCCAAATCAAGGGGTCAGATTCCCAGAATGACTGTGATGTAGGAGTCAGGAAGGTGGTAGCCCACAGTGCCTATGATTTCTTTCCCATAGGTAGTGATGAGAGTACATGACCACCTCGTCATAATTTTGTACGCTCTCGCGTGCTGTGCTATACTTCTATAGGTTTTGAAAATGTTGCGCCAAACTGTCTCCCATTGCTATTGTAAGATGCTCTGAGCAGTACCATCCTGCCATTGCGATTGATGCATGTGCGGCCGCAGCTACGTAGTGTGTCGGAGTCTATCTTGCATTGCTTAAATGTTTTGATGGTCTTGCCCTCCAATCAGTTGTGCAGGGTTCAGCATTCACCCACCCCCCAACTGGAAAATGTGTGGGATTTGAAAGCTGGGGTAAAGTCGAGATTGCAAGCAAGGGGTGTGTTGGGAAAGTGGAATGTGGTGAGTCCCCTTCTAAGCTCTATCCTATCCCAGATGTTGAGGACTGTCTTTATGGGGATGAGTATACGCACTTCTCAGGCTAGCGTGTTTGGGGAGCCAGGCTAGGTCCAAAAGGGGATGACAGGCCACTGCCCAATCCATGTGGAACCAGTGTTTTTAGCTCTTGCAGGCCACCCATTCAGAAATATGATGAAGATAAGCTGCCCAATAGTATCCGAGGAGATTAAGGCATGCTAGTCCTCCCCTGTCACTGGGGGAGCATCACTACAGTGTTTGAGACCCTAGGGTGCTTACCCCCGATGAAAGTGTGTTTGTCGAGCAGTAGGCGTAATATGCCACCAGAAGGGATATGGGTGGGCAACATAAGGAAAAGATAAAGGATTCATTGAAGGACAGTCATTTTGAACTGACCAAACCAGGGCTTGTGCAGTAGTCTCCACCACCGGAAGTCCTCCAGAATGGTCTTTCGGTATTTTGGCCAATTAGCTTGTGTCCAAGATGTCAGGGTGGGTCAGATTAATACCTAAGTATCTAATGGCTCACGGGGCCCATTGAAAGGGGGGTTAGGGCATGCAGAGCAGAGAGGTTCTGCTTGGGTATGGTAAAATTGAGGGGTATGATCTGGCCATGTTAACTTTAATGCCAGAGACCCGGTCGAAAGTGGTGAGAGTAAACAGTAGGTCATGTGCGAAGAGACTTATTTTGTGAGGATGCCCACCAAAAGGAATGCCCACGATAGACGCCATCTGCTGGATGGTGATAGTTAGAGCTTCCACCACCAGGGCAAACAGCAGGGGTGATATTGGAAACACCTGCCTGGTGCCTCTAGCCAGATGAATTGTACTTGTTTGCTGACCATTAACCTGAATTGTGGCAGACACGGAAATATAGGAGACCATAAACCTATTACTCATGTCCGGGTCCAAGCCAATTTTATGGAGATCCGCAAGAAGAAACATCCAGTTGACCCTGTTGAATGCCTTCTCCACGTCAAGTGAAAGAATACAAGAGGGAATATTGTGACAGCGGTACTTCTCCACCAGATGTGCAATCTGGTGGATATTATCCACCCCTTGCCAGTTACGGATGATGCCCACCTGGTCAGGGTCGATGAGGCCGGGAAGGTACTGTTCCGCCCTATTTGCCAGGATCTTCATAGAGATCTTGTTGTCTGTATTCAGGAGAGCTGTAGGATGGTTAGAGGAACAGAGGGTGGGGTCCGGCGTAGGAACGAGGGCAATCTCTGCTGTTGTCATGGTGCTGTGATAGTGGGAGTAAAGCATGTGTTGGACGTGAGTAAGCTAAATAGTGTCAGTAGGCAATCTTAGAGGAAATGGTGGAATACTCTGTAGAAGGTGACAGGAAGCCCATCTGGGCCAGGCATCTTACAGATCAGAAGCTCCTGCAGAGTTTGGCACAGTTCTACTAGGGTGATAGGTGCATCCAAGGGTTCTGTGTGCTGTGGGTCCCAATCGCAGAAGCACAAATAAGAATCTATCAGATCCAGATGGGGTGTCATCTTAGGTGTAGAGGGTTTGGTAAAAGCTGTGGAATGCATGTTGCTTTGCCAGTTCAGTATTTGCTCAGGCCGTCTCACCCATCCTGATCTTCGCCATATGAGCCCTAGTGTGCTGTTGATGCAGCGAGAAGAGTACCAACTTTATTCCCCCTTCATAGTACTTCTGCTTAAGAGCCAGGAGTGATAATTGGGCCTTGTTGGTCCCATGTGCCCTCAACTGATCCTGTCGTATTGCTAGCTGTTGCTTATTGCGCCTGGAGGGAGCAAACTGATCAAGGTGCTTGAGAGCTTTTATCTCAGCTGCTAGGCCTCTCTCCCCCAAAGGGGACTTTCTTGTAAGCACGATAGCAATGGACAAGATAATCCCCATAATGTTGGCCCTGAAGTCATCCTCAAGTGTGTGGTCCAATATATTCCAGGATATCATTACAGTCGAAGTAGTCTGTGATCCCTTATTGGATCTTGGAAACATCAACCGGGTTTCTCAGTAACCCGAGGGGAAAGCTCCAGCGTGGCGGAGCCTGGCTCGAGCCACCACCCCAGGGCGACACTATTTCCTCAGGGGCATGGTCCGAGATGGAGATGTTCGAGATAGCCACTATCTCCAGGTCACGAAGCAGAGAGTGGGTGAGAAAGAGATGGTCAATGCAGAAGTATGGTTCTGACAGTGTGTGTGTAGTGCCTTGCATCCACCAACCCCACATCAGTAAGGTCATGCTTAAGTGCAGCAGACATCGCAGCTGTGCCCTGGAAGGATGCATTACAATTGAGCAGAGGGTCCCACACCAGGTTTAGGTTGCCACCCACCATGAGGTCACCCCTGCTATTCATCAGGTGTCCCCACAGAAGGTCACTGACGTAGGAATATTGCTCCTAGTTGGGGGCATAAATGGTAAGAAGGGTTATTGTGCATGAGCACCTTGGATGGTCAGTTTCAGATAGCAGCCGTCCTCCTCTCGAACCGTTTTCAGGATGGTGGAGCAAGCAAAAACCTGCCTTGCACAAGATGTGTTATGGCCCAAATATGAGTCTGATGGTCCAAGAACTGCCAGACTTGGAGGGGGCATGGCAGTGGTGGTCCAGCCACCGCACTGGCGGTCCTCACACCCAATTACAACTTTGGCAGTCAGACTGCCATTGCACTGTCGCAACTGCCAGGGAACCGCCATTCCCTAGCGGTGGCATGGCAGTCAGGGGCTCAGCAATATTCTGGTGGTGCCGCTGCGGCACCGCCATAAATATCATGAGTTTCAGGACTGCCAGCGTTGTCATGGAGGTCTTTCCTCCTTGAGAAAAGGCTGGCAGTACTGAAACTAAGTTACAATGAAAGGGTAAACCCAAACAAGCCACAGTCCTGAAACTAAGGTATATGCATGGGGATGCATGCAGGGTGGAACAACATGTGCCCCCCTGGGTGCATGCATCCTAGTTCCTGCACGTCAATGACTTTGTAGTTCATGCCATGCAGGAACTGTTTTTGGCGTTCCCATTGCAGTGCCCATTTTCAGAGGCACTGCAGTGGAACCGCCAAAAGAACTCTGCCAGACACGATGAAACTCGTAATCTAGCGGGTAGTACGCACACAGGTTTGGTAATGTGGGAGCAGGCCACTAGCATGGCGGTCCACTCCCGCACCACCAAACTTGCAATCAGGCCTTTAGTAGGGACGTGCGCTCAAAAGCATGGATATTTCAGATGTGACATGTGATGGCAGTCCTCCCGCAGGGGTTGTGTCTCCTGGAGAAAGATGACATCTGGGTCTTGCAGAAGGAGGTAACACCAGTCATTCTTATGCTGATTAGGCGGGTTCAGGCTCGAATGTTAAGACAGAGTAATTTAGTGTGTTATGTAGAGGTCATAGCTTAAGCAAGGAGATGTAGCTGCTGTGCCGTAGTACATGTGCATGGAGGTGCCCACAAGGGCAAATCCTAGAGTGTCACTGCTGAAAGGTGTCCCCCTCCCATATAAGGACCAGTCAGTGGGCTAGGAGCATCGTGAAGGTGTCACTGTTGGGGTGTATGAGTCGGGGAGACTCAGTGTCAATGTCATGCCAACCGGTGTATGGTAGTGTGCAGAATGGGTCAGAGAGGAATGGTTATCCCCCCCCCCGAAACGCACCTGGCCAAGTGAAATTGGTAAGCAAAGAAAATTAATAGGCAACAATAGGCCAACAGGGCCTAACAACTCCATTCAAATCCTGGTGGATCCGACACAGAAATGCGCTGGTCCTTCTGGAAGAGTCACCCTCCTAAAGGACGAATCGAGGTGGGCAGGATAGCAGGAATGTTCTCTAGGCCAGCAAATGAGGGTGCACCACCGAGGGAGCAGGTGGGCAGGTGTGTTAGCAAAGCCAACCAGGCCCTCTGGACCCCCGTGACTAGCGTTAGCAAGGGTCTAGGCCCAAGGATGATTGAAGACATGTCAGGGGAAAGTCTGTGTTCCCCGTGTCGAGGGAGCTGCAGTCGCTGAATATCACTGTCAGCCAGTCCAAGAGGCATTTGTGGATGATTTCTTTTCCATGTTCTGTAGATGTGAGATGATATCTTGTTTACCATTTTTAAGTGCAGGTTCTTTGGTAGGCTGTTTGCGATTTCCATAGCATACTGTGCACCAGGTTGGACGTCATCCCTCCCCGGCAGCCTGACAGGCAGGCACCGTTCCCCTGCTGGAGGAGTTGTCAGGGATGTGCAGTAACTTTTTAGTGTTTCTAAGGGAACAGATTCCCATTGGTAGCTGATGTTCAAGTCCCTGAGTTTATGTGACAGTGGCCTCCTTGGCAGACCTGGCACGTGACATGGTGCAGTTGTGTCGCCTCACAAAGATGTCGATAGGGAGGCACTCCCCACCACACCACCTCAGCAGATCCGGCAGCACAAGGGGGACAGAGGGGCATTCAGGCACAGTCAGTGGTAAGGGGCGTCTTTATTCATGGTTGCTCAAGGGCAGCAGGGAGGGACCACAGGTGTACCACCCAGGGCGTAGGCCACACCCACCCGGGGGGGTCGCAGGTGCAGTCGCTGGCCAAAGGGGGTCCAGGAGTGAAGGCAAGTGGCAGAGAAGTGAGACCCACAGACAGGGCAGTGCCCCCAATGCAGCCCCTCAATGCAGCAGACCCAGCTGCCCCAGGCCTGCCTGTACCAGTCTAGTCACTCACCACAAAGGGGGAAAGGCCTTGCCCCAGCAGGACCATCCCCAACAAGGGTCCCCGTAGCAAGGTAGCAAATGTAGGCCCCCTCTCCAGCACCAATGGGGGCTCCCTGGTGGTTGCCATTTCAGGAGCAGACACCTCCACTGTTCTCCACTGTCCCTGGGTGGCCCTCCAAGCTTGCTGACTGGGGCCACGCACACAAGGGAGGCCAGCGTTGGGGCCTCCCCCACACTGATCAGTTCAGCCCACGCGGGGTAGGAGACCTCACCTCAGTGGAATCACTTCGGAGGAAGTACCCATGCAGGCCCAGTCTCGCCGCAAAGGCAGTAAAGTGGTGTGTGAGCACAGGGCCCTCCCTGGACAGCAGTCGCTCTTGCGTCACCTCTAGAAAATTGCAGTCAAGGCTAGTAGTTCTGGCTGTAGGAAAACGGCTACACAATTGTGATCTCCACTGCCCGCCAAAGTAAAGCAATCGAGGGGAGCAGAGTGCCAAAGCCCCACCATCAATCCATTCACTCATCGCTCTGGGGCCATCACCTGTGGTGATGAGCCCCTCGGTCCTGCATCAAGTGTGCCCCAGAGTCTGATGGCGATGAGGGTGAGTGTCCCCCACATCCCTGTTCCGATGTAGCCGATACTGGTCATGCGACTGGTGCCCGAAGCAGGGTGAAGCGTGGTCCTGAGCCGCAGCCACAAGATAGAAGATCAGGGCTGGAGCACTGGGTAGGGGACTTCCAACAAAGCTGTAGGGCACACCGGAGCAGGCTGTGTCCCCCGCAGGCAGCTACATCGACTGGCGCCTGTTGCTGGAAGGAGCTGTATGTAGAGTAGGCCATGGGGCTATGAGACAGTGTAGAAGTCAGGAGCTGAGGCACTGAACATCCCATTCCATTCCTATCTTGGCCATGCCCCGTTATAGTTAATAAAACAAATATTTGGAATTAATTAATTTTGAAAATGTCATTTTTTTTTTAATGTAAATATTTACGTTTATTTTTTCAATTTCATTATTTAAAAAAAAAAGAATGAAATTGATAACATTGAAAACATTATATATGCTTTGGCTTTCCTTTAGATGCATGAATTATTTAGTTTTGTTATTGAGAAGGTGTCTAAACAAACCTGTTATATATAATACTTTATGAAATTGCAATAAATAAGTATGAAAGTTAATGTAATGTAGTTAATGTATATTGATATTTATAATTTCTATGTTATAATTTACAAATAAACAGCAGTTTTTATTAATAAAAATGTAATATGTATTTATTTGTTATAAAAGAAGTAATTGGAAATATAATTTTTATATTGCTTTGTTTTTTTCCTGAATATATTTTTTAATATTTAAAAATGTAAAAACCAAATTTGGCAGAAAGCTAGATGTTGGTCCAGATTTGGTGTAAATTTGTTCAATAGTTTTTCAATTATCTAAGTTTAAAAAATATAGTTATCTGGGAGCCCAAAATCCTACTGAAATCCTACTAAAATTTGAGTGGCTGCCAACACTCAACCAGTAATTGTTGGCACCCATTTTGGGAGCCAAGTCCCACAAAAAAAGAAAATAAAGAAAAGGTGGCAGGGTAGGAATAACCTGACTGGGTGGGACCAGGGCACCCAGACTAGAGACCGGGCCCTAGGGGATGTGGTCCCCTAGACCGAATTTGGCCTAGGAGGGGGGCTGTGCAGCCCCCTCCTTTTATTTATACAAAAACAAAAAAGAAAGGCCCAGTCCCGGAGGATGGGGTCCCAGGGGCCGAAAATATATATAATGTAAAAAACAATTATGGTGATAATATTTGATTTATGTATAGATATAATTTAATTTGAGCTATTTACATTTGGTTATATTAATAAATTATATGCATAATACATTTTATTTTAGTTTATCAAATAATAAAGAAATATTTAATAGGTTAATGTTAAATATATATAATTTTTTTATTTGGTAACAGTGTGCTATAAGTAATATTTTTATTTATTTAAAAAATAAAAATGTATTATGTTTGTCTATAGAGTATATATAGACTATGTAACCCCTTCAGTGTCCACCACCTTCTCCAAAATGATTTTGATTGGAGTGGGTTTAGTAATTGTAACCCCTTCACTGTCCAACACCTTCCCCAAAATGGTTTAGATCGAACTGGGAATAATAAATGTAACTCCTGGAGTGTTTAACACTTTTCCCAAAAAGGTTTAGATTGGGAGTAGGAAGAGGAACTCTAACCCTTCTATCTTTGTTAAAATGGTTTTGAATGAAGTAGGAGTAGTTAATTTAATAGTATACAAGATTTTCAGAAAAATGGTTCACATAGGAGTCGGTTGGCATTTTTTACATACAATATTGATAATTACATATTTTATTATTATAAAGCTACATAACACAGCTTGTAATTTTATTTATATTTTTTCCATTGTCTTACATTTATTTTTAAACATTAATACAGTTGTTTCAAATACTTTTTGAAAACAATTTTTACATACCTTTTTCACCATATTATAAATAATTGTATATTTTTAAAGCATTTTCAATTTATACTTTATAATTTTTACCATATTTGCACAGCACTTCTGTACATGCTTTACATTTTTATAAATTTTTGTAAGCATTTTTCAAAACCTTTTCACATTACAGTCCCATTGTTTTGTATGAGGAGATGGCCTTCGTTTCATTTCATCTAGCAGCATTTTTTTTTACTGCTAACTTCCATTTTTAGTCGATTTGTCTCACTTTCAGTCAATGCTCCTGAAAATAAGTTGCAGGAAGATGCTGCTGTCCTCAGAACAGGAAAGACCCTTTGAAAAAAAATTTGGGAGGGTTTTGAGTGTAGGGGTGTCGTGTAGTTCCTACTAATCTGTAGGATCTGCGCATTGTTTGGAAAACATAAACTAAGGGCTTGGTGTCAAGACTGATTCCAGACACCCCCCACAGGATATCTTGGCCTATGGGCCAGCTAGCTCACAGTGCCAACGTAAGCCCCCTTAACCTACCAGGGAGCGAATGGTTTCTGGCAACCACTGAACATGACAGCCCTGACCCCTCAGGGGTCGTGGCAACAGTACAGTACCTTTCGCTCAGTCACTCGTGCTCTCTTATTCTCAGAGAAATATACAGAGAATACACCGTAGGTTGTCTTAAATAATATTTGTTGAACCATTGTTATTCTTGTATAAAATACGTGTGCTGCAATGATTAGAAGGCAGAAGCAGATAAACATGATTACAGCACCAAAAGCGTAAATAGTAGATATAGTTCAACCATGGTGCTAAAACAATGTATATATGCAGGCACATAACCAACCCAGTAATCTTGCTACTCCTACTATGCGGACCCTACTCTAATTGTACCTAGAGTGTGTGTAGGTGTGGAGCCAAGAATACCCCCAAGGGATGATCCAACCCCATTACCTGATGGGATAGAGTGAAGGACCACGTCTTGGTCACGAACTGGACACCCCTCACGAGATGTCAGACTGCTGCATGGTGATTTCTCAGCATGCAAGGACCCTCAGTGACAGCGGAAGAACATCCTCTACTAATCTATCCGGATGCTTATCATTTATAATAAAAGCAGCATTGCGATGTGCGCATAGATTAGTGATGCTATGGATATGTAGATAGCCCTGTCGCCCCGTGGATGAAGATCGTGATGACATTTGTACATGTACGTGAGGATATGTGCAGCAGCTACGAGGAACTGCTGCATGAACTTGTGGCCCTGTGATGAGAGGTAAATCGGGGATTGAGCAGAGAGGGCCTTGAGGCTGCTGTGACTAGTGTTGGAGCTAGAGGAGGCCCTTATGGGAATGGAGGAGGCGGCTTGTCCTATCTGGATACTGGATACTGGAGATTGGAGTAGGTGTCCTTGTGTGTTTTTGCTGGGAGGTTCTTGCCGGTGAAGATATTAGCTCTAATATCCATGCGGAGAGGTGGAGCTAAGAACTTGTAACAGCTTTATTCAACTTTAATTAACTTTGGACGCCTGAGGGTCCAGTTAGTTGTTAATAGCTGCCATTTATCCTGCCGTGAGGGGAACGGCACAGCACACTTTGGTTCAGACACGCCGTGAGGGGTACGGCAGCAGCAGCCCCTCGTGTGAGTGTTTCATCAATTTCACATATTTGTTTTAGTCATTCTCTGCCCGCGAGCTGACTGAATAAGCATACTATAAACCATGGGAAAACGCACTACCCTACCGCCAGCACGCCCCATTACATCCAGCATTAATAGTATGCTCGAGAGGGTTGTCAACATCGTCTCAGGCGAAATTGCACTCACAGAAAGATGCCTGTCCCTGGACGTTGAAGGACGGGCAGCTGTTATCTTTCATAGAGGTGCTTCACCAGACAACTCACTGGAGCAACCTCTACTGCAACCTCTACTGCCACCAATTGACCCTGAGGCTGGAAATCCATCTGGAAATCCATCTGCTATAAACGAGAGTGCTAGTAGTTTGGAGATAACTGAAATAACTGAGGTCCCCCCAAATAATAACTCTAATCCATCTGCTGGAATATCCGCGGTCAAGCGGAAGAGAAAGATTGGGAAACCCACCTGCACTAAAAGGAAACAACCCACCCGTATTATCCCTGCCCGGAATAGTCTCACCACTTGGATGCAACCTCCCACTATTAATTCTACTAACTCCACTGATAATACTAGGACCCTTAACGAACCCCTTGCACCATCTATAGTCACCTCGAACTTGACCTGTTCAATTGGCACACAGACTGAGTTAACATTCTGTTCTGGGGGCTGTGGGGACGTCATTGCTGCCTTGGTGAATAATCAAGTGGCCGTTCTCTTAGAAGAAAAATTTAATTTACTCAAGGCTACTGTTGACAATCTGGTTGCAATTGTTGGAGGGGGGGGTTATGTGACCAGGAGTGCACAAATGCCCACAGAATTAAAGAAAGGAGGGATGGGCAACATGGGGGCAATTTTAACTATACCAAACACCTTGACCGCAACACAACCCTCCCAACCACCTGTCATCGTACATGTAAGTCAGCCTTGTGAGACATCAGACAAAGCGTTGTCCCCCTCCGCCCGAAATATAAATCAAGTTACCATGGGAACTAGTGCTAAACCGATTTGTAATCCTCCCACAACTACACGCACTCACCAGCGACAGGAGAATGCAGGTGGCCCCAGTAGATCCGGGGCAGATGCCCAAAATTCTATAACTGGCAACTTAAGGCGCAATGTATCATCACACTCAAGCGGTAATGCCTCAACAGTAAATCGAGACACGTTGAACCTACCGCCGGATGCCTGTCCCTATGTTCTGGTCCTAACAGGGGTCCCGCCACTAAAACAAGATCAGCGGGAAACGTGGGAACAACTGCGCAATAAATGCGTCGATTGGTTATCAAGACATAGGAGGCTTCAAGCCCCTGACGGGAGGGACATCATTATGGCGCGCAGAGTTGGGTGGGTTGGTACTTTAAAAAAAAACCTTTAAGGTGATTGTATTGTAATTAACTTTCGAAGCCCGGCTCTGGTGAGATATCTATTGAGACCGTGTGAGCTCGAAACCCCCATGAATACCAACATCTGCCCTCTACCTCTTGGCTACTTTTATAGATCACATAATGGGCCAGGTTTTAATGTGCCCCCCCTTGTTCATCTTGAGAGTAGGTTTGAAGCCCTTTCAGGTTTGGATATGCAAGATTGACTACCATCCCCTGCGGCAGTAATAGCTCAAACTGAAAATCCCCAGCAATCTATAGAAATGGAAACAGCTGCTGATACTGGTTTCCATATCCCCCATACATCATCCCCCTCATTACAGCTAATGCAGGCCCATAAAGCAAAAGATAGCCCGACCGACCTTATAACCAATCCAGGTGGGTTGAGAGTTTTGTCATGGAACATAGCTGGGCTAAGATCAAAAAAAGGTGATACTGCCTGGCTACGTTTCGTGAGTACCCATCATATCATAGCATTACAAGAAACGTGGGAGCCCACTAACCATTTTTTTCTGGATGGCTACATATCATTTTGGAAACCCGCTATAAAGTCAAGTATGGGTAGAGCAAGGGGGGCCTCCTTTTGCTGTTCAGTCTCAAACTCTCCTTCAATATTAAATTGATTGACGTATGTTCACCTCACATGTTAACTGTAAAACTGACAGGAAAGAATCTACCGACACTCCTTGTGGTAAATCTTTACAACTCTTTCACAAGGGTTAATGAGACTGAGCACCTAATGGCCTTGGAGGGCTTTCTTTCTGCTTACGGGGAAAGCTCTGTTGATCATTACAACACATTAATTCTGGGACATTTCAACACGTGCCCTTGTCCCCTTAACTGTTTGGCATCACTAGAGGAGGAGGCTGGTTTGCAGGGGCTAAAACATTTTGAACATTCGCCATCTGGCGCCTTATTAGAATGAATTTTATCAGCCCATAATTTGTATTGCCTACAACAGCTAGATAATTTTGCACCTGTAGCCACCTATATTGGACATGGATGTGGAAGTGTAATTGACCATATATTGGTATCCTCCTCGTTAACATCTGCTCTAGGAAATTTAAGAGTTAGCCAGAGTCTGTTCAGTGATCATAACCCTCTGACACTGGATCTCCATCTACGTGCTGCTTTTAAAGACATGATTGTCAGTCAACTCACTAATACTAACATAAATTCTAAAGATCAAGAACGCGGACTGAGATGGGACAGGATCGTTCCCGAAAGCTTTATGAATAATCTGTACACTACCTGTGCCTCAGAGTTTAAGGTGTGCCTAGATCAGGAATCTCATGCTAGCTCCATCTTGGATGCCTTTGAGTCAATTATTAAATGTGTTGCCTCTAATTTGTCAACTACGACTAGAGTAGCACGCCCGAAGCTGAAAAGATGGTTTGACTATACCTGTAGGACCACCCACAAGGAGCTCATGCAGGCTCTTAAGCAAAAACAGAGGGTGGCCTCTTTAGTTAAAAATAGCAGAAAGGCATATAAAACTGCAGTACAGATAAGGAAAAAACAACTGAGGGAGATGGCATGGGAGGAGCTCAGCCAAGCCAGTGTGTTGGCAAACAGTGCTAAATTTTGGTCTGTTATCAATAGCCCCCTCTTTGATGATACATCATACACCGGTATAGAGTGTTTAGTACCTGCAGAGACATGGGTTCAACATTTTTGCAAAATCTATAGCGATGATAACCTGGAGAACGTGGAGAACTCCGTGGGACACATCGTTCCCGGATTAGCAGGTTGTCCGCTTGTTTTTAATACAGATGAGGTCCATAAAGCTATTACCTCGACATTAGGAGGAAAAGCACCCAGTCCCGACGGTGTACCGGCCGACCTTTACAAGGCAGATCCCAAACTTTGGGCTATGATTTTAACCTATGTATTCAATGCAGCCTGCAAGTTTGGCTTCCCATCGTCATGGGCAAAGGCGGTGATCATCCCCATTTTTAAAAAAGGCTCTAGGGACGACCCAGCATGTTACAGGCCAATTTCGCTTCTTGACTCTTCGGCAAAAATCATGGGGAAAGTGGTCTTGGAGCGCATAACAGCTTGGCTTGACAGTGTCAACATTGTATCGGATCTGCAGTATGGGTTCAGACCGGGGAGAGGGACTCTGGACTAGTGCCTTAACCTCCACCTGGTGATAGGAAAGTATACCGTCGCCAGGGGGGGGAATTTGCACTTGGCCTTTATGGACCTCTCCTCGGCCTTTGATCTAGTTAATAGATCCAAGTTATGGCTGGTCCATCAAGAAATGGGGCTAGACGCCGATCTGATAAGTTTTCTGGTGACTGCTCATGATAACACCACGGCGGCAGTCCGTTTTAATGAAGACGGCAGTCTGACTGATTCCTGGGCGGTCAAAAGAGGGGTGCGCCAGGGATGTATACTGGCCCCTCTGTTATTTACTCTTTATATTAATAAACTAGGGCACTCGTTGACAAATTGCTGTAAAGACATACCTAGAGCAGGCGTAAAAATGATCCCGGCACTTTTATATGCGGACAACGCGGTTTTAATATCTAGAACCGCAAGAGGGCTGCAATTGTTATTAAATTGTTTTATAGATTTTATGGATTCTCTGGATCTAATTATGAATTTTAAAAATCACATGCAATGACAATAGGATCGAGGAAGGCAGCTAAAGCAAAATTTTACTGTAAGGGAACGGAGCTAACTAAGGTGTCCACTTTCCCATATCTTGGGGTGCTCTTTGATGATCAACGCTCATGGTGTGCACAACGCACCCTTAAAATGAATGTTTTAGCTAGAGTGGCAGGGGCAACATTAGACTTCGCAAAAAGAATAGGTTCTAAGCCGCTCCCTGCGATTTTAAAGATTTATAACGCCAAGTGCATCCCCATGACCACCTATGGTAGCGACATTTGGAGCTATAAGGACGCGACAGAAATACAAGTGGCAGAAAATAATTTTATGCGTAAACTGCTTTCTGTCCCTGCATCCACACCAATTTTTAACATACATGAGGAGATGGGAGTGGGTTACATCTCAGACCTGATTGCGGTTGCCCCACTTCTCCGCTGGATGAGAATTTGGGCTCAAACAACCCCAAACTTAAGTCAATTAATAATTCAGGACTGCTTGGTGCAGGATAAGGCACTAAACATTCCATGGCTTAAATATATTAAAGATCAGACGGAGAAGTTAGGCTGCCCTGAATTGTTTACGCTCCCTACCCCTCTGGCTAAGTCCGCCGTCAGAGCAGTCAAGCTGAGGTTTTTAGACAGATGTCAATGTTTAAGGGAAGATAAGGAACTAATTAAGCCCTCGGTGAGAAAGTATGTCACACTGAGCCTGGGACAGCAGATGCAACCATATTTGACATATAAACAAAGCTTATCATCTCTTTGTTTTAACAAGATTTCGTTTAAATATGGTACCCTGGCTACTGGCCTTTCCGAAAGGTTATTTTAAACCAAATTCATCAAATAGGTGCACATGTGACAACCTCTCAGAGCAAGATACTCTACACATTATGTTCTTTTGCTCCCATTATGATCACCTACGCAGAAAGTACATCCTCCCGCTGCTAAGGGATCAAAATTTTGTGCAAGTAAGGCCAGCCTTGGTCTACTTGCAAATGTTAAGTTCACCTGTAATCTGCTTGGGGGTAGCCAGTTTAACTGGCGCAATTAGATACAGGAATAGGATGAAGTAGAGTTAATCCTTTTGAACAAGATTGATAGTATGTCTATGCAGATTATAGTCTAAAGTTATCTAATAGTCATAATTGTGGTTGGTTTTTATTACCCTCTGTATGATGTTTTAATGGATTTTAAATACACAAAGATACGGATTTTTAATGGATTTAAATAATGTTTATACGATGTTTTATGTTTACAGATGTTTTATGTTGTACTTTTATGGCTCTAACCAGCCGAATAAAGTTGATTTGACTGACATTTGTACATGATGTTCAGGGCGTTGTGATAATGTTGCGTGATGCTAGATGTGAATACAAGTTTAGTTTTAGAGAAACAAATCCAACATTGTCATGCTTGTAAATATGTGCAAAAGTTCACAGCTGGAAATGTCAATTGTGAAGACAATGTAAGAAAAAGCTGCTTCGCTACATGGGCCTAACTCAGGAATATAACAGGAGGAATGTAGGGGGAACATTTACATTGTAAATACAATTTTGGTGGGGGGTTTTGGGTAAATTTAGTCATACTTCTTGTAGTTGTATTCAATAGTGTTTTGAGTTAGGTTTACAGAGAGTTTGTTGGTAATGTATTGTTATATCATGTTATATTATTTTATGTTATCTGCTTTGTGTTGATTAAGTGTGATGTACATGCTGTGTTTGAAGTTACTGTTTTTCTTTGGGTGGGTATTGTCTCCTATGTTACAAGTTTTCATTTATCATGGTGTCCTATGGACGTTTGAATTATGCATTATTTTTTTAAAGGAAATCAGTTTTGGTTTCTAGTAAACCAATATGTTTTACTTACATTTCTTTTTCGAGTTGCCTTTAGAATTTCATTTTTAAACACTTTTCATGTTTTTTTTATGGTTCCTGAAGTCTTTGGATAACTTTGGATAGCTTTGGTGGATCTCTATTGGACCCGTTTTATATTTGCATGTTTTGGGGCTTTTTCAAATTTATTTTTTCATTTTTGTTGGATTATAATTTTTTAGCATATGGCTACAGAGGAGCATCTGCAGTTATATTTTAGGGGTGGTCCCGCCACCCTGATAATGATGCGACCGCCACCGCGGCGGTCGCATCTGGCGATTTAACATTGCGGCGGGTGCTGCTGGCTGCAGCACCCGCCACAATGTGAAATGGCCATGTTGTGCATTTCCCTGCACAACGTGGCAGGCACCGCGCGTACCCCCCCAGTGCACAGCTGACACCCCCCCAGGGGGCCCGCAACAGGCCCCCAAAGCCAGTCTCCGCATAACTTTTCCGCCGCAAAAAGACAGGCGGACAGGGCCATTATAATCACTATGGCGGTGCCTGCACGGCACCGCCGCAATGATTGCCTGGTTCAGGGTTCCGCAAGGCGGGCGGAACAGGACCGCCTTGCGGAACCGTGGCGGTCGGTGTTTCCGACCGCCGCGGAACAATAGTGATTCCTACCGCCATCCTAATATGGCGGTGGGTAAATCACCTTTCGATGGCGGGCGGATCGCCACCGCCGGGACGGCAGTGGCGATCCGCCCGCCATCGTAATGAGCCCCAAAGTTCCTTGTTCTGGTTGTAAACTATTATGTTTTATAAATTATGTGAATTTTATGTGATTGCTATTTGCTAAACTATATTGTATGTGTGGCAAATAATTTCTAAAATCAATTTTATTTGTGATTTCAGGTTTGTGGCTGGTTGGATTAAGATTTACTTACATAATTAATATACAAAATATTTTGATTCATCAGTCTTATTTGACATTTTATTTTTATACAGTTTTTGGCTGATGAATACAAATTTGTTTATTATTTTTTTTTTTAAATGTTTCTTTGGATTATGCTTTTTATTTATGGGATCGTCTGTAGGTTAACATTTATTTTATATTAGGGTTTTAGCTATTGATTCTAAGTAGTGTACTCGTTTCTTGTTAATAAACAGTTTTACTTTACATTGCAGCATGTCCTACGTCCTATTTGATTGTTTGATAAAATTAGGTTTAACTTGGGTTACTGATTGTTCCTTTCGTAGTTGTTGGTAGCTTTGATCTTTTTGCAGGGCTTGTATAAATGTATAGAATGTAGGTTGGGTTCTGCCTAATGTGGATTGAAAGTATTGTTCTATCCTACTACTGCGATGGTGGTTTTGGCTTCTTGAGCCATGGTGCTGTCAAAGACATTCTACCATGGTATTTGGAATTTGGGTTGACACCTGTTTCCAGAGTGGTGCAGTCTGCCAACCTATGTGTCTTCAAAATAATCCATTAGGGGGCTACGTTTTTGCTCACTTTGTTAATAGAAAGGATTTTCTATAAGTAAATTGTAGTGGTTAGCTGCCTCTGTGATAGGGACATAGCCCAGTTCAAGCAAGGTTTTATTTCAAAGGCAAATTGACTGTTCATTGCATATTCTACATTTAGTGCACATTGTTGGAGGTCACTCCATATGCTTTGTATAAAATGGTAATAACAGTCTTGTATGGCTGTGTGTGGTTAAAGTTTCAAAATGGTTTGAATCATGGCTTGTTCAAAATCCATTATTATTTAATGGGAATAGCAGTTGTTTGTTTTAATTTTAATGTGGTTTAGTAGTTATTTTTTAAATTCTTTTTATTGTTATTGCAGGAGTCAGAAATGATTACAACAGAACACCGATAACAAAGATGATGACAAACACCGGTTTAAAAATAATCAATCACATTTCATTAATAAGTAGATATATAAAAAAAAAAAAGAAAAGGAGAGAAAAAGAAAGAAGGAAGAATGAAAGTGAGAGAAGGAGGAACCCAACCTCAAACCAAGTACCATTGAAAGGTTCATAGACTATTCCCAGTAAAAGCTGGACCAAAGTTTTCATCCTTTCTAATAGCTTGAGAACCTCTAACCTTGGCCAGTGCAAGTCCACATTCATATATTTGGCATAGAATAGCCCACCATTCCATAGTTTTCGGTGCTGAAGGACTTTTCCAAGCCCTGGCGATACATAAACAAGCAGTAACAATTATAATAGAAATTAACGACCCAAGACTAAAGTCAAGGCCCAGTTTATTTCCCAACATAATTTCCTTATTAGACAATTGTCATTCTAACCCCAAGTGAGACGTTATCAGTTGAAACAGGCTGTTCCAAAAATCCTGAAGTTCTGGGCAGCCAGTAAACATATGTCCTCTATCAGCCGCAAAGCAGCGACATCTCGGACAGTATGCCTTATCAGAGACTTGGGACAATGACCATTTCGAGATACGATCAGGAGTAGGGTAAAACATGCAAACTGTTCTAAATTGCTGCAACTTAAGGCTCACCGAGATCACTGACCAGTCTACTACATCAAAAGCCTCCTGTATCTCTGTAGCTGAGATACAAGTTGCTGGCTCAATTTAGAAGCTAAAAGCATACAGTCATCCTTAGTATGCAAGATAAACTTCTGATGCAATAAACGTATAGAAATTTGATAAAGAAGCCTGATAGAGACTAGTGAGAATTTCTGATGTTTTGTGGTCAATAATTAACTTGCAGCCATGCAAAAAATACTCCCTCACCTGCAGATATTCTTAAAACAAAAGTTGCGGGAGCCCATTTGCTTTCTGTAGTGAAAAAAAAGTCTGAAAACCCTGAATGTCATACAACTGTCCCAAATTACACACCCCCAGTCTTTCCCAGACCTTCCCCTTGTTATCATGAAATACATCTGGGAGAACTGGGTTATCCCAAAGTGGGGTATACTTATGCAATGCAGGTAGGGAATATTTAGTACAGATTTTCTGCCAGATGCACACTATATCCCTAATTACCTTCAATCTATCCCTCTTGAAATAATTAGTGTCTGTCAATTTATGAATAATATATCTAGTTTCCGAGTTGAGTACAAGTTGGTAGCCCAAAAAAGACAAACCAAATTCTCGCACACTCAGTAGATTCTGAATACGATCAACAGACACTGCCCAGTAGTATAACTTAAAATCTGGAAGGGTAAATCACCCTTGTTTACATGAGAGTTTCAAAAACCAAATGACACACCTAGCCCTCCTATATCCCATATATAACTACTGATCACACCCTCTAAGTGCTTAAAAAAAGAATCCTGAACACAAAGTGGTATGGATTGATAAAGAGCTTTAGGCAATATATTCATTTTAATGATATTGAACCGGCCCATAACGCTAAGAGGAAGTCAGTGCAATAGCTGAAGCTTAGCAGTTACCGCCTGTAAAAGAAGCTCATAGTTAAGCGGAATATTATCCTCCACACGACTACTCAACCTAATTCCTGAGTATATTGGTGAGGCTGTTACTCCTGTTATTGGGGTGTCTAGTTGGCAATTAAGAATTATCTGTGTTTTTGATAAATTCAACTTATACCTAGAGAAAGCTCCAAATTGATCCGCCTCTTTTGATATATCAGCAAGCAACGGATTAGTGGAAAAGACCACAATATCATCAGCGTAGGCAGTTATTTTGTGCTCATTGCCATTTAGTTTAACTAGCTGAATGCCTTCATTCAGTAATAAATATCTTAGATATGTTTCTGTGCACAGAACAAATAATAGGGGGGAGAGTGGGCACCCCTGACGTGTGCTCCTATGTATCTTAAATAAGGGGGAAGAATTTCCCTCCAGCAGTAATTTAGCCAAAGGACTCTTATATAAAGTCTGAACCAAGGATATAAACCAGCTCCCTAAACCAAATGCTCCCATAGTCACCCAGAATGATTCCCAGATTACACAATCAAATGCCTTCTCGGCTTCCAACATAATCATGCCAATCTGGTCCTTGTTTTTTTCTGCGCCATCAAATACTGCTATTACAGTATAAGTATGACCCGTGGTATCTCTGCCAGGCAAAAATCGATGCTGTTGATCTGACACCAGGGTATGCAGAACGGGAGGCAAGTGCGTTGCCAATATATTAGAAAAAACCTTGGGAACTACATTTATCAGTGAAATAGGACAGTAAGAGCTCCTTTCCTCAGGTGATTTATCCTTTTTGAGAAAAACTACAATATTAGTTACTCCCCAGGAAGCAAGTTCATCACCTCGGTCTCCTATATATGTAATCAATTAAAAAAATCCAGGTAATAAAATGTCCATAAATATTTTATGGAATTCAAGCGGGATTGCATCCTCTCCCGCGGCTAGCCCTGTGTGCAAAGCCGTGATAGCTGCTTCGATTTCCCCCAAGACAATATCCCCTTGAAGTACAGATACCTGCTGGGGATCAAGCTGTGGCAAGCTACAGTCCTGTAAATACTCTAAGATATCAGAATAGTCAGACCTATCCGGCTTACTGTAGACCATCTGATAAAAAAATGTAAAGTGTTCAGCTATAGCTTTAGGGTAAGTGTACACTACCCCATCATCACCCTAAATACGCCGAATAGTGCCTATAGACTTCTTATCAGAAATCTGATATGTAAGAATGTGCCTGACTTTCTCACTGCATTCATATTGGAGCATTTTAATTTCTATGATAACTAGCAGCCACCTTTTCTCGTAGCCCACAATTGAGCACAAGCTGCTTTTCACTTAGCCTACGATATATAGACTGCTCCCCGGGTATCTATATAGTATTGTCTGTGCATGCTACAGTTCTAACTCCAAGCACTCCTACCGGTATTGCCCAACATCCACCTGCATGCATCAATTTTTATTTACAACAAACTGGAGAGTCACTCCCCTTATGTATGCTTTCATACCGACTCATACAACTGCAGCTGAGCCTTTATTAATTTGTAAGAATTCTCCAAGTAAGCCGCTAAGATGAGCCTGATACTCTAATTTAGTAAGAAGATTACGAGGAAATGAAAGTGGGCACCAATTTACCTTTCCTGCCTATGCAACCTGAATTGTCACCATTATGGGATTATGATCTGATGTAACCTTACAGCACACCTCAATGCATGTATCCCCCAGGATCTGCCCCTTAGTAAAGTTCATATCGATGCATGAATATTGCATGTGCTGAGAAGAACAATAGGTATACACTACTTTCAAAGGATACATTGTTCTCTACACATCAACTAACACATGCAATCGCATAAGTTGTAAATTGGAGGCTTGAGTTTTAGACATCCTTGTGTGTGCCAAACGATTAGTAGAATCTGCACCTTAGTCAATTACACAATTGAAATTGCCCATAACAATTAAATTACCTGACCAATCCAGCAGCTCCAAACTTAATGAGTCAAACATATCAGGCTGGTCCAAGTTTGGACGAGAATCTTCACTCACCGAAGGTGATATGCTTTATCATAGGGCTCCCTCCTCACACAGGGGCCACAAGGTCCCAGGTGTGGGCTACAACTCTCCACCAAAAGGTATTGGAGAGGAGCTGAGGTGTTTTCAATGGGGGAGACCAATGAGGTAAGTGATTGAGGGGCAGAGTGCAAAAGAAATATAAGAAATGTTTAAAACTGTCTCATGGGACCTAATAACTTTATTCAGTGGTACCCTTGGACAGGATTAAAAGCGAAGAGGACTAGGGGTTATTAAAAAAATATACCCCTGCTAGAAGTCAGCATGTTTCTGCCCTAACTCGACTCCAGCCGGAGTTTATGGGCATTCCTCAGGACCAACAGACAAAGCAAGTCACTCTGCATAGAAAATCATATAACACAACAGATGATTATACTGGCTGTCAACGTTAGGAGCCGTTATATAAGGCGGGTGATTAGTACACCGTCTTCATCTGATAGAGGGATTAGATTTACCTCTCTTCAGCCATAGGGTACCCCACATCAGTCTCGGCTACCGTATTGCAGTCCGAGAGAACCTCGAGGAAAGGAAAGAAAAGGTCTTCCTTTAACCCCTACTTTTTCTAAAGAGACCCTGGTTAAATTGTCACAATATTTCTTCTTGAGAGCGTATCGTTTGTGAGTTTAATACATTTACAGGGAGTGGTATGCTATCTTTAGGGGCATCTCCCTTAGATCCTAAGTGTGATTTTGATTGGTCCACTTTTAGACAATAAACTACACAGATAGTAATACTTTTGCCCATGGATTACAAACTGAACTATAGCCCATCTCTCTCTAAAATTCGCTAGGGTTCTAAGTACATTAATTTCCTTTTTTAGATTTCATTATCGCTACCCCACGTATTGAGACTGTCTGGGCTGTGCAAATAAGGGTATCATACCCAGCTGTTTTAACACTTGCCGATCTTTCTATGCCAAGTGAGTTTCAGTTAATCCTAATATGTGCGGTTTATACACCTTTAGTTCTTCCCAAATTAATTGCCGCTTTTGAGGTCGATTCAGTCCAGTGACATTCCAACATATACATTTCAACCTGAACATTGTGCTAGTCTGAAATTTACTAAGCCCTCCCTCACTCTAGTTCCAAAATGCCACCCACTCTCAATTTTTACTCCATATTAAAAAAAAACATGACAATCATTCTCACTCTTAGAACCCCCCTACCCCACTCCTCCTGCAAAACTGGTTAAAGTTAGTATTAAAAAAAACCCTTCACCATTACTCCTGAGGCCCTCGCTCAGGCCCCCTGTCTCTAAGAGAAGGGATCATCCACCCCCTTGCTGTCAGTCAGTGTGACAGCTGTGTGAGACAACTCCCCCCAGGCTACCACCCCACCGACACCCACCAGTCTGAATATAACAAGAAAGTAAGTACCTTACCCCCCTCAATCCGCCTTATGCCTATAGTTTAGTAGCTATGAAAAAGAGAGAGAGAAGACATTTTTTTATATTTTTAACTAAAGTACATGCTAAGAAAAAACATAACTTAAGTTTTAGTGACCATTATGCTATTGAATAGTTACACAGGCAAGAAGTACCAGCAGCAAAATATAACCAGCAGCATCCCACCCAAGAATGCAAAGATGTCTAAGAATGGTGAGTACACCTGTAAAAGAAATGTGTGTATTGAACTTATGCTTGATCAAACACAATTGTAGTTTTCTACTTGTTACCCCGCTTCAACCAAAGACAACCTACTCGAAACGTATTCCTTTGAAGTAAAAAAAAAAACTGCCTCTTCATATGCAGCCTAATGACAATCAAGACCATTTGATATCAACCCTCCGATTATAACAAAACAAGTAAATGGAGTACCACCCTTAGCACCAACGATTCAAACCCTACTTCCCTTTACACTCAGCGGTCAGTTTTTCATTTAGTAACAATTTGTTTCTTCTATCATGTGACCACAATATAATATCCAGTATAGCTCTAATTAATTTACTTCGTTGATGTTAGAAGGTATAAGCCTACAACTGTTTTTGATCTAGCATAAGTTCAATATACACATTTCTTTTACAGATGAACTGACCGTTTTTTTGACAGAGCGAATGAGATCTTAAGCCACTAATTGGATTTTTGTGGCCAGAAGGTATATTTATTTTTAAACTAGGACTGCATGTATCTGTCAATTGATATGCTGGTCAATCCAACCAATTAAACGTAATCTGAGAAAACACTTGAGCGGGACAATGCGGGTTAAATGGACTATGTACCATTGATACAAGTAGAAAGCCAATGATCCCTGAGGAATTGATGCACCACTTACCCTAGTAAAGAAATAATGAATTAATGATCAGTGCCTTGAGACCCTCATGGGTGAGTGATGCGCTTTACAAATCCCTGATTGATTGATTGAAGGTATTGATACTAAAGTGATTAACAATTTTGGGGTTTTAACTAAGATCAATAATCAAATATATCAGATCTAGGCTTTCATTCATAGTGTACAATGCTTTTTAACTGAAGATTAACAAGAATAATTCTATAGTAGATATTTGTGATGACAACTCATTGTTTAGTATATATCATGAAATCTAGTCAAGAATGAGGTACTTGGATGATCACTGTAGGATTATCATACGAATCGACTTTAGATGATTAGTCATTAGACATGGGTATCAAATATCACCTCTTAGAGTATTGACCTGTACATAATTGAAAAATTAAACTGTTTTTCTTTTATTTGAAATTCTTTATGTACAACTGTATATTAATTTTCTTGTCTGCTCTTTATTCTGTAAGTGCACTTTAGCTCTTTTGTAATATGAGAGGGTTTGATGTGTGTACAATAATTTAAAAATATGATGTATATGATAGGTTATGTGTATAATTGTTTTTTGTGAGTACTAATTGAATGTTTTCCATGTCTTTAAAACAATACCCCTTAAGAAGCGAGCTATTAGTGAAAAACGTTTTGGCTTGGCTGTTGATCCTATATGTACATGTTGAAGAATTTGAAAGCATTAATTGAAAAATACCATGTGAAAGATACTGAAAATAAAGAAAATATATGGATCCACATATGGACTTTTGTGTATTTCTCAGAACATGAACCAAAGTTGACCATATGGACTCTTCTCTGTTAAGGAAATGGCGATCTGAGGAACAGTGCCTGGTGAGTATTCTATTATCCCTGTACAAAGCTTATATACATGATAGAAGCACGGCTGCTCTTTTTGCTTTAATTGTGTGATTTATTTGTTAACAAGGATTAAAAGTATTTGATTAGAGACAAACATGTCTAAACGCTATGAGAAAAGGGAGGCACTGGCCAGTGATATGTTCTTGAACATACAAACCAGGGGTTCCATACCTGGTGGTAGTAGTAATAAGAAAAGTGTTATGGAACTTTTCATTAAACTAGAGAGGTTACTGAAAAAAGAGTCATCTAAATGGTAGGATGGTTTATCCCTCAATAAATACTTGGAAGTAAGTCATATTACTAGAGGCTTGAGGATTAATATCTTCCCCACAGTGGATGATTTAGATGAGAGTAAAGCTGACTGATGGGAGGTAAAACTGAATGAAATCAGTAGATAATTGATGGATGTGTTAATTGAGTTAGCTGAATCCCATAGACAGACCCTAACAAAACAAACTGAAGAGTTTTGTAAAGAGACAGAACTTTTAAACTCTCCTGAAAATACGAAAAATAATTCTTACATTTTGGAAGAGGTAATGGAAAAATGCCAGGAGGAACTACAAGATTCGAAGAAACAAAAATGTAATTGAGATAAGAGGAACTATGCTCTAGGTTGAGTTTTTATTTATGCGAGAAAATTTGACACAACAATGAAGAAAGATTTAGGGCCCGATTACGAGTTTGGCGATGCAGGAGCAGGGCGGCACACCATTGCCCGGCTCCCCACCGCCAAACTCGGCCACCTGCCAGACTACGAGTATTCTCGTTGTTTGGTGGACAGTCCTTTGGCGTTCCCACGGCGGTGCCGTTAAAAAAGGCACCGTAATGGGAACACCAAAGGAAGTTCCTGGACACCGCCGTCCCAACACCAGGACCCAAAATAGTCTGACTGCCGTACTTGTAATATGGCGGTCAGGCCACTGGTGCGGCGGTCCCCGACCGCCACTGCACCTCCACCATGGGTTCAGCGGTTTGAAGGACCATCAAACTTGTAATCAGGCCCTTAGTGTCTACTAGTGGTCCCCGGGGGAAGATAATTTGGGTCTTAGCAGTGTATCCAGTATAGCCATCAGCAGCAGTGAGACAGAAAGTGACAATACATCCACATTTCACTCTACTGGCAAAAAGGCAACATCATCCTCTTTTTTTCGAGGGAGATGAAAAAAATCAAAATGCTACAAATGCAACCTCAAGGGAGAAATATAAAGGGGTCAAAATGTGGAAGAGAGGTAGAGGAACCATAGGAGGGAGTTCATGATCAATCCTTAGAACAGATAAATCCGACGGGGTCAGACAAGATCCCCGAGGAACAGGGACATGATAAATCAGTGAATTTCATGACTAATTTATCAGATACATTTTTATCATATCACGAGTTACAAGTATTGAATAAAGGACTAAGCTTGCACCAGAACACAAACCCAATGATTTAAAATAGAAAGCTGACCTACTTATGTTTACTCGTAAACTCAAGTTAAAAAAGTTCTTTGCTAACAAACCAGCTGCAATAAGAGATGTATCTATCTGTAAGGATATCAGTTCTATGTCCATTCAACAATTACCAGATATTTCTGTTTTGTTAAGCTTGAATGATGATTCAGAATGTGATATTCAATATATTGCTCATGATTTGGATATAGATGTGGAATTTACAGTGAGTAGTGGGTTAAAAGATAAATCCAAATTCCCTCCTATGTTACAAAATGAAAACGTAATCAACATGTTTCAACATCTGGTTCTACAAGATATTGAAAATACTAAGATTTGTAATGTATAAGATAATTTGAATAAAAATGAAAGACAAGCATTACATGCACGGAGGATAGATAAATCTATAATTGTGAAACAAGCTAACAAAGGGGGCAATGTGGTGGTGATTAATTTTTGTGAGTATCATGCTGAGGCACTTAGACAGTTGAATGACATCTCCAACTACAAAAAAATGATGTACAAGTACTGAAACCATCTGTGCTTGAATTGAAAAATAAACTCAAGGACTATATGGGTTGCGAATTGATTGATGTAGAAGAGTATCATTTTCTCAACATTACCTTTTCAGGTACTCCCATTATTTATTTTTTACCAAAAATTCACAAGGGAGGTACAACCTCTCCAGGGGACTGATTATTTTGGATATAGGATCTCATACTGAACATGTTTCTAAATTTGTTGGTTTGTATATAGTTCCTTTTGTCAGAACTCTTGCTTCCTAAATCAAGGACTCACAACACTTCTTGAGACAAATATTTGACACTGCATGGGACACAGATTATCTCTTAGTAACTATGGATGTAAATAGTCTTTACACTAACATTACCCATGAGATGGGTTTGGAGGCAATCAAATCATATTTATTTACTAAGTCAGCTAGTTTTTACCCCTACTCAGTAATGATTCTAGACCTTTCAGAGTTTGTGCTTACAAATAACTATTTCTATTATCAGGATATTATGTATCATCAATTGAAAGAAACAGCAATGGGATCAATATTTGCTCCTTCTTATGCAAACTTGTTTATGGGTTTGTATGAGAGGGAGCACGACTGGTCTATTCCCAGTGATAATTAGGATAAAGTGGTTTATTTGGGTTGTTACATAGACAACATGTTTATGGTTTGGCATGGATCTGAAAAAGAACTCAAAGAATATCATCAGTATCTAAATACTAATTGTTTCAATGTAACGATGAATTTGGAATACAGTAAACAAAAGATATCCTTTTTAGATTTGGAATTATACATTAAAAAGGGCCGGCTAGTATCCAGACTCTATAGGAAACCCACTTCTACTAATTCCATCTTACATGCTGATTCAGGACACTCCAGGAAGCAAATAAAAAATATTCCATATGGTGAATATTTATGTGCAAAAATAAATTACAATCTGATTATGAAGTTACAGAAAGAGATATTACCAAGAGATTTGGAGAAAAATTGAATAAAAAAATGCTTTTAACCCACCATATCTGGGGATCAGGGTATTTCTACCCTGCCCCCTTTTCTTTATTGTTTACATTTTTGTGGGACTCAGCTTTAAGCCGAGTCCCAAGATGGCTGCCAACACTTCCTAGTTGAAGTGTTGGCAGCCAATCAAGTTTCAGCACAGGGACTGGGGATCCTCGAGTCCACTGCAAGAATCCACGTCTATATTTTTTTTAACTTAAATATCTCTATAACTACTGAACGGATTTACACCAAATCACAAAAAGGACGCTTTCTGGACCAATAGATAGCTTTCTGCCAAATTTGGTATAATTCCATTTAGCGGTTCGGACAGCAGTTGTATTCAAAATCCCTCTTGGACAATTTGTGGTGAAAAGAAAACAAGAGTTTTTGGAGACCCCCCTTTTTTTTCAGCCCCCTCTTGATGGCTCACCCCGAAACTTCCAACACAGCAGCTGACCTGCCTGTAGCAAACGTTCTGAACATCTCGCGAAGATTGGTCAAGTGGCACCAAAGTTATTGGAAGAACAACAAATGCTTTTCCTATGGTATGTGTGAATAAAGCACCTTATTGTTGGAGGTCTGGTGTGCGGCGTGCTTCATTGAAAAGTCTGCAAAGGAGTTTGTGATGGATATATATATATATATTTGGATTTTTGTGGGGTGCTCCGTCCCCACAAGCCGAGGCCGACCTGTTGAGGTCGAGGCTCTCTAACACGGAGTTCAAAGTGGTGGATATATATATATATATCAGTTGCTGTACCTGAGAAGGAATTGCTGTAAAACCTCAGATTTCAAAATACAAGCAGAATATCTATCAAAGAATTTGAGAATATGGGACTACCTACAAAAGATTATTCAAACATCTAAGAAAAGGGTCAGAAATTAGAGAAGGGAAGCTTTATTGGACACAATAACCAATATATGACAAGGAAGATACATTAATTTGCGTCACAACCTTTAATATAGTATCCAACATGGTCAAAAGAATTATCAGGCAGAATTGGCACATCCTGAATACAAGACCCTGCATACAGGATTTTCCAATGTTTTCACACATAACGAGCTAAGAGTCTTAGACAGTAGTTCTTAACCTGTGGTCCTGAGTGGGTCGGCAAAACCCACTCAGGGGGTCTGTGACTACTTAAAAATTAAAAAATATTAACAAATTAATAAAATATATATAAATAAAGAAGGGAAATGTAAAATTGGAGGCTAAAAATTAAGATAGCATCCTCAGATTGATTTGTGGGAGCAGTTCAAGTGCATCGAACAAGCTACAGTATAGAAGATGAGTGGCCTCAATTAAATTTAGAAAAGCTCCAAGCTTCCCATTAAGTTAAAAATTTTGATTTTATTTTTATATTTATTTGTAAATTAAATTAAATGTTTCATCATTTGTGTATGTGCTTGATAAATGCTTGTTTCTGTATTTTTTGTACACTATGTTGCTTTTCAAATGACCTAAAATACTTAAGCCGGGATCCCCGGCTTCCAGTATTGATTCGCTGGGGGTCCCCAGATTCCAATAATGATTCAATTAGGGTCCCAGGGTTCCAGTAGTGATTAAGTTCGGGTCCATACAAGTCAAAATGTTGAAAACTACTGGTCTAAGAGATAATTTGGTAAATACAAGACTAGAGAAAACCACGAATAAAGGCAATCCCTTATGTAGTCTTCTAGGTCTCCCTATTGTTACAGGACGTTACACCTGTGGGCATTGCAGAATTTGTCATCTGATAACCTCTACAAAAACAGTGAAACTGGGTCTACCCACTTTGTGGTACATTAGAAATCACACTAATTTTACTTCTAAAGAAGTAATCTATATGATTGACTGTCCTTGTGGTCTTTGTTATATTGGCATGACGGTCAGAAAAGTGAAGATAAGAATTTGTGAGCACCACAGCAATCTGCGCTGTCAGAAAACTACAACTAAGATGACTGAAAATTACATATCAAAGAGACACACGACTAATTATCTAAAGTGGATAATAACAGAACAGTTGGACAACAATGTTAAACAATCCTGAGAGAATACTTTTTGAAGAGAACAGCATTAGATTTGAAGGTTATTAACTCACAAGGGGGGTCTGAACGACAAGATTCCATGGGGCAACATTCTACAAAATCGTTTATCTGTCAGACCCTCATGACAATGAAGCCTACACATTCTACTGGACTGACGAACCATAGCAAAGGAGGACCAATATGTATGCCATGGACACCTAAATTGTTAACACAATTATGATGCCAAGAACACATCTAATAAGAGCGTCTCATACATAAGATACTAAAATGCATAGTGGGGAGTGGTAGTATTGATATTCAGGGGGGTAATATTGCCTGTAGACCCCTCACGAGAATGATGCAGACATAGTCACATAGTCAAAGAAGAAGATAAATTGCCTTCGGTAACAAAATAAAATAATTGTTCAACCAATCATCTCAAATATACCACAAACCATTCATATCAATCATACAATAAACCATATACCTATATATGGGTGTTTTGTATGATTGATATGAATGGTTTGTGGTATATTTGAGATGATTGGTTGAACAATTATTTCATTTGGTTAACAAAGGGAATTTATCTTCTTCTTTGACTAAGTAATGCCCTGTCCCTTTGGTACGTGGGGCTTCTCTCTCTTTATTGGGTGACAGTCACATATGCAGAGGAACCACTGTTATGATGGACAGCCAGTTTTCCAACATTTATTTAGGTCATTCCCAGTAAAGTTCAAGACGATACAGATTTTATAATACAATGTGGTGGCACGCATATATTATTATATATTATAGGCATGTACACCGCTTTTACGAGGAGATCCACTGTTTGTGGACTGACCGTAACAAGGATGACACTCCAAACAGTCTACATTTCCCATCTACCCAGGGGAAATCATATGGAGAATCCACCCGTCATGCGGTCACGTCAGTATGCTTTCTGATGCACCACGTGACACAAAGTGTTTCTTGTACCTCCCAGCACATGGCCAATACCGAGCATGCAGGGTCTAGAGGACACATAAGTACTACGGCGATGCACAAACCCATGATGTAGTAAGTCCAAGGGGGCTCTTTACACTACTTCTGTGGTGTGTGAGAAATTGGGTTACTGGTTGAGGGGGGTAAAACCCTGCTCAAGCAGCAACCACAATCCTTGTGAGGGTGAGGCACTAGTAAACCCAAAATTAACCTGTGCTCAGCCCTCTGGTAGAGTGGCACAGAGCAGGGACCAGGTTAGTCCTGCTGAAGAGTTATCTTCTCAGTCCAGCTAAAGGAGTCTTGTTTGCGACTGGGGGGACTGCGAGGAGTAGGGAAGCATGATGGATTCTAGTTGATGTAACGCGAAGAGCAGGCCTGGTGTTGTGGATGGTCGTCGTTTTAGCATGAAGATCCTGTTATTGTTGTGAACAGCCGGACCAGAGCTTCGTGGCGGCTCTCCATGCAAGCAGTCAATGCTGTATGCCCAAGTGCTGGGTTGACAGAACTTTGCGCTTGGGGCAGTGCAAGCGCTAAGGTTTTGGTGCCAACTGGCCCTTTCCTGGTCATGAAGAGACCAAAAAATTCAATTCAGATCCACTGAGGCCACACCAATGGTCCAGGACCTGAGAAGCGATTCTTGGGAGTCAGGGGCTTGCTCCAGCTGGATCTGGGTGCTTGTTCATGTGGTTGGAATCCTGTTATATCCCTTTGGCTCTGCACAGGAGGCCATCAGTGTGCATTTGGATCGCTCTGAGAGTGCTGGATTCAGGTGCAGGTCCAATCTCTCTGACCCAGGCAGGAGGATAGCAGGGCATCAATCCAGCGAGGCAGCAGTCCAGCAAGGCAGTAGTCCAGCAGGACAGCAGTCCAGCACCGTGGGAATCCTTTCAGCAGCACCGAAGTCATTGTTCCCGGCATAGTCTCCACAGGTCCAGAAATGTACTGATGTACTGAAGAGTTGGTGTCTAGTGGTCCTGGGTTCAAGAGTCACATCCAGTCCATTTCACTCAGGCAGCAGGGCTGCAGGGCAGCAGAGCAGCAGAGTAGCAGTCCTTCTTGCAGAGGAGCACAGCAGTCCTGAGTTTTCCACAGGTCCAGAGGTGGACTGTAGAGTTGGATCTCAGGGTTCATTATTTACACCTGGTGCTCACTTTGAAGTAGATAAAGGTTCTGGAGGTTTCCACCCTCACCCCCCCCCGAGGTGTTTATTTTTTCTTCGTTCTCCTCCCTGACCCCAGCTTTTCTTGAGTCACCAAAGACTAGCGTCAGAACTTTTTGTGAGTGCGCTGGGCAGAGCCTTTGTACTATGCAAGTGTGGTAGGTGATAGCTCCTCCCCCTCATCAAGTCAGATATGGCCCATACTGCCATATCGATTCCCCTTTTGTCTCACTGGTTGGGAGCAGTACACAAAGACCAACTGCTAGATACACCTAGTCATGTAACCCAGGATACAGGCACGAAATAGTTGGGAGAAAGAACATGTCAACTTTCTAAAAGTGGGTGGCATTTCAGAACGGTGACTTAAAATCTGACTTTACCATTACAGAGGGTCTGAAATTTCAATTCTTTAGACACCAAATAAATCAACATTCCTGCCTGCTCTCAATTGAAAGTTATAACTCATTAAATGTAATGAGGTCACCCAATGTCATCCTATGAGAGTGGTAAGCCTTGCAGTAGTGAAAAACAAATTTAAGAGTTTTTCACTACCAGGACATGTAGAGGTTAAAAGTACATGTCCATTTCTTTAATTAAACTGCACCCTGCCCCAAAGACTGTTTAGGGCCTACACTGAACAACCCTGGCTTAAGGTTTATTTTGCAAGGTTGAAATGGTGGTTTAAAACTGCACACACAGGCTGTAATGACAGGTCTGAGACAAGATTAAAAGAGCTACTTAAGTAGGTGGCACAGTCAATGCTTCAGGCCCACTATTGGCATTTAATTTACAGGCCCTGGATACATGCAGTGCCATTTTACTAGGGACTTAGAAGTAAATTAAATGTGCCAATAGGATGTAAGACAATTTTACTATGTTTAAAGGAGTGAGCACACACGCTTTAGCACTGATTAGCAGTCCTAAGGCCAATAAAAACAAGATAAGCAAAAATAGAGGAGGAAGGCAAAACGTTTGGTGTAAGACCACCCTAAGGCTGACAGGTCTAACAGTGGGACACTGGCCAAAGGTTGTCCACAGGTACTACAAACAATGATAAACCTACTGGATATGTACTGTACTAAGCAATGATTTAGCTACTCAGGGGTATATTTACAAGGGGATATTGTTGCCAGAACGTCACTTTTAGCGACATTCTCAGTGCGATATCTCCTTCTCCTTACTTACAAGGTGGCGATAAGCCACATGCCTTAACACTGCCTTATAAATAAGGCCCCTATTCACACTTAACTTTGCCAGACATGTGCAGTTTAAGCCTCTTTAATGGGTTAGAGACATCATAGGGCTCCAGTGGCCTTGGGAGAGGCGAGAGAGGCCGTTCCCTCCAATCCTGGTGCTGTTTTCATGCTGCATGAAAGCAGCATCAGAGTTGGTTACTGCTGCTTCCTGGTCCCGCGTTGGAGCTTGCCTGCCTGGAGAACAGAAGACCTGAGCCAGGAGGACGCACACCAGAATTGAAGGGAAGTGTAATTCTTTCTTCAATTTACTTATAACTTTTATTTTCTTCCCTCCTGCCTCACCACCCTCCTTACATGCCATCCGCCACTGACTGGGCTTGTAGAGCTGCTACGATAGGCTTACATTAAAATGTTGACTAACTTATTCTATCCACAGACAAAGGCACAATAATAACATAGTAAGAGGATGTTATGAAAGTGCTGCAGGGTATGGGCAGAGGGCTGACAAACAGTGACCGGCACAAGGTCATAGAAACAATTCAAATGAAGAAAATGGGTGGGATAGAAAAGCAAATAGAGTGGGGGGGGAAGAGAGAAAAGATAACAAGAAAAACTTAGGACAGTAAAAAAAGACAGGTGGGGAGAAAGAAAGGGGAAAGAAGCAAAGAATAAAGGCAGAAAAGAGCAGCTGCTGAAGGAAGCAAGGAAGGGCAAAAGAACAAAAGGACAAAAGCAAGGGTGTATGGGTTAAAGGAAGGAAATCCCAAGGGTGAAAGGAAGAAAAGGTAAAGAGAAAGTAATGAGTTGAGCAAATGGAAGGGTGAAGGATAGATATCCAGATAGCTGATAAGATAAATGGATGGGTAAAAGAATCGATGAGTGGAATAATTTATGGATGGAAGTTTGAAAAGCACAGATCAAGAAAAATAGACTTTTGATTGTGCATTGCTAATAGAGGTAAAGTTAAAGTAGGCATTTTGGTTCTCTCAACTGCATTACATGTGTAGAAAAGCTGCACCCATTAACAGCAAAAAGCAGTTGAGGGGCGTGGCCAAGATTGCTGCCACTACGGACGTGTTCTTGTGAGCTCTAGCCCGGGCCTGATTGAAATCCTGCATCTTCCATGGGGACCTGACTAGGGGGCAACCACTGCTGTGCCGATGACCCCCGCAGTGCTCCTGGCAAGCATAGGTGCTGCTGCTGACTTCACTGGTTGTGGAGTGGGCCAGGGCTGTGACGGCTGTCAGCTGCGAGATTGATAAGGGACTGCACCCTGTGAGGAGGCGACAGTATACAGGAACCTGGCTCCAGCGACTGATCCACAGAGGCCCATAGCTGCCGTGTGAGGGCGGTGGGGAAAGTGGTGGGGACCAGTGGCTGTTTCGGCCAACGCGCAGGCTGCAGCTTCCTCCCAGTGCGATCTGTGCTAGAATTGCGGCTGTGTGCCTCCTGCAGGGCTGCACACCACGAGGAGGTGGTGTGGAGTGGGGCTTACCAAGGCCTGATGGGGCACTGACCTGCAAGGGGCTAGGAGGCGAGTGCTGTGGACCTGTGGTGTCAATGGCGGGCTTCTGCCTTGCAGCCTGCACTGATTGTGGTGCGCACTCGACTGAGGTGCCTGCCTGACCCCCCAGTGTGGAGTCCTGAGGTGAATAGAGGACTTGTGGAGCAATCTGGGTGCCCACCCTCGCTGTCATTTGCCCTGCAGGAGGGGAAATGTCCTTGCTGAAGGATCCAGGAGTTGGGGCCTGCCACCTGGTGCTGTCACAAGGACGAGTGCGGGGCCAGTGCTGGGAGGCTCTTGCCTGGGGTACTCTGTGTCCTGAATAATGCAGTGAGTGTGGCCCTGTGAATGTTAGGGATTTCCAGGGCACTCCCTACCTGTTTTCCTGACTGTACTCAGTGCCTGTGGACTCCTGTATACATCGTTGCTGTGCCACTTGCATTGTTCCATAGGGAGGATGTGGACCCTGTAAAATTCACCTTGGGCCATATGTGGCGGCAAAGTGGCCGGCACCCACCAATCTGTAGGTGCATGGTGATTCCCAGGTCATTACCCACGTGGTGTGTTTGGGGGCACTGCTGGACTAACTAGCCCTCTCCGGGGTAATCACTAGTGATAGGTGTCCCTATGGCCATGATGGTGAAACCTAAACCCTCCAGGAACCCCGTCCTGGGCACTGGGGAGGCCTCGGGTGTATTTGCTCTGCTTGATTGTGTCACTGGGAACTTTGGATCATCTTGAGGCCACTTTACGTGGTCACTCTGCCCAGTTTGAGAAAATAATGCATGCAATCCTGGACACCAACACCACACTGGAGTCCAAGATCGACACTGTCTCCTTGGATGTAAACTTGCTCCGTGCTGACCAAAGAAAGTTGGGGGATCGCGTGGAAGCTGAAACTTCCTTGACCATGATGTGACCCACGCTGCAGGACCTCCAAGCCCAATTGAAGGACATGAAGACCGAGGTGACCTTCCTGCAATGCCATGAGGAAGATGCAGAGGGTCGCTCCAGGTGCAACAAGGTCCACTTCTTGGGCTTCCCGTAATGCTTTGAGGGCCCAAGCATGGAACTCTTCCTCAAACCTGGTTGATGTCTACTGTCCTGGAGAACAAGGTGCCCAAATTCTTCTCTGTGGAGCTGGCGCATCGACTGCCAGGGAGGCCACCACTGCCAAGGCCTGTAATTGCCAGACTCTTTAACTACAGCAACAGAGACCTGATATTGCAGCTGTTTCAGACAAAGGGTCCTTTTCACTTCTAGGGCAATACCATCACCGTATACCAAGACTTCACTGTGGAGGTGCTGGTTCTACGCACTTCCTACACTGCGGTCAAAGAACGCCTCCGGAAGCTGGGCCTGTGGTATGCTCTGCTCGACCCTGCGAAGTTAAAGATGGTGGATGGTGAGTCCTCTCATTTCTTCCTGAGGATGCCTGGACCTGGCTCCATGCTAAGGGTATAGCGGATCCACCATTGGACAACCGGAGCACTGATGACTGGCTGACACCCTGACCATGAGGTATTAGCTGCGTGGGGACTAGGACCCGCCCCTCCACTGCAAAGGCAGCTAAGGAGCATGCACAGGTAGTTGAGGAGTTGCTGCATCATGGACAGAATTATTTAGCATTTTTGCGATCAGTTCACACCTGGAATACTGGATCGGACACTTGTGGCTCAGTGGCCTCTGTTGAAGGGGCCTCCCAAGGACCTGTGTTAACACCACAACTAGCAGACAATCTGCTCTAAAGTGTGGAGGCTGTTTCTTGCTCCATGACTACTGGTATGGCCTGCTCCTTGCTGACTCCTGGAGATGCCCAGGGGCTCCCAGGGTGTTGGTCAGGTGCCCGGATCAGCAGAGTGGGCCTGTGTGCCTGTGAGCCATGTCCCTGCTACTTCCCAGACAGGACATGTTTTCTCTTTTGTATTTCTCTTATGTTCTTGATTATTAGTTAACAGGTTATGGCTGGGTGCTTGGTGGGGCCCCGGCCAGGGCGGGAGGATTGCATGTGTTTTTCTGTTTTTGTGCTTCACAGTTGGACTCTAGTATATATGTTGCTGTGGCATGGCTCACTCCTACACTGGTCACACACAGGTAGGCAGAGCATGCAGGAGTACCTGCGCATTGGAGCTGGAGGGAGTAGGCTTTGTGGGATGCAATTTCTCACCCTTTACAACTATATTATATAGGCACACCAATGTACACCTCAAACCCACACTATAACATGTTGCCGTGTAACGTGCGGGGCATGGCCACTCCAATAAAGATATAGCCGGTGTATGCTTACCTTAAGTGTAGGGGCGCGCACATTGCTTTCCTGCAAGAGACACACTTAATGCAGACAGAGTTGCATAAGGTTAGTGCGAAGTGGAGGGGACAAGTGTATGGCACTACAGCATTTGTGTATGCAAAAGGGGGTGTTCATCTGGTTCGTCCCAGGGGTCCTATTTGTTGCAGGCACATATAGAGTTGACATGGAGGGCAGGTATGTAATAGTGGAGGGCCATTTGAATGGGGAGCCATTCACACTGGTGGGTATTAACGCCCCCAAGGCTATTCACTGTTTTATTAGACCGCCTCACCCCGGCGCTCGTCGGGACCCACACCTTCCCAGTATATGGGGTGTCAATTTTAATTGTGTTCCGGATGTCACTTGGGACCTCTCTTCCCCTCCATTAAACAGTGACCTATGTATTATGGAGTCACAATGCATTCGTAATTGGGTAGTTCATAGACGTGTGTATATGTGGCAGTTGTCCTACCGGATGCTAGTTAGTTCTCATTTTATTCCCCGGTTCATGACCTCCATACCTGGCTTGATCTTTTTCTCTGCTGTGCATCACTGGGCATGCAGGTAGATAGGGTGGAGTATTTGGCACGTACACTCACTAACCACTGCATGCAGCTGCCAACACTGCGTTGGGGGAGGGTGCAACCCGGCAGCTTCCGACTGAAGCACTGCTGGACCCCTCCATTTAGGGAGACCATATCCACATATATATTGTTCACTACTTTGAGCTCAACAGGGACACTACCCACACCAGAGCACTGGAATGATATGCCCAAAATGTGGTAATGCAAGGCCACTGTATTGCAACTACGTGGGGGCTCTGTAGAACCCTGAACAGGGAACAACGGGACCTGGAGCACGAGCTGCAACGACTTGAGATGTAGGTGTCCCTGTGAATGGCTGAGCTGGAGTGACCCCAGCAGCTGCACAAGACTCACAAGGAGCTGGAGACACGCTTGGGGCACCATGATTACAGACGTTGTCCTTCACATGGAAGGGGATCATTCGGGGAGGCAGTTGGCATGGATAGCTATGTTGGACAAGACTCGTCCACCCGCCCATAGGGGCCATTAAGCAGATGGATTGCATAGTGGTCAATATGCAGGCAGCCATTAATGTCACTTTTGCAGAGTATTATTGCTCCCTGTATGCAGGTGTGGACAGTCCCCCCACTGCTCATATCCAGGGATTTCTGCAGGGACTCCTGTTGTATGACTGACTCCGCTCCAATGAGCGGAACTGGATAAGCCCCTCCAACTTGGTGCAGTGATCACACAAATTGCCCAGAAGAAAATACCAGGGACAGATGGCCTCCCGATTGATTACGATGCTACCTTCAGTGCGCAGCTTTCCCAGAGGCTGCTGAAAGTATTTAATGAGGCCAGAATGAGGGGCCATCTTCCAGATTCGCTTAGTGAGGCACTAATAGTAGTTTTACCCAAACCGGGCCATGACCCCCTTGATGTCCACTCCTTCCACCTGCTTTACCTTGTAAACTTAGATTACATAATATTGGGGAAGGTCATGACGACCAGGCTGTTACCCACTATTTGGCACCCTCATGCACGAAGACCAATCTGGGTTTATCATTGGGCGCAATACTTTCCCCAACATCCGCCGATTGCTCTGCCTAATCAGAGCCACCCTGAGGGAGACTCGTTAACAGGTGGCAGTGTCGCTCAATATAGAGAAGGTGTTCGACACCCTAGGGTGGGACTTCCTATTGGCAACACTGGAGGTCATGGGTATTGGGCTGGTCTACCTCAGTTGGATCCACACCCTGTATACGAACCCGATGCCGAGCGTCAAAACAGTTCAACTGATCTCTGAGAGCTTTGACATTCAGAGGGGCACCTGGAAGGGCTGTCCTCACTGATTTTTGTGCTGGCCATGGAACCCCTGGCCTGTAGCCTGTGTCAACGTGCATGGCTGTGGGGAGTTACTGGCGCCCGAAGCATATCCCATTGTCTCGCTATACACGGATGATGCCCTCATCTATTTGCGTGATGCCACAACCTCACTTCCAGCCCTGATAGAGACCCTCGAAGAGTTCAGAACCGTGTTGGGCTCAATGGTGAATTGGGCTAAGCATGTCTATTTCCCCTCTCCCCGATCCTAATAGAGAGGCCCTGCAGAGCTTCCGGCTTAAATGGTGCCATCACACCTTTAAATACCTGGGAGTCCAGATATACTACTTGGACAGCCATCTCATGCAGGGTAATGTGAACAGGGCTCGATCCGTAAGTCCCTCCCATTTTGGTTGTTCTTGCCACTATCTCCATTGGGCCGAGTGGCGATCCTACCTCGGCTCCTGTAATTCTTTGCTGCACTACCACTATTTCTCCCTAGGTGCTTTTTTCTGGAACTTCATGGTTTCCTGCTGGAGTTGAGATGGGGTTCTGGCAGAAGGCAGGTGCCACTTTCTATAATCCAATGCCCTCTGCTTGAAGGCGGTCTTGGTGCTCCCAATTATGATTAGTACTATGTGACTGCACAGATGCAGTGGCCACTGCACTGGCTGGGTTTAGCTAACTGCCCTGAGAGGACGGCGATCCACAAGCTTCTTGGAGGGACGTACATATAAATGTGGCTGACGGACCCTAGGGCCCACCTGGTACATGAGACGAATCACATGAGGGTAGCATGGCATTGCTGGCACACACATACTTGGCAGAGGCCCCTATTCTGGATACTGCTTTCTGATCCCTATGTGGCATCTGCTGGCACTTCAAGAGGTGGCCCGAACCTACGATTTGACACCCTGGCGAGAGGCAGGGATTGATCAACTGGGGAACGTATTCCTGGAGAGGTTACTAATGCCCTTTCAGGAGATTGTGGACATGTATAGAATTGTGCTGGGTAATTTTTTTATTATATCCTGCAGTACAGCATGCAAATACTATGGTATGGGGACTAGGGATGGTTGAGCTGCCCCAATCGCTGTCACTACATGCCATTTTTGCCATTCTGTCCACATGAAAAATTATTATGACCATTTATGTCACACTGCGTTTGTCCTGTGGCATGGCAGATGACAGAGCTAAAGCCAGGGCCGTAGCCACGGGGGGGGCCCACAGGGGCCAGGCTAGCCTATATATTTTTGTGGCCCACCTAAAATTGTTCAGTCTTGTGCTATGTAGAGTTGTCACATTTAAACATTGTACAGATAGGCCTCTATATCATCAGGCATGCTGGGGCTTGCCATGAGTGGACCTAGGCCTCGGGTGGGGAGAGAATTATGGGGCAGCATACCCAAGGTCTATCAGCTCAGAAACAGAAAATAAAAGTGAGGGCTGAAGTTGCTGAACCTATGCTCACCTGTGCTCATCTTTCTTTCTGATCAAATCAACACCTTCAGTACAGTCAACCTCCTACCCCCTCTGCCCACAATGGAGCAGCGCCACGGAGTCAGTACATGTACTGCTGCTGTGCAAGCCAGCAGCTTCCGTTCATGCCTATTTCTAGCATTATCCCCATGCAGGATGGTCATTCAAATGCAAGCAGCTGGGCCCCACATTTAATTTGCAGCGTATGCAGTCACCTTTCTTCAAAGCTGTGCCAGGCTGTCAGCATCACCAGCACAAAGATACTGAGGGGGATATTCACAAGAACTTGCGCTAAACATCTCCAAAAAATGTTAACGCAACTTTACACATCGCAATCTATCGCGGGAAAATAACCCCGTGTTAACGTGGAATTCACAACACGGCGGTTCCATGCGATAGTCTCCCGAAAACGCGGACAATGTCCGCGATACAACCACTGCGACGGAGATAAAAACACAAACCCCAACACCAAAAAACGTGCGATGAGCCCATTCGCGATGAGGAAAGCAGCGATAAGCAGCGCCAGGCCCGCGACACCCACACGGCAGGCGGGAATAAGCACAAACAAAAGCAGGAAAAAGAAAGACAAACCAAACAGAAAACAACAGCGAAGCACAATGGAGACAACCGGAGCCAGTACACAACCCCACAAGCCCCATTGGCAACAAAACATTCTACATGGCAGGCCATCATGGACAAGGTGAATGCAGCTGGAGAGCGGAGGAGGACAATGGAAGAAAACCAGAACAGCTGGAATGATGCGAAACGCACAAACAAGCAGAAACACGCCAACATCCAGAAGACAGCAATGCACACCGGAGGCGGGAGTCCAGCGCCACACCAGGAGCTGGATGACATGGAGGAAATGGTGTCCACCACATCAGTCTGGAGATGGTGGCAGGAGTCGGGGACCGGAAACTGCTCAAAATCAACAGACACTACAGCAACAGGGAGAGGAACAACCAGGGACTGGGGGGATGGGGGGAGATGGGCACAATGCCCCAAATGCACAATTAAGCACAGCACAACTGCAGACAAACCATGCCCAAGAGTAACAACACCAACCAAGAGCACAAGTCACACAACCCGGCAATATCACACCACTGAACAAGCACAGAAGTGAAAACCACACTGCCTGAAAGGGAGAAGGGTGAGCCAAATCAGAGCTGAAGGGACATCTCACACACAATGCAGCACACACACATAGGAAGCAGAGCACCCCAACATCGAACACAAAGTGGTACAAACAGAAACATTTGCACAACCGAACACAGGACACAAGTGCATCCGCTTGTGGCTGGTAAATGGCCATACGCATCTGGAAAAGCACGAAACAGGGACATGATAATGCACAAGTACCAACCCACAGCCCTGATGGGGAAGCAATGCATGTATGGCAGGGACCCAGATAGGCCGTGACACACACATTGGCATACAAATCAACACTCAACACAGTTGGAGACAAGTGAAGGTGCGGAAACTTTATCAACAATTGCGTGTCAGTACGGCCAAGAGAAGTGCCACGACATGCAGACCAATGCAGCAGCATGTCTGAATGAGGAACGTCGGAAAGCGCCCATGTCCACCCCGGGAGAGTCCATCACCAACACAAGTCAGTGCCAACCCGCGTTGGTTGTCCGCGCATGGATCAGGAGTCCAGGCCAATGCAGCCATGTCCACTGTCGTCTTGGGACATGTGACCAGATCCCCAACATGCAACCAGGCGTCGGGACACGTGCAATGGGTCACATTCAGTTGTGGCTGCAGGTACCTTGTCACTCGTCCATGAACGCGAGTGCAGCAGCGTAGGCCAACATTTCCAATGAGAGATCGTTGTCCACCACATCTAACATGTCGGTGACGTAACCCATCAGCTGTACTGGACAGATGTGCTGACTCCAACCCCTGGCCCCAATTTGCACTAAAGCCCAATCGGGGAGCCGCTCAATGTGGTCACTGCACACGACGACTCGTGCAATCTCCCAGGTCCAGTTGCCAGCATGCATGCCAAACATCCAGGCATGCCATAAACGGGCATCACGGTGACACTCCTGGTCGTGGGCCAACAGGGGGCGCACACACATGTCGAAATCCAGGTCAGCTACCGTTACGTTGGAGAGGCAGACATCCATGGTCCACTCGAATATGCACGAGCGACAATGCAACACAGGCTGGACGCAGGTGACGTTGGCAAGGCGGAAGCTCAGCCGGTAACTGATCCGCAGCACTGCCAATGGCAGTGCCCCCAGTACATGCAGCAGACGTGCACGGTACAGGTCCACGTGACTGGAGTTGAGCATGTGTCCGGAATGGTCTGCCATTGCGTCAGTGGCTCTGCTTGAAGCGGCACTGGCTTGCCCCGCGCCAGTCCTGTGGATGAAATGGCACAGCTCGGAGCAAAGAGCAGTGTCTGTGTGCAACGGGTGCAGGCCTGGGGTGGGGTGGGAGTACGTGTGAAGGCCATTTCACGCACGCCAACTACGACCAAGGACTTCTGCTTGTGGGATGTGTACAGGTTGGTCTCACGTCGGGCAGTGCGTAGTGTGGGAGTCCCCAGCAAATGCTATCGTATCTGTCAGGGGGTGCTGGGCACATGCAAGTCCCAGCTCTGAGCTGCAGATGTGCTACCGCCTGATAGTTCAGACAAAGGACCTTTCATCCCTACAGTAACTTCCCCATCTGCATGCATACAGGAGATGTACAGAGGCCTGTCGTGGGTGGGGTGGGATGTCTGCGACCCAGGGAATCAGGGATGATATGCCAAGCACGTGGCACATGAGCGGCCTCACTGTGTGTTACGTTGCCTCCCAGCTGCTCCTCCCTCCCACGAGCCCACACACTTGTGTGCGCTGCACGGTTGTATCACTTGCACTCCTACGGCACACCATTGTCATGCCTGTCCGCGCAAGTCCAGCGGCATGCCAACAACACCTTGAAGCTGGCCGTTGAGGGTGTGCGGCCACGTGAGTGTAGGGCAATGGTCCGGACAGGGCGGACACAGGTGTACAGTCCATGGCTGGCTGTGATCGTGCTGCGATTGAGGCTAGGCATCTGACTCATGCAGCCGCAGGACTGATACACATAACACTTGGCATGCATGTGCCAAGACCCCGAGTGGTCTTGCGCTCCTACATTTCCCCGTACGTGCAGGCCCGCCCTCCGGGTGCATGCTACATTGCAACATCGACTACTGTGGCCCTGGTGGCGACAACACCCCAACACAGAGACACACTTACCGCACTTCCTGCTCAAGGCCAGACCAGAGCCACGCCCTGATCCCCCTGCCAAATCAGCACACCCCTGCGCTGACCTGACGTACGCCAGACCAGCACACGCCGCTTGCGCATGCAGGGGGGGGGCGGGCGAAGCTACATTTCCAAGGTCTCAGCCACTGCTGAGGTGACATGGTATCCTCCACTGAAGACAGCACACTGTGATGTTGCAGGGCTCGGGCCCATCATGCTGACATAATGACCACACGGACACACTTGCTTAGATGGTGGGAATGGCTACGGGCACGTGCGCCCGGTCACTTTTATTAACAGGCTCACATGCCGAGTGACACCTGTGTTGGATGTGTGTGCACACCAGCCATCATAAAGTGCCTGGTGCAGTCAAAAAACGACAACAGTGTACATCGTTAAGGACACACCCATTCAACCATAAAGGCCCTATGACTTGAGCTGCACAGAGTTAGTGGCCCCGGATGCACAGCGTCCTGCACGGGCCTACCGCCACGGGCAGCTGACTTGCGGTGCACTGGGGCAGGGTCACGAGAGCAGAGCAGGTTCTCGTAGATGACAAAGGGGGTTGTCGCGGAGTGTCTCGGTGGACAGTGGAAGGTGTACCCCCAGGGCATGATGCAGAGGGCAGAACCACGCAGAAACAGTCACTATGGTGGAGATGAATGGAACAGACACATGTCGGACACCAAGTCCGGCCCAGCCAGTTGATGATGCAGACAACCCCCAGGCCATGGACTCAGACGCCACCAAAGTCCAACCAGAAAGTGCCCATGACTCATTGCGCACAGAGTTAGTGGCAACAGTGCTGATAGGGGATGCTGCCTGCGATGAGGCATGTCCAATGGTGTGGACTCCTCCATATCTTACCCAAGACACAGTTCCACATGTGTGACCTACTGGACCGCAGTGTAGGCCTGAGGCAGCGGTCAGCAGGGGCCATTCACCGAGAGTCGCCGGCTTACGTTGGATGGTCCCACCGGCCTGCGCAGTTCAGGTTCAGTGGCACCACGGGACGCGGACTTGCGGTGAACAGGGTTAGTGGCACCAGGTCAGTTGTTGCTAGTGTTCGGTCACCTCCGTGACTAGGATCCAGCTTTCATCCAGACTGAGCCGCATCTTCCTCTTACTCCTCTCCGTGCGTTCACTGGTATGGACTCTGCCATTCATGAATTACGACTAAGTGCTGGATGTGGGACCTACTGGACCGCAGTGTAGGCCGGGGGCAGCGGTCAGCACGGGCCCACAGAGACGTGTCGTGTGCTTGCGATGCAGGGTCTGGGACACTGATTGAAGGGAGTTCAGTGATATAGACGCGGTAATTAACATTTGGTCACTGCCATTCAAGAATCAGGACACAGTTCCACATGTTGGAACTACTGGACCGCAGTGTAGGCCTGAGCCCTCATCCAAGTGTCGCCGGCTTGCGTTGAACAGGGTTGGTGGCACCACGTGTCGCAGGCTTGCGATGCAGACTTTGGCTTCACTGATCGGAGGGAGTTTAGTGATGTGGTCGCTGCCACGGACTTGGGGTCACTGCCATTCAAGACTCAGGACACAGTTCCACATGTGGGACCTACTGGAGTGCAGTGTAGGCCTGAGCCCTCATCCAAGTGTCGCCGGCTTGCGTTGAACAGGGTTAGTGGCACAACGTGTCGCCGGCTTGCGTTGCACAGGGTTAGTGGCACCACGTGTCGCCGGCTTGCGTTGAACAGGGTTAGTGGCACCACGTGTCGCCGGCTTGCGTTGCACAGGGTTAGTGGCACCACGTGTCGCCGGCTTGCATTGAACAGGGTTAGTGGCACCATGTGTCGCCGGCTTGCGTTGAACAGGGTTAGTGGCACCAAGTGTCGCCGGCTTGTGTTGAACAGGGTTAGTGGCACCATGTGTCGCAGGCCTGCGATGCAGACTTTGGCTTCACTGATCGGAGGGAGTATAGTGATGTTGACGCTACCACAGACCTTTGGTCACTGCCATTCAGAAGTCACGACTCAGTTCAACATGTGCCAACAACTGGGCCGAAGAGTACGCCGGTAGAGTATGTCAATGAAAAAGGAGTACTGTGGGCCAGCGCCGTGGAGACCAGTGATGGTCTGCGGAGGCTGCAGAGGTCGCGGGACTGGGGCCTAGAGCTTGCACTGGCACGTGGTGGGCCCTCTTTGACACACGCCGGTGTCGGCAGGTGAGCGGAGCCTCCTTGGTGCGCTGGGCCAGGCATGACGGGTCTGAGGACCAACGGCCCAGGGTGCAGCAGGCACACAGGGATGCAGGCCCCACGGCGCCTGGGGCCGGCCTTGTGGCGGGCTGGGAGGCACCACCCTGGCAGACGCGTTGGCCATTCTGTAAGGGAACCACGCCCAGTGCGACTGGCTTTTTATTCACACCCCTACGCAGGCCTGGCATACGCAGGGCCAACCCACTCCACCCGTGCATACAGGGGGGGGACGTAACGTGCAACATTTCCGCGTTCTGCCCCACAGCCTGTGGGGACATGGTAGCATCCACTGGCCACTACACTCCATGCACCAGCAGTTAATGTCCACATGGCCATTTCCGTGGTTTGCACACTGAAGTCTGTCCGCCACCTCCACACCACACCTGGCATTGGGTAGGTTCTCATTCATTAGTCACTTGCCGCTCTCGCACATGCCTGCTCCAAGCCTCTCCTCACATCCTGCTATTGTGTGGCTGTGGTGCCATGCCGTGGCTGGGTTGTGGGCATGGCACGCCCAGGTTCCCAATGGAGTCAAGTTGTCGTGTCTGGTCGGTTGGCATGTTGTGTGGCATGTTGAATGTAGTTGTGCTGCATGCCCATTGCCAGTGTCGTGAGTTGCATGACTGTGGGGTGGAGGTGTGTGGTGTGTTCATTTTGGACTTACCAACGAGCACTGCATTTCCATAGGTGCCATCCGGGGAGTGCTGGTTGATGATGGACTGTCGGGAGATGTAGGAATCATGCACTCTGCCTGGGGAGTTGGCCACAACATTGTTGAGGAGTCCCGGGCGGTCCACTATTGCCTGCACATTCATGGGATGCGTGTGCTTTCTGTTGAGGTAGTTGTGTGCAGTGTGGGCAGGGGGCACGAGGGGTACATGTGTGCAGTTGATTGCCCCCGACACGAGAGGGAATCCAGCTATGGCGTGGGGGCCTTGCTTGGTCTCCAGCTGCTCCTGCACAGTGTGGGTGGAGTGGAGGTGCTGGGGTACCAGGCTGATGATGGCATCCAGGACAGGTGTGATGGACTTGGATGGGGCTGGCTGCGAGACTCCTCCGACTCTGGCAGTTGTGGGTTGGAAGGTACCAGAGGCCAACATGTGCAGCACAGCTGGCAGCTTTGTCTGCGGAGGGATGTTGGTTGTCCGCTGTGTTGGTACCGTCAACAGGTGGGCGATGTGGGTCAGGATGCGGGGGATGGTTGTCCTTTTGGGCCTGTAGTGGGCAATGTCCTCCTCTGGCGATCGATCTGTGCGGCTGGTGCGTTTACAGTGGGTCCGCTGTCTTTTTGTGTATGCTGCCTCTGTGGTGGTCCGGGGGGGGGTGGCGGTGGGTGTTGTGGCCCTCATGGGTCTCCGAGCTGCATGATCATTGTCTCCATGGCATCTGTGGGTCTTCAGATGTGGCTCTTGGCTGGGCTCCCTTTCATGCAGCAGGTAGTAGCCCTGCTTAACACCAGCAAAAGGCAGTTGTTAATTCCCTGCTGCTACCGCGGCTTATCGCCTGTTTTTGGTTCGCATTGCAGATCTGGCAGTTCATTGTGAAAGTGGTGTAGTGGTGTTTTCGTGTGTTTTTGCACAGGAACGCCTACTCTGCATCTCATTAGGGTTAGTTGATGGTGTCACCCGTGGAGGTAAATTTTGCGACAGTTATCGCGGGAATACTTGCGTTGTCTGCAGTTTGCACCCGCTTGTGAATGGGGCGTTAAATCTATCTCCACTTTTGATGCGTTAAGGTGGCAATAACTCGGTGATAAGTCCTTGTGAATATGCCCCTGAAACTGGTATGGGCTCCTGAATTCCCTTCCTTAAATATGTACTTCTTTTGTTTTAAAGAAAGCTGACTTCTGTCAAATTAATTTACCACATGACCACTGTATTTATTTAACATGGTGTACTATTTAGCTCTTGTGAAAAGTATGGTCCTTTGATGTCAAATGTGCTCTAGAAGAAGATAGTGGCTGAATTGCACAATCTCTTACCAGAAAACCAGTTTCAGCCTTGAATAAATAGTGCGATCTTAGTCAAATTATTGACCAGCTCCTAAGGTGTCAAAACGCAGAATGGTCATGTTGGTAGTCCTGCTTCTAATGCACCCATCTGGCCCCCACATTTACAGCATGTCCCGCTGCCTTCCTCCCAAGCTTGTGCCGTCAGAAAGGGCATGAGCCATCAATCGGTCCTCTGACCACCAACATCACCTTTGCAGTGATACTGTTATCAGCTCCTGACTTCCCATAGCTTTGTACTTTTTTTAAAAAGAAAGATGTCTTGCCTATGATTAGTTTACCATGTGATCAGTGTATTTATTTAACACAGTGCACTATTTAACTCTTGGTAGAATTAAATAAAATCAAAGTTCTTTGATGAGAAATGCAACATGGAAGAAAATATCAATTCAATAACTAAATAGTTGGAGGAAAGGAAGGGGTGGAAGAGGTGAGGTCAGAAGATGGATGGGAAGTCCCAGACAACACTAGAGGAAGGCCTTCAGTAGTTTGAAAAAAGAAAAGAAAGGGAGAGAATAAGAGATACAAAAAACAAGACAAAAAGATCATGGGTTGAGAGGGAAACTGAGAACAAAGGAGGATGAAAGAAACAGGAGGGAAGGCAAGGGAGGTTGAAAAAAGAAAGAACCAAGTAAAAAGATAGCAGATGGACCAAAGATAGAAAAAATAAATGTAAAAAAATATATACCACAGGTATGAATCTTGTTAAATGTTGTTGTACATTATTGACTTTCAATATAGCACCTCAAAATGGGGGCTCAGGAGAGTGAGTTTTATTTCCAAGGTTCCCTCATGACCCTAGCAGGATGCATCACACATACAAAGAGGAAGTAACGAGGAGAAATAACGATATTCTCCTCGTTACACCTGTCATGGGAAGGCGTATCTTTTTGGCATAACTATTCCTAAGATTACCCGGTTTAATAAATCTGTGAATGCGTCAAAAACCATGGGAGCTGTGTGGGAACACCCACCGCAACGCCCATGGAGCTCTTCCCTTGAGCAGAGTAACGCAACGCGGCGATTTGCGCTGCGTTACATTATTTTTTATAAGCCATTCAAAGCCATGCAAAGTTTGCATCACGCATGTACTACGTTTGCGGGGTGCAAGAATGACTCAAAGCTCCTATATGTATGCCCCTTAACATATACATCTCTATCAGACCAGATATCTGCTAACCTGTCGCCTAGACTTTTTGCAGAAGTGATGTGAGCCCTGAATCCCATATACCAGCACCACTTACATTATATGGTAGGTTTCTGGAAATAATAGTGAAAGAGGCAGCAGGATTATTTGATCACATTTGACCCCCACACTTGAGGATCCCAGGTTTGTCTGATCCCACACCATGAAGGAGTGCTCAATAGACATTAATATATATGAACATGGAAACATGGCAGCAAATGACATCCTGTATGCGTATTTTAGCAATTATGTAATTCATTTTTATTTCATAGAGCAAGCGCTTAAGATATACATATCAAAAACATATTAAAATAACTCACTGTACAAAAAAAAGTTCCCATTGATCCTATAATAGATTTATCCCAGGAGATCCATGGCTGCAGAATGGGTAAGAACAATAGGCTTAAAGAGAGTGTATTGAAAAATGTGCACAATGTAAGAGAATGTGAATCCACGAAAAATAATGATTACATTTATAGATGCATTTTCCATTGGTGGCTTTAATAATCAACATCATAACCCCAAATTGCCACCCCAGATTCACACCCACCGTTAATCTAAAATTGCATTTCTTTTTGAAGAGCATACCAGAAGAGCCCAGATGACCTCTATCCAAATTTAAGCTTTCGAAATGAGCAGGTTTTTTCCATACATTTTTCCACATAGCCCTAGTGATCACTGAAGGTAAATTAATTTTAAAAAGGAGGGATTTTTGTTATCATTTATTGATTGAGTTTGTCTCCCTCCTGGCATCTTCTAAGATAGCCTGCAAACTCATCTTGGAACTTAAGCTGTTTGCATTCCTTGCGATTTAAAAGAAACTTAAGTGCTCAGCTTTTAGCACTCAAATCTAAGGAATATAACCTTGTGTAGAAAAGACTTGCACCATTGTTGAGCCTGGCAACACTTTTTGCATTACCATCCATTCACTCAACTAAACTTTGGCCAGCCCTCCAACCTTAAAATTTCACAAATATAATGATATAAGTACAATGTTGACAGCAATTAATATTAAAAGGGCACTAGATGAAACCCCTACACCATTTATTGAAACGTACTAATCCTGCCAAAGTGCTGGAGGTCTTATCCTTTATTTTCCTCAAAAGATAATTCCAGGAAAGATTCCAAGGAATAGCCAGCCCTAAATAATGTTAATCTCTCCCCACCGCTAGTTTCATATCTGCTAACCAACATGTGAATTTATGTTTTAGATAATGCTGATAACTTTTGTTTAATCTGCATTGATTCTTATTTTGTTAATGTCACAATATGCTTTCAAGACAACAGTTTCCGTTGATGTCCAACTGAAGTTTGAGCTAATAATGCAAAATTATCCAAAAATAAAAGAGAACCCAAATAAGAGTTCTAAACCTCTGAGGATAAAGAATGAGATTTTAGCTATAGGGTTGGTAAATTGGCCAAGAATAAATAAAATAGGGGTCAACAAACAGGCTGTTTTCAACTGAGATTTCTTTGATAAATTTCCCTTTTAAAAGGTTTCTACCTAGCCCATTTGTCAGGGTGTAACAAGCAAGTATTTGGTAATACCCGAAGAGAATGCCCCACCTTTCAGGTTTGACGATAATTGGGTGCAATCTACAGAATGAAATATTGCCTTGAAATCTAAGAAAAAGCCACAAGAGGTATATTAGCCATAATGAATCTACAAACCAGATCCCACTGTGCAAAGCAATGATGCATTGGAGATTGCCCATATTAAAATCCTGCCTATTGTAAAGGCATGAAACCTGCTTCAGATGACCAAACATTTATCCTGCCCAGAACAAATGCATTAAAGATTTTCTTAGCCATATTCATTAAAGAGATGCATCAATAACATGCTGATCACTTCTACCTTTCTAAAACAATGGTTCAATTATGGTTGCCTTTGAAGAGTTTGGCACTATCATCAATAGAGGGGAAACAACTGGAATGCCCATGTGGGAAAGTAAATTATTAATTGAGTTGGATGGTAGTCCACCACAAGTAATAGGGTCACAATCTTGCTTGGTTCAGTTAAAGGTTTCAGTCTCTTAAAACTGAGCTTAACCTCTGGTAGCTATGGCAAAGAACACACAGGCTTAACTTAAGAAAATGTGCAAAGCATTTACAAGTACCAAAACAGTTAAAATGTCAAATCCACAACACAATAAAAATCCCACTAAAATGGATGATAATAGAGAATCATTTAATGAATATAATGATATCAAAACTAGAAAATTCCAACAAGGGGAGATATACATTTTTAAAACTCTGAGTATTCATAGCACCACGACGTGCAAAGTGCCAATGGTAGTCAATGGTTACTGTAGACCGGGACATAGGCACAATTTCAGGCCAACCATGATAGAGTGTGGGTCGGATACACCAAACAGGTTTGACTCGACCGTGGGTTTTACCTATGGACTTAGTCTTTTTTCTGGAAATGAAAATCATTCATGTTAAATTGGATTTGCTGCTGCGGAGAAGGTCGGAGCCTGGGAAATGTGGGCTCCTGACTTGGGCAGATCAGTTTGGCAGGTTGGCCTGTTCTGTGGAGATCCTGAAATCCAAAAATGCTTTAATTACCAGGTTTTAAGGAGTAGTCGGAGTCCAATTAAATACAGCCAAAAGAATGTGGACCTCAGGAAGAGCACTTGGTGGTCAAGACTCACTCCAGCAGAACCCATCAGCAGGGTCCAGGTCAGGCCCAGTTGGTACTGGACAGCTAGGCTCTTCAGGAAAAGGCCCTTTCCAACTTGTTGTTTCCCCTGTAGCTCCACAGAAGGGCAGCCAACTGATCCTTTGTTGGACTTGGCCCTCTCTGCAGGGTCAAACCAAATTATTTATCTTCACTCCTCCTGTTTTCTGAGCCCATTTTTTGTTGGCATTTAGGGCTCTCAGCACTTTACCACTGCTAACCAGTGCTAAAGTGCTTGAAGTCTCTCCTTTAAACATGGTGAAATTGGCTTACACCCAAAAGGCAAATTTAATTTACTTGTAAGGCCTTAGTAAATCGGTACTTAAAATACCCAGAGTCTGTAAATTAAATGCTATTAGTGGGTCAGCAGCACTTATAGTGCCACCCACATAAGTAGCCCATTTAAACATGGCTCATGCCTGCTATTGCAGCCTGTGTGTGCAGTTTTAAACTGCCATTTTGGCCTGGCAAAACACTCCTTTTAACAGTGTATATAGCCTGCACACCTGCGTATTCAACTGAACAAAATTAATCTGTGATTCAACAGACTCTATCTGTTGTGTGCTACCTTGCAACCTGACCCGCTCCTGTCAGGATAACTATCTCCGAAATGATGTGTACAAACTTTGTCACATACTACAAGGTGCAACACTCCTGCCCCTAAGGTGCAGCAATTAAAGTAAACATTTTTTGGAATTATTCTTCATTCTATTTTTTGCCGATTTATCTCATTGATTTTAAATGCACAGAAAGACAATGATAAAAATTATGAAAGACAATTAGTCTTCAACATTTCTTATAACACATGTGATATTCATGTTACAATTTTCGCATTGTTTGAAATTACAAGCAGACTCAACCGCTACCTGATGTCAGAGTGCTGTAGTGTGTGAATAAAGTTATCCTATTTAATCTGATGTAAAAAAATATAAGAAATTAGGTACTTGGTCTGTCTTGGCAAAACTCCAATCATGGTAATCGCGGCAAGCGTGGCGAACCTATCACGAGTACGTTTTCGATAATGTTGGATAAGACACACTTTGTGTAACGTAGCACATGAAGCACACAAATTATTTGAGCTACAGCATGCATCAATTTTGACAATTGGGCGGTGACGGAACAGCCTATCATGTTCATGAACTTCTTGTTATCTCAGTATACCTGAACACATGTATTATTTGTTATTTGTAGAGTTCCCCTGACGAAGGGACTTCCCGAAATGCATTGGGAACACGGCATTGGATACTCGATGTTGATCTTTTGATTGTAATTTCAAACAATGCGAAGATTGTAACATGAAGATCACATGTGTTATAAGAAATGTTGAAAACAATCCTTTTGCCAGGCCTAAACCTTTCTTTTTAATACACGTCACCCCTAGGGTAGGCCCTAAACAGCCAATAGGGCAGAGTGTGTTGTATTAAAAAAGTTGGACGTGTAAGTTTTACATGTCCTGGCAGTGAAAAACTCTCAAATAAATGTTTCACTATTGCAAGTCCTACCTCTCCCAAATCATAATATTGGTTTATCTTATTATATTTAATAACAGATAACTTTCAACTAGGAGCAGATAGTAATTTCAAGTTTGGTGTCTAAAGAATTGTAATGTTAAACCCTAATTAGCGGTAAAGTCAGATTTTCAGTCACAATTCTGAAAATGCCACTTTTAGAAATTTGAAGAAAAGTATTACATGAGTAGTAGAATGCACTCCTGTGTTTAATCCACAATTGTATTTAATATTGGCGTGCACTGCTGTGGTGCGTTCCATCCAAACACACTTTAAAAGTTACACGAAAACAGGAACCTCGTCAGGTTCCATCACGGGGTACACTGCCGAGAAATCAACTCCTTATTGTTTAACATCCTTAATCCGGTACTCTTGTAAAGAATCACAGCTTCATCATGATATTTTCAAATGGTGTTTCACCAATTTATTTCATATTCAACGAATGCCCATCCAGGCCTTTCTGAACAGCACATGGGGGTTCACCCCTCCGCATGGCGTGACAATAAGTTAATTAAAAGACCCTGTAGAAAACAAATAATGTGTGCGTTACCAATATTGTCCTCTATAATTCATAAATAAATTACATGTAGCAAACCAGCTAATTTCTTGTTGCTTTGACGAATCGTACTCTCCCCCACCCCCTTAACTTCCCCCAGAAGACAACCCATCATCAGCTTGCACAGTGAATTGCGAGAGCACTCGAATTCACTCCTGCTGCTTTTAAACTTAGTCACGTGCAGCACCCACGTCATCTGAAGTTCCCTGACTATAACGGAAAAAATACTCCCAAACCCATCCTACCTCAACCAAGACCTCTAATCCTGCCCAAATAAATGTGCTTCACAAGAATTGCTTTATAGAATTATATGCTGCACGTGACTAAGTTTAAAAGCAGCAGGAGTGAATCCGAGTTTGCAGAGAGTATTTCCTACATGGAGTAGAGAGTAGCTGGCGTGTACAGAGGTAATTAGCTGTTTTGTGAGGGGTATTATAATTTGAGGGATAGTGGGGGGTGTGGGCACAGCTGTGGGGACCGAACTTCGGTAGCTTTATGGGTTTTTCATTTGGGTTTTGGCACTGTGTAAGCTGATGATGGGTTGTTGTCTGGGGGAAGTTAAGGGGGTGGGGGAGAGTACGATTCGTCAAAGCAACAAGAAATTAGCTGGTTTGCTACATGTAATTTATTTATGAATTATAGAGGACAATATTGGTAACGCACACATTATTTGTTTTCTACAGGGTCTTTTAATTAACTTATTGTCACGCCATGCGGAGGGGTGAACCCCCATGTGCTGTTCAGAAAGGCCTGGATGGGCATTCGTTGAATATGAAATAAATTGGTGAAACACCATTTGAAAATATCATGATGAAGCTGTGATTCTTTACAAGAGTACCGGATTAAGGATGTTAAACAATAAGGAGTTGATTTCTCGGCAGTGCACCCCGTGATGGAACCTGACAAGGTTCCTGTTTTCGTGTAACTTTTAGAAATTTGCCATTTTCTTGTCCCAACCATTTGGTGCCTGCAGCCTGTATCCTGGGTCGCATGACTAGGTGTAGCTGGCAGCTGGTCTTTGTGTATTGCTCTCAGACAGTGAGACAAAGGGGAAAATGTTGCTGGCAGGATAGGCCATCTCTGACTTGATGGGGGGTGGGGAGCTATCACCTACCACACTTGCACATCACAAAGGCTCTGTCTCAGCACACCCATAAAGTGTTTGACACTACTCTTTTGTGCCCCCATACAAGCTGATGCCAGGACAGGGAGGTAGAAAAATCCAAATACCACTTGGGCTGGAAACCTTCAGTACCTTCTCCAACTTCAAAGTTGACACCTAGTATGAATATTAGACCCTCAGGACCATCTCTTCAGTACTCCTCTGAACCTCTGGATACTACAGAAGAAGGACTGCTTTGCTGCTCTGCTGCACGAAGGACTGTGTTGTATCCTGACTCCCTTCTTTTCTCCTACCTTGGTTTCTTCCTCCACCCCTCTTCCCTTCCGTTAGAAAGCTCCTAGAATGTCATGAGAGTTCTAAGCTGCACTCCCTGTGCCACCTGTCATTCTCTCAGTGGGTTATGGATGTCTGTTGCATTTACCCATGCTAATAAAGTTACTCTACATATCCAGCGAGTATTGGAGATTATTTCACTGGCGACAAATTGTTGGGCGGAGGACAATGTACTGACATCCCCTCCGGATGTTACCCACAAGAACTGAAGGAATTTTGAGGGAGATCGCGACGACAAATGTGAAGCGTACTTGCGCAAGTATCCATTAAGTGGTGCCCTTAAGTTAAAAGAGAGCTTACCTGCGTTATTCATTATATGTGTATGCTGGATCGGGCCGATTCGTTTTTCGGCGCGGACACAGCGGAGTCCTGCGACTGGCTTTCTCTCCACACGCTCGCAGCTGATTGTTGATGTCGGGTTGGGCAGTGTCTGAGTACTGCTCATGCGCTGTACTGTGAGGAGGAAATCATCATTACCGGCTCACTGGTTTTTCCAGTCGGGAGCCACAACGAGGATACGCATCATCACCTCAGCGCCGGAGAAAGGCGTAGCCATCACGCGAAAATACACTGAGGAGATTCAAGAAAATTAAGAAGGATCTGCCACATCTACAAAAGGATCGTGCTGCAACGTGACGCATTTTTAGTCAGGAAGCTCTGCAGTAGTTCCTGCACGTACGTGAGGTCAGTCAGTTTTATTCAGCTTCACGATCTCTTTGAGGAACTGCTTCTGAAGCAAGAGTGGTGAGTGTATTTCTGTTACCAGGATCTCCACAGTTAATGGCACATGCTGTTGGAGTGGGTTTCTGTGGTACTGCTCTGACGATTTCTGGTCTTTTGCTCATGAAACCTTTGTGACTGTTGGACACGTGCGAACAGTACAGTTGACAGCTCGCTCCATAGTTCTGTTGGAGATTCCATGAGGAGATCCTTTCATACTTCTGGCAGTAGTTATCCTTTATGGGAATTGGAAGTGTACTGTTAAGGGTTTTCTTGTAACTTCGTGTCCTCTTTTGTTTCCAGAGACTACCTTTGAACGGCTTTACTCATTTATTTTTTTCCTTATCTGGAACTGACTGAATTTTACTTTTAGGAAAGTGTCATTGCTCAGATTAAAAAGTAAAAAATTAGTCTCATAACCTCTTTTATTACAGGATTCTGTTCCAGCTAAAGGTCTTGCCTAATTCTCTACAGGAAAAAAAAAAAATATGGCAGCAGCTAGCATGAATCAGCCCTCACCTTTCCTTTCAGATGCAGGAGAACCAGTAGTACCATGGAAAAACTGGAGGAAGATTTTTGAGACTTACCTCATTGCTATAGGTGCAAGTGGGTTTTCAGCTATAAGGAGGCAACATATATTACTTCATAACCTAGGAGCAGAGGGTAGGAAAGTTTTTGACAGCCTGCCTGAGTTAGAAGGGGAAGAATTGGGAAATGAGGAAAGGGATGTTTATGATTACAGCATGAAAAAGTTAGAAATTCAATTTGCTGACAAGATAAACTTTGTTTTAGGCAGACATACATTTTTTAGTAGAGTTCAGGGTAAAAATGAGAAGGTAGAAAATTACATCGCAAGTTTAAGAGGACTAGCGAATACCTGTGAATTTAATGAGTTAACTGATTCCTTGATTCGTGACCAGTTAGTGTGCTGCACAAATAATAAGAAGATACAGGAGAAACTACTTGTAGGATATCCTGATTTAAAGAATGCCATTGACCTTGCGAAGAGTGTTGAACACACTGCAGAATGTATTAAGGAAATGAATGTACCTGTTGAAAGCAGTGTAAGTGAAGTATGTGAGGAATTCAAAAATGTATGCGCCATTAAGGGTGCTAGGAAAAATGTATTATTAAGAGAGTTCAATAAGGAAAAAGTATATTCAGAAAACAGACTTAAATGTTTCCGTTGTGGTAGTACGGGGCATTTAGCAAATAGTGTAAATTGTCTTGCAAGAACAGCCACGTGCCGGAAATGTAATCGTAAAGGTCATTTTGAACGCGCTTGCAAGGATATGTCTACTAGGACTGTAAATACCTTTGAGACTAGCGATGAATTTAGGAACAAATACGTTTTGCAAGTAGATGTGGATGAAAATTGTAAAGTGCACAAGATTGATCTTCCTAAGTGTGAGATTGGGTTGGAGGGGCACAAACTGGAAGTATATGCTGACTCATGTTCACCATTTACATTTATCAATAGTGAAACTTTTCATACAAACTTTATGGAAGGGGAGTTATCCTTAGAAAAACCTGATGTGATCCCTGTGGGTTATAACAAAGACCCCACTCCATTAGACGGAGTGGCTACCATGAGGATCACATTTAAAGACATGAGTACTGTGGGCAAAGTGTATATAGCAAGGAATGGATCTAATCTTTTGGGATGGGCTCATCAAAAAGATCTAGGCATAAAACTTGACCCCTCAGCTGAAGTTTCTGTCATGCTTGTGGAAAGAACCGTTTGTGGGTTGGAGCTGATTGATGAGTTCCCTGAAGTTTTTACAGATAAACTTGGGTGTTTGAGAGAGTACCAGCACAGAATTCAATTGAAGGAAGGCGCAAAACCAGTGGCGCACAAGTGCAGAAACATTCCACTTATGATGAAGGAACCTCTGAGACAAGAATTGGACAAATTGTTAAGACAAGAAGTTATTGAGCCTGTAGAATGTGCCGAATGGGTTGCCCCCATTGTTATTACCTCTAAGGCTAATACAAAAAACATTAGACTATGCATTGACTTGAGAGAGTTAAACAAGAACATATGGATCGACAGGCATCCTCTGCCGAACATAACTGAATTGTTGAACCAAGTTGGCAAAGCAGAGTTCTTTACAGTGATCGACTTATCTGCTTACCACCAGGTGAAACTCCATCCCTCAAGTAAGGCACTCACTACTTTTATCACACCTTTTGGTGCCTTCAGGTTTTGCAGGATGCCTTTCGGCTTAGCCTCCGCTGCTGCGGTTTTCCAGAGAGCTATGCAAAACATCTTGGAAGGGATTGATCACGTATTGTGCTTCCAAGATGATTTGCTAGTCTATGGAAAAGATGAGGAGGGACATAATGAAACCTTTCGTAGAGTTTTGACCAGATTAAGAGATGATGGACTCACGTTCAAAAGAGAAAAATGCCAAGTAGGTGTTCGCTCAGTCACTTATTTAGGGCATGTCATTTCCAGAGAAGGTATCAAGCCTAAAGTAGATCTTGTTGATGCCATCAAGTTTGCACCCAAGTCCAACACCAAGGAGGAAGTTAAGTCATTCCTTGGATTGTCGGAATATTATTCGAAATTCATTAAGAATTTTGCTGACATTACTTATCCTTTGAGAAGTTTGTTAAAAACAAATGCTAAGTTTGAGTGGGACAAAGGATGTAATGAGGCGTTTGACAAGTTAAAGCATCACATTGCTAACGCTCCATTTTTAGGATGTTTTGACACAAGTAAGCGTACCATAATTACTACTGACGCAAGTACAAAAGGTATTGGGGCCACACTCAGCCAAGTGTCAGAAGGGGAAGAAAGAGTTGTAGCTTTTGCGTCAAGAGCCTTGACAGAAGCTGAATCTCGTTATTCAGTTGTCGAAAGAGAGGCACTTGCGTGCTTCTGGTCAGTGAAACATTTCCGAGTGTTCGTCTGGGGTATACCTTTCACTGTAAGGACGGATCACAAGCCCTTAGTAAGTGCATTCTCTGTGAAAAACATAGAAAGAACTACTCCCAGGATCTCAAGATGGTTCCTTGGTCTTGAAGGGTTTAATTTTAAGATCGTATACATACCTGGACAATTCAATCAGGCAGCCGATTGTTTGTCCAGACTTCCTTTGGAGAACAAGGAACCAGAGAGTAATGTGGCAGATGAGTTCGTTGTGGCAAGTGTAACTGAAGGAATAAGCAAACAGGAATGGGAGGAGAGTATGCAAAATGATCAAGTATTTTCCAGACTTAAACAACTGATATTGAATGGCTGGCCAAGTAAGGGTTCTGATCTCAAGAATGGTGAGGATGGGTTTTGGGAAGTACGGAACGAACTATACTTCTGTGAGCAAAATCTTTACAGAGGAGACAAACTTGTACCTCCGAGAGTTTGAGAGAGAAAATTGTAAGTTTGGCACATGAGGGCCATTTAGGATGTAGTATTACTAAGAACAAAATCTGTCTCCACTATTGGTGGCCAAGCATGGACACCATGGTTGAGAGAAGTATAAGACAGTGTTTATCGTGTGCTGTGAGCGACAAGAGTAAACATGTTAGTAAGGGCCAAATTTCCACAGTGGATGTTCCATCCGTTTCTTGGAACAAATTAGCTATGGATATTATTGGTCCTCTAAATGTGAAGGGACTAGGAGGAAGATTCATACTCACCCTAGTGGACTACCACTCTAAATGGATCGTTATCAAGATAGTGGACAATGTCATCACTTGCACAGTCATTTCATTTTTACAAAAAGTATTCCGCACTGAAGGAGTACCTCAGACCATAGTCACAGACAATGGCGTTCAATTCATCTTATCACTCATGAAAGATTTCTTGCACAAATTTTCAGTCACTCATTTACAAACAGCATTGTATTGCCCAAGAGCAAATGGACATGTTGAACGCGTCAACCGCATGATCAAGGATTGTGTTCAGCTCAATGTAAACAATGGAACCAATGTGAGGAAAGCACTAGATGAAATGATCTGGTCTTACCTTGTCACCCCTCACTCCGTCACTGGAGTATCACCGTTTAAGTCCCTTAAAGGTAGGGAACCAGGCACTAAACTAAGTCCAATGTGGTTGGTTGGGAACAAGACAGAAGAAGTAGATAGAAAGAAAATTATGGAAAGAGTACATGAACACCAAAGGAAATATGTGGACAGATACAATAGTAAAATACAAAGACCAATAAAAGTGTGGGAGGAAGGAGATGTTGTAAGGGTAAAATTACCCAGGTCTTTACTTTCAGGTTGTTCGAAGTTCTCAGACAGAAAGGTGATATGCAAGGTGTTCAAAAATGTAGTATTACTTAATGATGGGCAATCTTGGAGCACTGACAGAATTGTCAAGGATAACAGCGAAGGTGTACCCGACTCTAAGTGTGCGCAAAGAGTCAATGTAAACATCAGAAATGACGCTCCTAATGTAAGGGGGCCTCTGAGAAATGTACATCACAAACCTTCTTGGCATAGAGACTATGATATGTATTAAATTGTTGCTCTTCTGCACCCTTTCTCTTTCTCTCCTTTCTCTTACGTCCCCTAGGGAAGGAGATGTGTTGTATCCTGACTCCCTTCTTTTCTCCTACCTTGGTATCTTCCTCCACCCCTCTTCCCTTCCGTTAGAACGCTCCTAGAATCTCATGAGAGTTCTAAGCTGCACTCCCTGTGCCAACTGTCATTCTCCCAGTGGGTTATGGGTGTCGGTTGCATTTACCCATGCTAATAAAGTTACTCTACATAGCCAGCGAGTATTGGAGATTATTTCAGACTGCTACTATGCTGCCTTGCTGCTCTCCTGCCCTGTAACTCTGCTGCCTGGTGCCTGCTGTCCTGCTTGCTGAGAAGGAAGACTGAACCTGCACCCTTCATGCCAGGTTGACATGACTCCAAGAGTCAGCTGACTGGCCTCCTGTTCAGAGCTACAGGGATATAACAAGCTCCAGAGGCCTGCCTGCATCTGTCCAGCTGACCTGCTGCCTGGGCATGCAACTCCATTGGCCTGAGCCCTGCTGGCCTCTGCTGGAGTGTGTTTCTGATCCCCAAGAGGTGCCCCAGAGGTCCAGGACCCCTGGTGTGGCATCCATTGAGCTCGTTCTCCAAGGAAAGGAGAAATCCTGATGTTTTGGGCTCTTCACAACTGCAAATGGAGCTGTTTGTGCCAAGATCTTGCAGCCTGTGCTGACCGCTAATGTGAAGCTCCGGTGAAGCTGGCTCTTCACACTACAGTTACCAACAGTGACTACCATCATTGTGGGACCCTCATTGTGGGATCTGCAATTTGCGCAACAGCATCAACAGCCAGCAGTGAGTGCCGACACGAGTCTCCAGCAACGACCATCCATGGCACCCAACAGGATCTTTACGCTACATCGATGACCACCCATGAAGGCCAGCCTGCTCCTCACGCTACAGCGATGATCAACTGAGATGCTCTCCGTGCTCCTCGTGGCCCCCTCCACCATGAACAGAACTCTTCACGCCACACATTGGAAGGTAACTCTTTCAGCTGAACTAACCTGGCCCCTGTATCCAGCCCACACTGCATCGCGATCAGCCTGAGCTTGTGACTTTCACCTGGTCTTGCATGACCAGATAAACCCCAGTGACGCTTCATGCTTTCATGTGCTATACTTACCTGAACTCTTAAAATTGTAAGTCTCCGGTTCTGCTGATTGGATTTTTGTTGTTTTGGTGTCAAATCATTTCTCAAATTTTACTCTACTAGTCTAAATTGGTGTGGGATTTTTTTGCATTGTATTTTCACTTTATTACTGTTGAAGAGCTGCATAAATACTTTACACATTGCCTCTAAGATAAGCTTAACTGCTTTGTGCCAAGCTACCAGAGGTTTCAGCACACATTAATTTGGGGCTTGCTTGTGTTTCACCCTGACAACAATTATGGTTGCTGCTTGAATAGGGTTTCACCCCCGTCAACCAGTAACCCAATTTCCTACACCCTTGGAGTCCACTTCGTTGTCCTGGGTACAAGTGGGAGCAGGTCCAGCCTTTTGGGTCTTCTCACTGGTCTCAAACAGCAGGGGCAGTCCTTCTTCTGTTCTTTTTTAGGTTCAGAGAGTGTTTTGAAGATGGTGCTTTGCAGTGACACATTTAGCCTGGCACCCGCTAGTAGGTGGGATTGACACTGAGCGCTCCCTGACCAATAGGGTAAATGTTTTCAGAGGCATCCCTACTCACTGTTGCAGCAGTTGCTGTTTGCCCTGATGCAAACAATCTTGCAGTGCACCTTATTCCTAAAATCCAAGAGGGAGAAAACCGTCTCCTCTTGGGAAAAGCTTGTGTGCCCAATCAGAGAAGTGGCTAAAGTAATTAGCGGTCCCCTCCTCTGTGGTCACTCAAAACTGGTTCTCTGGTTTGCGTTCCTCTCTATAGGTTTTGTGCTAGCCTGACTAGTGGGGCAAAGGCTGGGGCCTTTCCATGTGTCACCTAACATTTACTTTTGACAGGGCAGGCCCTCCAACTGGTCTTCTTTGGTAGGTAGAAAAACCCTCTCCGCCCCCAGGGCATTGACTGTGCTCTGGGAGCAGTTTCTTTCCTCTTTCACACCTTATTTAGCCAAGCACAGTCTGGGCAGTGGCTGGACAGTAAATGCAAATTATCCTTCAGTAGTGTCAGGCTGGGTAAAGGAACATTTTAGAAGCTACATTTCCTATATAGTTCATAGAAATCCGACTTCACCATTAGATTGAATTTGTATTCAATATAAAAAGGTCTTTTAATGGAGCCTGTAGCTGGTAACATTAAAAAATTTAGATTAAAGTCTATAATCGAAACTTAAATTTTTCCTATGTGCCAGTCGCAGTCTGACCAGTGACAATGTCGTCTTGGGCCTAGTAACTGGGGGAACATGCAATTTCTAATGCCACACATCTTCCACACTTAAATATTGTGCAGCAAGGTGTGCTTAGGGACAACGTATTCAATATTTAAAATCAGGTTTTGATACCTGTCAAAAGGGTTACTTTGACAGGTCTGTGCAACAGGGTTGAAGCTGCGGCTGATCGGCTGCATGTGGTATACTTGATGACCTGGTTTCCAGGCCCATTCGGTGGATAGCACAATAGGGGCTGCAGTCCACAGGTGGCATTTAACTTCCAGGCCTTGGGTATATGGTCTATACCATGTACTAGGGACTTATAGTTTAGTTAAATAAGTTAATCAGAGGTAAGCCAATTTAACCATGCTTTAGGGGCCAGAGCACATGCACTGGGCACTGGACAGCAGTGCCCCAGTGTGCAGAGTCTAAAAACCAGCAATAAAATTCAGCAATAAATGTGGTGACCAAACAAAAAGGGTGATTCCCTTACATTTGCTTTACTTTAAAAATGTTGGCACTATTTGAGCTCAGCACAGAATTCTCAGGGCCATTGTCTACTGCTTGTGCCATAACTACCAGCAGTTGAGCAGAGATTCTCTCAGAAATATGTTTTGATCTCACCAGAGGAGGTTTATTAAATTAGTAGCCTCTCCCAAATAAATAACCCCATTTCTGACAGACATCAAAATACTTCTCACCTATTAGGCAAGGCCAGGGAAGTGTAATTATAAAAACAAAACACCCTTGGGGAAAGCAGATGTGTTTGCTTACACAAATGAGTTGTGGCCAAAGATGCTTCCCAGCTTGCTGTGCAAGGCCAGGAATTGTTTATTTTTTTAGAAATTGGCCTGTGAAGGCTTGGGTGTATTTGTTATGTCACCAATCCTATCTAGGCCAGTGAGGTGGAAGTTAAAGCCCTTTTTTGTTTCAACTTTATTGATCTGCAAAATGAGTGGGCCTAAGGCCCACCTTCCTATGCACTCTGCAGCACTTCTTCCTCAACTGCTCTGCTTAACTTTTATTGTGGAAAATATGAAAATAGTAAATGTGTATTGCCCTTATGCCTAAGTGACACATATGCAATTTTTTCTTATTCTATTGTTCAGTTGTATTGGCTGAAGCGATTGTTTACTTTTTGTTTGGGGGAGCTCTACTCCAAACAAACATGCTGAGTCTTTCTCAGGACTGGAAAGGATGGTGGTCCACAGAGCAAAGGTGGTATCTGGCATGAGGCTATACGTACGTGCATTGAGAATGCACTCTACAACAACATTCTGACAACAAACATTTCCCAGTAGGCAATGAACTCTAACATAGTCTGGAAATGTGGTAGCCATCTTAAATATCTTGGCACATTTCCCACGTGGCCCACAGCCTCTTTGCTAGGCAATCGTGATATGATGTTGCTAATATGTATGCATGTAAAAGCATAAAATATAAGCGTTCTAGTGGGATTACATGAATTGTTAAAATAAGAAATAGAATATTATTGTTGTTAATTACTTTGAAGTTTTACAAAAGTCAAATTGAAACTATAATTCATCTTCACCTAGCTTGAGAGAGTTATTCTATTCAAAGGGAGAAGTGAGAGTGAAAATATATTTAAGGAACTCATTTCTTGTGTTTAGTTTCAGGAGTTATAAATTCCAAATTAAAGTTGAGGGAGATGGTTACACAGAGATATTGCTAAGGTATATTAATTCGCTATTACAGTTAAACGCAGAACCTTCATTGCAATCAACTAATGATATCTTTTGCCTTTAGACACCGATTGCATACTGTAGACATCATTGACCAATAGAAGTGATGAGCCAGAGTGGTGCAGTCTAGTGTCTCTGTTTCTCTCTTATTCTATATTCCTTTACGAGTTTCAACCACTGCTCCTCATAATTCTGTGTATGTGGTCACTGGTGGAGGCATTGAGAGACAGAAGACTGAATTATGCCCACTAGATTCAGAGCACAAGGTTATGCACCCTGAGAGGATTCACAATAATGTTCCAGAGATTGGAGTCATTTCCTAATATATACAGCACAGGTGCATGTATACGGGACACTGACACTTACATTTTTGCATCAGTCAAAAACGAATGAATAGCTGGATTAAGTGCACGTGATAGTTACCACCCATTTACAGAGCATCTCGGAATTAGGCCCTCACTCTTTGAAGAGGTGCCATAGGTTTTGGGAGCAATATTCATAAATGCATATTCTAAGAGAGAAACTTGTAGAAGATGATTTTAATAGTTATCTCTTTCTTATGCTAGATTAAAAAAAGCAATTTTAAAGGGTGACAAGCTGCCCAGTGGTTACTTATGAATGCTGAATTAAGTCCTAATCAAATTTTATTAGGGATAATACAATTCACAATTCAGCAAGAGTAGGGAGAAATAGAGCAGATACTACCAAACACCTCAAAGGTTTCCTTGCACTGCTAAGCATTTTAACTAAGTTATGAAAGGCACTTTCTGAAGAGGTATGTTTGAAAAATCCTTGGCTGGAACCTACAAATCCATTTGCTTCAATTTTCATTAGGAATGTAATCTAAAAAGCTTTTCTTATTAGTCGCACTGCTGAATAGTATACTTCATGATATAAACGTAAGAAGCAGAGTGACATTGCTCTTCCCAGACTGCCTACATCTGAGAAATTGAAATTTTAAATTGAGTTAAAATTACTTGTAAAATCATGAAATGTTCTTATCCAGTGCTCACTTCTTCTAGGGCAATGTTAAACTGCAGTAGGGCATTTGAAAGTGAACAGACGGATTCACCTTCCATTTACAAAGGAATCAGAAGTTGAGAAACAAGATTTTTGTTCAGTTGCTATCTTTTGCAATTGAATCTATCAAGAGAAAATGTTCAGAGTATAATTTTATATCCTATTATTCCAAAATTGTGTTAGTTGCTGTGAAATTCAAATTTAGTGACAATTTATGAATGCATGATTAAATAGTTCCAATATAAATGTTACATTGAAAATTCCGTAGTGTATAGTGGGCAGTCTTTACAGTCCACCAACGTGAAAGTAGACTAAAAATATATCAATAGATCATTCATGGAAATGGCATTAACTAGCAAAATAAAGTGTTCTAAGCTGGTGCGTTCTGCCAAAATAATTTATTCAAGTCAGAACAATATGAATGTTTTAAAGGATCACACAAAATACACAACCTTACAACCAGTCTGGAAAGTATTGCATTACTAATATGTTTATGCAGCTCACCTGGACCCAAATGCTAAGCAAAACGGCGACCCGTTGCAGAGAAACAACGGAAATAAACCCTCTGAAAATCGGCGGATTACAGAGTTCCTGACCTGGGAATGGCGGTGCCTGGCCTCGCTGCCGGAGATGATTCGGTCGACTGAGTAGGACTGCGATACGGCAGGTGGCTGAGGGTGGCCCCGGTGGTGGCGGCGGCACACACGGAGGTCCGGACCCCCACATGGTCATGCGTCTGGTGGCGGGGCCCGGTGGTGGGCGCTCGCGCAACGGGCCGGACGTCTGGAGACGAGGTGGGCCTGCCTAGAGTGGCCTGACGCCGCTCTCAATGCCTGAATAGGCCCCAAGGGCCCCCGTGGATGCCGGGGCCGCATTGGGGACACGACGGCGGAGGAACCTGTGGCAGCTGCGCCGGGGGGCTCCGAGGCATGATGCACCATGAAAGGAGCGCCGGGCCCTCGTGGTTGTTGGAGGACGGACACGGCACAAGAGAGAGTGGACGGTCGGAGTGAATACAGTGGCCCCGGTCTCGCCTTAGAGCAGAGGCCCATAAAGTGGAACACAGGAGCACCGGCCCTACTGCATGAAGGCGCTCCGGAAGAACAGTTGGCAGAAGTGAGCCCCAGCGGAATAGCACCCAAAGCAAGCAAGCAGGTCGACTGAGTGGCGTATGGGGTGCACAGGCGGTCGCAAAGACAAAATACCATACAGAAAGCTCCAGCACCACCGCAGAAGAGGTGATAATGGCCCAGCAAAAGAAGGAAAATACGGACCAACAATAAGCTTACTTTGACACAAGCAAAGCCAACAATAATATGGCCTACAAATCAAAAATAGCAACCCAAACAAGGGGGTAACAACAAACTCATATGAGGACCAGCTTTTGAAGATCGCGAAGGGCCGTTGTGAGTTAGGGAAAACGTAAATTACCCAGGGGTCCCCCTCCGCCCCCCAACCCCCGACATCTAAAGACCGATCTAGACCGCGAAGCAAGGGGGACAGGCCCGGAACAGTATTAGGCGGCAGATAGACCTGTGCAGTTCAATTAAAGACAACAATGCGCGATCCCACAATGGGCAAGGATAAGCTAACAAGAGGTGGGCAGTCCAACAAAATTGTACAGTACACAGTTTCGGGCCCTGGACCAGTGGAACAGCTCAGACGAGACTCGGACAACTCAACCAATTAAGACGCAATGGCGCAAGATAAAGCGGATATTTTGGAAGCCATCAGAGATTTCCGGGTGGCACTAGAGACAAAGATGGACACAATGGCGATGGACATTAATCATTTGCGCCTAGATCTACGAAAGGTGGCGGAAAGAGTCACGAACACTGAAGAGGAAGTGGTAACACTGTGGGAAGAGGTCCAAAGGCTCCGCACGACGGTCTCCACACTACAAACTCAGTCCAATCGTATGGAAGCCAGAGTGGAAGATGCGGAAGGGAGTTTGCGGCGGAACAACTTTACCGACCGGCAGCAGACGTATTCCTGGAGAACTGGATTACCACTGCCTTCGACAATATCAGACGCTCAAAAATATTTGCCATTGAAAGAGCCCACCGTGCCCTTGGGCCCCCGCCGAGCCCGGGATCACCACCTTGAGCTCTGATAGCGCACTTGTTTAATTATAGAGACAGAGATATAATTTTGCAGTATATTCGTGTCAATGACCCGCCGAAATGCGAAGATTGGGCCATCCATATATACCCCGATTACACCAGAGAAATATAGGAGCTCCGGAACGGTTTTCTGGGAGTAAAACTGCGCATACGAGAACATAACATTAAATACAGCCTGCTCTTTCCAGCGATACTCCGTGTACAGCATAATGATAGGGTCCATTTTTATGATGCGCCTCAAGACGCAATGGACTGGATGGATTCGATAGGTCTGGCTGGACCAGAGGTACCAAAGATGGAACGCATCCTGCTCGACGCGGATGGAACTTTACGGACAGAAACTGCAACTGTGCCGCTCCAAAATCAGTATTCCCCACTCTGCCTGGTGCAAGAGACCCAATCTCAGACAGATGGAACCCCAGAAGGATAAGGGGTGATCAAGGAGTCTGACCTTGCTGCAGGTAGGGGCTAGGGAAGAAGAGAAAATACAACAAACACCTGTGAGTAAATGATAATGGGGACGATTATGATCAGCAGTGAAAGAGCGCACTGATGGCGTCCTGGTCGGAAGGGGGTATGGGATGGGGGCTGGGTCGGTGCACATCGAGAAGGGCCACCTAGGAGGACGTTGTGCTGCGTGGTTCCACCACTAGAACTTAATAGGACTTACCAGCGGCCGTCCACATGTGCGGCCTAGTGGTCCCAAATGGTCCTGCGGGGTATCACGGTGTCTGGTGGTCTGGCCACACAGTAGAGGTTACTTAATTGGACTAGATTCATATTGTTTCTTGTTCTTCTCCTTTCTAATTCTGTTTGATTTGTATTGAATTGATAAGGGTAAGGTAATAAGGGAGGGGGGAGTGGTTTGGGGCGGAGTCCCCAGTCCTTAGGCCATTTCTGGAGCTACGGGAATGTAGAGCTACTGCCTGTGGGTGGGGGGAGGGGGGTTTTGGGGAAGTTGTCGTTATGGGGTATGTTAAAAAACAGCAGACAAAAAAGGTGCTCTGCTAAGCAGAGGAAGAAATGTAGGGATGTTGCAGCTAAGTTTGATGTTAGACAAGAACCCTCTTTGGAACTCAAAGAGATGCCTCAGGACAATTCAGTGACATAATGGATAATGGATGTAAATACAAGTTTATAACATGGAATGTCCGAGGGCTTAAAAATTTTGTTAAACGCAACCGAATAGTAGCCCATCTGAAACGATATGGGGTCTCAATAGCATTTCTGCAAGAAACACACCAATAGGGTGGCAGTCTTAAATATGTCCAACGACGCTGGAGGTGTCAGATTTATGCGACGTCCTATTCGGGGTATTCCGGAGGTGCACTGATATGGGTGGCTCCAGGGGTCCCCTTTAAAATGGTAAGAATCAACCTGGACCCGAATGGGAGATACATACTGGTAGTGTCATGTGGTTTGTGGCCTCATGGTCTGCATTGCTAAGTTGGCTTAGGCCTGGCTCCCATGATGCCTTTTTGCGCACGTTACTTTGTGACTTTGTTTTTCCAGCCTCTGCCTGTGCCCGGCTATATTAGAACTGTCTGCCTTTCTGCCTTTCACCTTTTCTCCTGTTTCCTGTGGGTTTCGTCTGCACAACATGTACAAGGTCGAAAAACAACGTCCCTTGTTCTTGCTGATCTGGCCAGTCCCTCGCACTTAGACATAACACTACGTACAGCTGCACTGGAGAAATTCGTGTGCTTTTAATATTGTGATCTCGCTGTTTGTGGCACTTGGAGAAAAACCTTTCCAGGGAGAAGAGCTGTGCTTGTCTGATGATGTAAACCTTGCATCTAGATATTGAGGTATGAGGGTCCGCCTGACAATGCCCAGAGGTCTTCTATTTTTATAATAAACTAGTTAATAGCACGGTGAGGGTGGTAAGGTCATTTAGCCCTATATCCACTGCCTTATGAAATGCTTTCCCCGTTTGTATTCTATGGAATTGTAACTATGCTTATTATTTTATCCATATGCATTATGCTGATAGTACTGGCACGTGTACTGTATATTAGAGCACAATAGTTGAAATAAACATTTTAAACTATACTGTGTCTCTTATTACGCACGTTGTGGACAGGTATGAGTGAGTTATGAAAGGGTGTTCTTGCTCCCGCGAGTCCTGAGAGAGAGAGACTGTGTTCTGGGTTATCTAATCATTGGTAGCATCCCTGCTAATGAGACGCTAAAGCTAGTCGGATTGGGATTGTGGGTACTAAGGTGCATGGTTGGTTCACCACTATACTCCAATGTCCTATTATCCTGTGCATAGCTCTGTGAATGTGCGGAATCCCTAAACATGGTGCCACCAACGTAGTGGGCTGCTTATCTGCGAGACGCTTGAGTAGTACTTATGCTTGTCCACAACACCCTTCGCATACGCTTCCGGAAACGTGTGTGAGGGTGATACCTCCTATATTGACGTTTTTATAGGTTCTTTCAAGCTTGAAGTTATTAAAAGGTGTTTAAGTAAACCCTATTTTGTGCTGCCTCATATTAGGTTGTCGATCATTTCTGGTCTTAATGGCGGATATAAATATACCGGCACATAGCCGCGCTGCGCTCCGGGCTCATTTACTGGCTTATGGAGTGCCTGACGCGGGTGTCTCACTCATCTTTGTGGTGCAGGCTGACCCGGCTCACCACTTTGAGGTGTTTTACTCTTGGGTCACTTTTCCGGCGGTGGATGGAACGGACGATTTGTTCCATGAGTACACTCTCACTGCCCTACCCAATGCTTATCGGCCTTATCAGGCTCTCGAAGTACCACTTACGGCATGGCAACATCGTATTTGGTTTAATGGCGCCCTCCCACATCCGGTCACCCCAGTTCGTTTAGGCCCCCTATCTATAGACGGGCCACTTGGCCAGTTTTGGCCGGGTATACCCCACATCCGCGTTATTTGACGCTTGCGGTTGCTGAACTGCGTGAATTACATATGTCTCTGATGTTGTAGGGATTCTGCACATACACAGAGCTATGCACAGGATAATAGGACCTCAGAATATAGTGGTGAGCCAACCATAAACCTTAGCACCTAAAACCCTAACCCGACTAGCTGTAGCGTCTCATTAGCAACAAAGCTACCAATGATTAGACAACCCAGAACACGGTATCTCTCTCTCTCAGGACTCGCAGTAGCAAGAACACCCTTTCATAACTCACTCATACCTGTCCACAACGCGCGTAAGAAGAGACACTGTATAGTTTAAAATGTTTATTTCAACTAACGTGTTCTAAGATACAGTACACGTGCCAGTACTATCAGCATAATGCATAATAATAAAATAAGCAGCATAGTTACAACTCCATAGAACACAAACGGGGAAAGCATTTCATAAAGCAGTGGATATGAGGCTAAATGACCTTACCACCCTCCCCGTGCTAGTAGCTAGTTTATTATAAAAATAGAAGACCTCTGGGCTTTGACTAGCGAACCCCCATACCTCAATATCTAGATGCAAAGTTTACATCATCAGATACAAACAGCTCTTCTCTCTGGAAAAGTTGTGCTCCAAGTGATTCTAACAGTGAAAAACACAATATTAAAAGCACATGAATTTCTACAATGCAGCTGTAAATAGAGTGTTATGTCTAAGTGCGAGTGACTGGCCAAATCAGCAGGAACAAGGGACGTTGTTTTTCGACCTTGTACATGGTGTGCAGACATAGCCCAAAAGGGAACAGGAGAAAAGGTGAAAGATAGAAATGCAGACAGTGCTAAAATAGCCAGGCAGAGGCTTGAAAAACAACGGTACAAAGTAACATGCGCAAAAAAGGCCGCATGGCAGCTAGGCCTAGGACAACGTAGCAAGGCAGACCAGGAGGCCACAAACCACACGACACCCTCCCCTGGGCAGTCCAATGTTCAAGAAGATGACAGAGTTCAAATAAACTGAGCAGAACAGAACGTATGTGGAGAAGCGAATCCCAGGAAGGACAACAAAAGGGAGATCTGAATAAAAAAAAGAAAAAGAAGATAAATATATATATATATATATATATATATATATATATATATATATATATATATATATATATCCAGCGCGGCAGGTCGCAGAAAGTGAAAGCCCTCTCAATCCAACAGAGTGTAAGTGCAAAAAAACGCCACACCTTCCAAGAGGACATCATTGGAATCGTCGGAAAAAAGCTACGCCATCCAGTCAAGTAAGTCAAAGCTGCAGTCATGATCCTCGGAAGAGGGAGGAGCGAATAGCATTGCGGGACAACTTGCATGATAATCAATATAACTCTGTTGTAGGAGATTCCGAGCAGCCGCCCAGACATCCCATTGTGCCAAAATCCCCAGTGCAGCCGCACGCGCCATGTAGCCTGCAGCGGAACAGTCCCGTTCATGGGCCTCTAGGGGACCCACCAACTGAACAAAATCTGGAACAGACAAAGACGTATTGGAGAGGCAATAATCCATGGTCCACGAGAATGGACATCTGATGCAAGACATCACAGGTTGCACACAAGTGAAATACGCAAAGCGAAAAGAAAGTGTATAGGACACACTCATTGTCGCCAACGGCAGGACGCCGAAGCCAGCGAGTAGGCGTTCATGGAGCATCTGGAGCCGACCTGGCTCGAGAAGGGCCCATGGAGGTGCAGCCATTGCGTAGGAAACAGACCAACAGCAGGACACCAGCCGCCAAGGCGAGGAGCAGTGGAAAGCCACCAAAGACGCTGGAAAAGATGGAATGAATAAAAGCCGGTATTACACCAAAAATAGTTTGAAAAGAGGTCACAAGGTCAGAGCCCACAACTTTAAAAAAGTGCACCAGACCTTCAGTGCGGGACGCATTAAAAACACGGTGAATCAGTTCACCGAAATGTTGTGGGAGGCTAGTGTTCAAGAGGGCCTGTATTTCACTGTGGGTACTTGCCACCTGGAGAATGAAAGTCTCCCGGGCAGATGTGAGCATAACCTCCTGGTTCAATAATAGCGCCTTTATTCTGCTCAATTTATTGAAATCCGCCTTCAGAGTAGGAATGGAAGGCCACACAGAACTATCTATGATGTCGTGCGGGGGAGGAAAAAGCACATTTTTGCAGCAGACAACCCTGTGGGAAACGGTAACAATATATGGTATGCCGGCCAGCAGGCCACAGCAGTCTTGGTTATTTCAAAGTAAATAGCTACCATTAGCAAGCACAGTGAAAGTAGGAGAAATAGCAGGAGCTGGAATACCCTTTAACACACAAGCAAGATTCGGAGCCGAAACGTTACAAGCTCCGTGCAACTTAATGTGTTTGCAAATAAGGGAATGACCCACAGTAGAATCGCATGACCCCCCTGTGAGAAAAACCTCCCTCCCGTCTCTGAGGCATTTAAACATGAATGGCAGGGACCAAAGTTCATGCAGGAAGGCACTGCCCAATGGCTGGAAACGGCCTACAGGATAATGCTTCATGCACGAACTAAACTCAAACAATGAAAAAGGCAAAGCGATAAACCCGTGTACTAGCCACACAGCAGAATCCAATTCAGCAATAGAGAATGGTAAGGGCACTATCTTTTCAATATGTAACAGAGTGTATGCCGCATCTTTCATGGACATGAACCGCTGTTTCTCAGTCAAATTAAAAGGTGAAAATAAGGCAGAGGTGTTCAAAAATTGCTAAGGAACTTTCCCCATTTTAAGTGTTTGCAAAGTCCATGCAAACTGCACGACTGAACGCAATTGATTTTGACCATGATACAACACAGAAACATCATCTTGTACAATATCAACAACAGAGGAAATAATATTCTCTAATGTGTAAATGCGGGAAGACAGGGTATTAATACTATTGTCAACAACAGCAAGCACCTTTTCCAAATTTGCTTGATCGATTTCCCGCAGACGGGAAGCAGCTTCAATTTGCGAAAGCTTCCAGAGTTCATTATAAGTTTCATAAATGAATCTCTTAGGTCGAGGACCACGAGGCCCCAGAACAAAATCGGACAGATCAATGTTGCCTGATAGGAGTGATAAATGTTGTTTAACAGAATCTAGGGAAGAGTGCTGCAACCACTGTTTACATAATTTACCAACAGAATATGTTGTCACAGTACGAGAGTCAGAAAACCGTGGATCAGGCCTATCCTGTTTGTAACCAGGATCGGAGTCATGAAAACGCAATTGGCAGGCATTAAATGCAATGGGCCAAGCCAACCAGGGTGACTGAACCAACGTAGAGACATTAAACGAATTGTTCAGAAACAAAACCTGCAATTCGGTAAGGGACATATTAAAGTACAAGCTTTTGTTGGGAGTGGAAGACAAGACAGGAAAGGATGGGGCATTCAATTGTTTGGACGTAGCCAAACCCCAACATGTCGTTTGATAGATGGTCTGATTTAAAAATAGAATTTGGGCCGGGATGAGGCAAGCACGGTGCAAGGCTTCTGTGCCCTGCACCTGCCATGCTTTGGAGCCCCAAATAGATTTAAAATCTATGGTGTCACGCCAGTGTTCATACCCACCTACAGCCAAGGCGCTTAAAAAGGAGCCTGAATATAGCAATTTTGTATGGGTCAACATGATTTTCTGTGTAGAGGAAGTGTTTAATTTAAAGAAATAAGACCCAGGGTTCGATCTGTTAAAATCGGTAAAATAAGTAAACTTATTTCTAAGCGTGTGGGAGCTACCTGGCAAAGGAGTCGGACAATGTTCCCACTGGGTGTAATTAAAAAGACCCCGAAGGGTACTTGGTTTATGGAGAAAATGGTTGCCCCAATGCTGGTAACAATACAAATCAGCATAACTAGCAGAATTCATGTACAGATCTTCAGCATGAAAAGCAGCATAATATTTCAAATCAGTAAATAAGGCTTCAACTGCATGTACAACCCAATCATCAGAATGAATACTACTTTTTACGACATCACCCATTGAAACACGAAGGACATTTGGTACATTAATAATTTCGGTTGGACCATGAATTTGGAAGTACACCGCATCCCAAATGATGCCATCAGCAACTGGAAACGCTGAAATGTTCACAAATGTGTGGTCTTGCTTCATGATGTGCGATGAAGACTGTGGAGCCAAAGTTCCAGCGACAGAGTTCACCGCAGAGCGTTCTGGCAAATAGTGTCCATTAATGAGCAGAAAAAACACTGTGACAAAGCCAATAGACATGAACAAAAAAATTAGGAAAAGTACCAACCAAATGTATGTCCATGGGGGGGATCAAAAAATTGTCTCTGAACCAGGATACAAAAATACTGAATTTGGACGGGACAAGTGATGGAGTGGAATCCGAGTCAAAGGAATAACGTATTGGGCTCAGTGGCGTTGTTGGTAGATGAGCCACGGACTCGGTTGCGGGGTAGATATACTCGGGCTCCTCGTTGCAGGGGGAATCCGGGTAGTCGGGCAGATTATCAGGCAAATCTACCATCTCGATAGCAACATCAGTGACCGTTCGTGCAGGAGGGCCACGAACATTCATCCGGTAAATGACAGAACAAGAGACCGCTGGTGTAACACTATTCAGGATCGGCCAGATGTTGTAGCTTGACATTTTCCACCGAGATGTATCTGTTCTCTTTGCGACCAGGAAGCGGTGGTAAGATGACTGTACGAGTTCCCTTCAAGCTAAGGACTGGAACCGGTGCACGATAAGAGGGGCCAAATTCTTTTTTGTTCTCCACCTTCTCTCGAACCAGATCTCCAATCTTCGGAAGCCAGCCGGCAACCGGAATCTGCAGCGCAGTGTCTGTGGCCGAAGGTAAATGCGCAATCGCAAGTTTGTCTCGGGCTTCTTGTAAGTCCTGTAACATAGTAGAATGGTTATCTACATCAAAGATGGCGGATTGCGCCGCCATGTCTAGACCATCAAGGTCAGGCACAAACATTCTTATGCCAAAGAGCATTTCGTAAGGGGTCCGCCCACCCAGAGGTCTTCTCGGGAGATTATTAAGTGCATTCGTTCAACAATCGAATTGCCCTCAGGCCGATACGGTGACGAAAATTTCACCCGCACCCCCAGTGAACCCATTGCGTCCTTGTAAGCCTTAGAGGCAAACGCTGGACCTTGGTCAGAATGGAAGGTGCCACATGCAAAAATTCCCACAAAGACACGCAAATCCCTTATGACATTTCGAGCGTCGGCACTCCGTTGTGGCCAAGCCCAGATGAAACGTGTGCACGAGTCCACTGCAACTAAGATATATTTATAGGCAGTGTCTGAAGAAAAGGGACCGCAGTGATCCAGGTAAACACACCCAAAAGGTCGGTTCGAAATGCAGAGCGGGGTCTGTGGTGGCCGTGTAACCGTGGAAGGCTTAATCTGCTGACAAACGTCACACGAAAGCACATAAGTACGGGTCTGTTTGTATAAACCACGCCACCAGTAACGCTGCTGCAAGATGGAAACTGTCGCAGACACCCCAGCATGAGCCGAAGCCATGCCTTCGTGTGCTGCAGTAATCAAGGAAAGTCTGCGGTCCGCGTTGGGAATCAGCTGATCCCCAACGTCTGGAATTCGTACATAAGGAGCCTGTTCGGGACCTAATTGATAAGAGTATTTTGAAGGGAAACCCCTAGGGTAATTAGCACCTTCCTTTGTTGCAGCAATAGCTGCTAGAATATCGGAATCGATTTTAGACATGGATCTGGTAACTGCTGCGACTGAGCACGTGGCTACTGCTGACTTGGCAGCTTCATCTGCCAAGCCGTTACCGACAGCGTGTGCGCGCACACGCTGGTGGCCAAGAGTGTGTACCACCTGTGTGAGAGGCAGATGTTGTTGTAAATCTGCCACTCGAACCCAAAGCATTTTATGCTTAATTGTGCTGCCTTTTGCGTCTCTATAGTCATTTTGTGACCAAAAGAAGAGATTGTCATTATAAGACTGAACACAGTAGTAGGAATCGCATACAATAAGAGTGGTCACATCCGGATTAGCGAACTCGAGTGCTAGCACCAATGCACGCAGCTCGGCCAATTGTGCAGTACTGTCTCCCAGTGCTTGAGTATGCACTACAGTAGATTTAAATTTTCCATTCACAAAGGAACCTGCAACAATAGCACATGCTGCTGAATAAGCATGCTTGAAGCCCGTGGCAGGCTGTGCTGAACCATCGGTATAGATAATACATTCGTATTCCTCAAGCGGTAGCAAAGACAGAGGAGGAGGATGAACGAATTCATACTGCGAAAACTCCTGAGTCTGAAGAGATGAATTAAAGATAAAAGTGACATCCGGAGACGTCAAAGATGTTGCCCATTGTATCCAACAGGGGTGCAAAGCTTTAGAGTTCGGAACACTTGCTTTCGTCACTGCCTCTAGGGCAGGATAGGGTGTTACCACCAAAATGCGCTTTGCCTGTGCCAGTGCGCGTTCCTTTAGAATCGCCATTTGCACTGCAGTTAAAACTTTCTCCACAGATGAAAAACGCATTTCTGCGGAAGTGTAAAGATGTGACTTGTATGCGATGGGTACCGTGTCACCTTCGTTAAAGGTTAAATACGTGAAACCCACTGCCCCTGGAATTATTCTAATCACCAGGTTGGCGTGGTTATCATGAGTCAACAAGTATTTAGACTCAAGTAAGTCTGCCTGCAAAGACTGCAGAATGGAGGAATGCTCCGGAAGCCAGCATGACTTCGAAAAGTTAGGTTGTATCAAGGCATAAAGTGGCTTGATACGCTGGGCATATTCGGGAATGTAAGTACGCCCGAAGTTTAGAAAACCCAGTAAAGACTGAAGTTTCTTCAGAGTGGTTGGAGGGCACAAAAGTGCACATTTCTCCAGAAAATGGGGGGCTAAGCCCTTATCTTCGTTGTTGAGCTCATAACCCAAAAACAAAACGGTAAATTCACCAATGTGAGATTTGGCAAAATTAAATTTGTAACCTAGAACCGCAAATTCTAGAATAATGCGGTCCACTCGGGAAAGATGCGGCAAACAATTCGTCGTCTGTCAGATAGATATCATCGACGTACGAACACGCATCTGGGTCTATGCCGTCTAACAAAGAGACAACACGAGCAGCGAATACGCCCGGACTGTTCTTGTAGCCCATAGGTAAACGCCTGAATTTGAATAATTTACCCCCGGAGGTAAAAGCGCTCCATTGGCTACTCTCCGGGGCCAAGTTGTGCGTGTAAAATCCATTGGATAGGTCAAGTGTAGTTTTATATTTTTTACGAACAAGACTGTCTACTAGCGCAGAACTATGTGTGTTTTGCACCGCAAAGGTCCGACAATGAGAGTTCAAATGCCGGTAATCCAATACTAAGCGGTACGATCCATCGGGTTTAGAAACCGCGAAAAGGGGATTATTCATCGGTGACTCGCATGTTTCAATCACTCCCTGATATTCCAACTGGGTCAGAATTTCGGAAACGGGACCTTTAGCTTCCCGTTTGATGGGATATTGGGGTTGTGGCTGTGGTAGGGACCGCAGAGGTATTTCATGGGGTGGGGATTCTTCATCCCAGCCCACATGGTTGCGGTATAACGCCGGAGCCAGGGACACAGCCCATTCAGCTGCAAGAGCCTCTGCTTTGTCTTTTGGGACGTGTCGAGAAAAGCTCGGAAGGATTACCTCCTCCCTTTTACGTGCAGCAAGTACGAATGGGGGCGGCCAATCCGCCTCCACAAACAAAATGTCATACGAAGAGGTCAGATTTTCCCAAAAAATCCCTTTTATAACACGCTGTATGTCACCTTCGATTTGAATTACAATATTATATAGTCTGTCAGGGGGAGCAACTCTGGTGTCAGCTGTCTCGACAGTAATGAATGTTTCAGTTGCTGTCGCCTCCACATGAGGACGTAGCGCCTCCCGCACTATGGTATCTTCTGCGGCGCTGTCTAGGAGGGTCACTGCCCACGTCCAATCCAGGAGTCTCGTTCTCACCGTCTGTGGCATATCTCGCTGTTACAGCGGCAACTTTTTTCTTCTGAAATTGTGGGCGAGAACGTTGGAAATCATCTGGTTTCCCTCTGACTTGTTGTCGAGGTTGGTCTCGTCCCTGTGGATCCTCTCGACCCCTTACTCTATCCTGGCGATCTCCTCCACCAGCCTGCGAAGATGTTGGTGCCTGTGAAGAACGAGGAGAACGCGAATCAGGGACTTGAAATCTCTCTGGAGATTTAATTCTCGCCCTATCACGCAAATCATAAATGCGTTCAGAAGAGACGGCAACCGGGGATTCACCTCGCGACCCCGGCTTCTTCTGTTGCTTACCCTGTGTTTTCAACCTCCAGCTCTTTTTAGTAAAAACTGGTTTCTCATCTATCTCAGACTGTGTTTTTGGTTGTTGTTGCGATTGTGTTTGCGTTTTAGCAAAAGGCTTAACTCCCAGGCTATTGCGACCAATGGAGCCTGAGCAATAATTTTCGGTAATTCGCGAGGCCTGTCCAATTCTGGGACCAAAGCCAAAGCATTAGCTACTTGAAAGTTCACTGCATCGCCCTTGACATTCGCAAGGATCAACTCAGCTACTACGTCGAACACTCCCACCAGTCTCATCCCTAATTCCACAGCCGCTTCAGGGCCATGTTCATCCTGTACTCGTTTAATCACAGAGGGGAGAACTGTCATGGAAGGAGTGCCGAAACACTTCGCATATACTGCAGCGAATACCCTAACCCAGTTGTTGCATTCTGCCAACTCGGGTACTAAGTCTTTTGGCAAACTAATCGTCAAAATCCTATGTTTTTCCACGGGAGATGTATTTGGAAAAACTGCCTCCAGCTGGTCAAATTTTTCTGCAAGCCAATAAGGAAAATCATCCTTATTTTGTGGGCGCTTGCCCATCACTGAATTCACCATGACAGGACTTATGGTTACACCGCCTGCACCAGCTGTATGGGCCGCAACTCCAGGCGGGGCTCCCTGGATGTTGCCTGTAACATATTGTACTAAAGCTCTATGTACTCGTATCAAAGACGAATGCATATGTCGCAGTTCAGCGACTGTCACCGTCATATAACGCGGATGTGGTGTATACCCGGCCAAGACAGGCCAAGTGGCCCCATCAATTGATAAGGGGCCTAAACGAACTGCGGTAACCGGTTGGGGGAGGGCGCCATCAAACCAAACACGGTGTTGCCAAGCCGTGAGCGGTACTTCAAGATTCATATACGGTCTATAGTGATTAGGAACAACGGTGGCTTCATATTCATGGAACAAATTATCAGCCCCATCCACCGCCGGAAAGGTGACCCAAGAGTAAAACACCTCAAAGTGGTAAGCTGGATCCACTTGTACCACAAAGATTAAGTCGACACCCGCGTCAGGCACTCCATACACTGTTAAGTGAGCCCGGAGCGCTGCGCGGCTATGTGCCGCAATTTGAACAGCCATTTCAGGCTAAAAGTTCTGGACAACCTAATGTGTGGCAGCACAATAGAGGGTAGTGTTTAAGAAACCTTTTAACAACTTCAAGCTTGAACGAACCTATAAAAACGTCAATATAGGAGGTATCACCGACACACACGCTTCCGGAAGCGCCTGTGAAGGGAGTTGTGGACAAGCACAAATATTACTCAAGCGTCTCGCAGATAAGCGGCCCCACTCGTTGGTTGTGCCATGTTGTAGGGATTCTGCACATACACAGAGCTATGCACAGGATAATAGGACCTCGGAATATAGTGGTGAGCCAACCATAAACCTTAGCACCTAAAACCCTAACCCGACTAGCTGTAGCGTCTCATTAGCAACAAAGCTACCAATGATTAGACAACCCAGAACACGGTATCTCTCTCTCTCAGGACTCACAGTAGCAAGAACACCCTTTCATAACTCACTCATACCTGTCCACAACGCGCGTAAGAAGAGACACTGTATAGTTTAAAATGTTTATTTCAACTAACGTGTTCTAAGATACAGTACACGTGCCAGTATTATCAGCATAATGCATAATGATAAAATAAGCAGCATAGTTACAACTCCAGAGAACACAAACGGGGAAAGCATTTCATAAAGCAGTGGATATGAGGCTAAATGACCTTACCACCCTCCCCGTGCTAGTAGCTAGTTTATTATAAAAATAGAAGACCTCTGGGCTTTGACTAGCGAACCCCCATACCTCAATATCTAGATGCAAAGTTTACATCATCAGATACAAACAGCTCTTCTCTCTGGAAAGGTTGTGCTCCAAGTGATTCTAACAGTGAAAAACACAATATTAAAAGCACATGAATTTCTACAATGCAGCTGTAAATAGAGTGTTATGTCTAAGTGCGAGGGATTGGCCAAATCAGTAGGAACAAGGGACATTGTTTTTCGACCTTGTACATGGTGTGCAGACATAGCCCAAAAGGGAACAGGAGAAAAGGTGAAAGATAGAAATGCAGACAGTGCTAAAATAGCCAGGCAGAAGCAGAGGCTTGAAAAACAACGGTACAAAGTAACGTGTGCAAAAAAGGCCGCATGGCAGCTAGGCCTAGGCCAACGTAGCAAGGCAGACCAGGAGGCCACAAACCACACGACACTGATCCGCGTTCACAGAGCTTTAGTGCAATATGTTACTGGCAACATCCAGGGAGCCCCTCCTGGAGTTGCGGTGCATCCAGCTGGACCGGGCGGTGTAACCATAAGTCCCGTCATGGTTAATTCGGTGATGGGCAAGCGCCCACAAAATAAGGATGATTTGCCTTATTGGCTTGCAGAAAAATTTGACCAGCTGGAGGCAGTTTTTCCAAATACTTCTCCTGTGGAAAAACACAGAATTTTAACGATCAGTTTGCCAAAGACTTAATCCCCGAGTTGGCAGAATGCAACAACTGGGGCAAGGTATTCGCAGCAGTATATGCGAAGTGTTTCGGCACTCCTTCCATGACAGTTCTCCCTCTGTAATTAAACGAGTACAGGATGAGCATGGCCCTGAAGCGGCTGTGGAATTGGGGATGAGACTGGTGGGAGTGTTCGATGTAGTAGCTGATTTAATCCTTGCGAACGTCAAGGGCGATGCAGTTAACTTTCAAGTAGCTAATGCTTTGGCTTTAGTCCCAGAACCGGACAGGCCACGCGAATTACCGAAAAGTATTGCACAGGCTTATAAAACCATTGGCCGCAATAGTCTGGGAGTTAAGCCTTTTGCTAAAACGTAAACTCAATCACAGCCACAACAAAAAACTCAGTCTGAGAAAGATGAGAGGCCGTTCTTTACTAAAAAGAACTGGAGGTTGAAGAAACAGGGTAAGCAACAGAAGAAACCAGGGTCGCGTGGCGCATCCCGGTTTCCGTATCTTCTGAACGCACTTATGATTTGCGCGACAGAGCGAGAATTAAATCTCCAGAGAGATTTCAAGTCCCTGATCCGCGTTCTCCTCGTTCTTCACAGGCACCATCGACCTCCCAGACTGGTGGAGGAGAACGTCAGGATAGAGGCAGGGGTCGTGAGGCTCCACAGGGACGAGACCAACCTCGACCACAAGTCCGAGGGAAACCCGAAGAATTTCCACGTTCTCGCCCACAGTTTCAGAAGAAGAAAGTTGCAGCTGTAACAGCGAGGTATGCCACAGACGGTGAGAACGAGACTCCTGAATTGGACGTGGGCAGTGACGCTCCTAGACAGCGCCGCGGAAGTTACCATAGTGCGGGAGGCGCTACGTCCTCATGTGGAGGCGACAGCAACTGACACCTTCATTACTGTCGAGACAGCTGACACCAGAGTGGCACCCCCTGACAGACTATATAATATTGTCCTTCAAATTGAAGGTGACATACAGCGTGTTATTAAAGGGATTTTTTGGGAGAATCTGACCTCTTCTTACGATATTCTGTTGGCAGAGGCGGATTGGCCGCCCCCATTCGTACTTGCTGCGCGTAGAGGGCAGGAGGTAATCCTTCCTAGCTTTTCTCGTCATGTCCCCAAGGACAAAGCGGAGGCTCTTGCAGCTGAATGGGCTGGGGCCCTGGCTCCGGCGTTATACCGTAATCACATGGGCTGGGATGAAGACTCTCCACCCCATGATATTCCTTTGCGGTCGCTGCCTCAGCCACAACCCCAATATCCCAACAAGCGGGAAGCTAAAGGTCCCGTTTCCGACATTCTGACCCAGTTAGAATATCAAGGAGTAATTGAAACATGCGTATCACCAATGAATAATCCCCTATTCGCGGTTTCTAAACCCGATGGATCGTACCGCCTAGTTTTGGATTACCGACATTTGAACTCTCATTGTCGGACCTTTGCGGTGCAAAATACACACAGTTGTGCGCTCGTAGACAGTCTTGTTCGTAAAAAATATAAAACGACACTTGACCTATCCAATGGATTTTACACGCACAACTTGTCCCCGGAGTGCAGCCAATGGAGCGCTTTCACTTCCGGTGGTAAACAAATCAAATTCCGGCGTTTACCCATGGGCTACAAGAACAGCCCGGGTGTCTTCGCCGCTCGTGTTGTCTCTCTGTTGGACAGCATAGACCCAGATGCATGTTCCTACGTCGATGATATCTATCTGACAGACGACAAATTTTGGCCGCATCTTTCACGTGTAGACCGCATTATTCTTGAATTTGCGGTCTTAGGATACAAATTTAATTTTGCCAAATCACACATTGCTCAATTTACCGTTTTGTCTTTGGGCTATGAGCTCAACAATGAAGGTAAGGGCTTAGCTCCCCATTTCTTGGAGAAGTGCGCACTTTTGTGCCCTCCAACCACCCTGAAGAAGCTTCAGTCATTACTGGGTTTTCTAAACTTCGGGCGTACTTACATTCCCGAATATGCCCAGCGTATCAAGCCTCTTTATGCCTTGATACAACCTAACTTTTCAAAGTCATGCTGGCTTTCCGAGCATTCCTCTATACTGCAATCTTTGCAGTCTGATCTACTTGAATCTAAATTCTTGTTGACTTGTGATAACCACACAAACCTGGTGATTAGAATCGTTCCAGGGGCAGTGGGTTTCACGTACTTAACCTTTAACGAAGGTGACACAGTACCGATTGCATACAAGTCACATCTTTACACTTCAGCGGAGTTGCGCTTTTCCTCTGTGGAGAAAGTTTTGACTGCAGTGCAAATGGCTATTCTGAAGGAACGCGCACTGGCACAGGGAAAACGCATTTTGGTGGTAACACCATATCCTGCCCTTGAGGCAGTGACGAAGGCAAGTGTACCGAACTCTAAGGCATTACACCCCCGTTGGAGACAATGGGCTACATCTCTGACGTCTCCGGATGTCACTTTTATCTTTGATTCCTCTCTCCAGACACAGGAGTTCTTTCAGTATGAATTTGTTCATCCTTCTCCTCTGTCCTTGCTACCGCTTTAGGAGTACGAATGTATTATCTATACCGATGGTTCGGCACAACCGGCCACGGGTTCCAAGCATGCTTATTCAGCAGCATGTGCTATTGTTGCAGGTAACATGGTGAACGGTGAGTTCAAATCGACTGTAGTGCACACACAGGCACTAGTAGACAGTACTGCACAATTGGCCGAGCTGCGTGCTTTAGTGCTCGCACTTGAGTTTGCTAATACAGACGTGACAACCCTTATTGTATGCGATTCTTACTACTGTGTTCAATCTTTCAATGACAATCTATTCTTTTGGTCGCAAAACGACTATAGAGATGCAAAAGGCAGCACAATTAAGCATAAGATGCTTTGGGTTCGAATGGCAGATCTTAAACAACGTCTGCCTCTCACACAGGTGATTCACACTCTTGGCCACCAGCGTGTGGGCGCACCCGCTGTCGATAACTGTTTGGCAGATGAAGCTGCCAAATCAGCAGTAGCCACGTGCACAGTAGCCGCAGTTACAAGATCCATGACTAAAATAGATAATTATATTTTGGCAGCTATTGCTGCAACAAAGGAAGGTGATAATTACCCACGGGGTTTCCCTTCCAAATACTCTTATCAAGTAGGTCCCGATCAGGTTCCTTACGTAAACATTTCAGACGTTGGTGATGGGCTGATTCCCAATGTGGACCGCAGACCTTCCTTGATAACGGCCGCACACGAAGGCTTGGCTTCGGCCCATGCTGGCGTGTCTGCGACAGTTTCCATCTTGCAGCAGCGTTACTGGTGGCGTGGTTTATATAAACAGACCCGTACTTATGTGCTTTCTTGTGACGTTTGTCAGAAAATTAAGCCTTCAACGGTTACACGACCACCACAAACACCGCTCTGCATTTCTAACAGACCTTTTGGGTGTGTTTACCTGGATCACTGCGGTCCCTTCTCCTCTGACACTGCATATAAATACATCTTAGTTGCAGTGGATTCGTGCACACGTTTCATCTGGGTTTGGCCACAACGGAGTGCTGACGCTCGAAATGTCATAAGGGATTTGCGTGTCTTTGAGGGAATTTTGCCTGTGGCACCTTCCATTCTGACCAAGGTCCGGCGTTCGCCTCTAAGGCGTACAAGGACGCGATGGGGTCACTGGGGGTGCGGGTGAAATTTTCGTCTCCATATCGGCCTGAAGGCAATTCGATTGTTGAACGAATGAACCGTGACTTAAAGCAATCCTTGACAGCTAGAGTCTTAGGTACTGGCAGGAACTGGCTGGCCCACTTGTATAGCGTGCAACGTGCACTTAATAATCTCCCTAGAAGACCTCTGGGTGGGCGGACCACATACGAAATGCTCTTTGGCATCCAAATGTTTGTGCCCGACCTTGATGGTCTAGACATGGCGGCGCAATCCGCAATCTTTGACGTAGATAACCATTCTACTATGTTGCAGGACTTACAAGAAGCCTGTGACAAACTTGCAAACGAACATTTACCTTCAGCCACAGACACTGCGCTGCAGATACCGGTTGCCGGCTGGCTTCCGAAGGTTGGGGATCTGGTCCGAGAGAAGGTGGAGAACAAAAAAGAATTTGGCCCCTCTTATCGTGCACCGGTTCCAGTCCTTGGCTTGAAGGGTACTCGTACTGTTATCTTACCACCGCTTCCTGGTCGCAAAGACAACAGATACATCTCAGTGGAAAATGTCAAGCTACAACATCTGGCCGATCCTGAATAGCGTAATACCAGCGGTCTCCTGTCCAGCCATTTCTAGGACTCATGTTTGTGGCCCTCCAGCCCACACGGTCACTGATGTTGCCATTGAGATGGTAGATTTGCCTGATCGCCTGCTCGACTACCCGGATTCCCCCTGCAACGAGGAGACCGAGTATACATACCCCGCCAACGAGTCAGTGGCTCACCAACCAACGACGCCACTGAGCCCAACCCGTTATTCCTTTGATTCGGCTTCCACCTCATCACTTATCCCGTCCAGGTTCAGTATTTTAATATCCTGGTTCAGAGACAATTTTTTGGTCCCACCATGGACATACATCTGGTTGGTACTATTCCTGATTTTTCTGTTCATGTCCATTGGCTTTGTGACAGTTTTTTTCCTACTCATCAATGGTCACTATTTACCAGAATGCTCTGCAGTGAACTGTGTCGCTGGAACTTTGGCTCCGCATTCTTCGTCTCACATCATGAAGCGTGACCACACATTCGTGAACATTTCAGCTTTCCCAGTCGCTGATGGCATCGTATGGGATGCGGTAAATTTCCAAATTTATGGACCAACCGAGATTATTAATGTACCAAATGTCCTCCGTGTTTCAATGGGTGATGTCTTTAAAAGTAATATTCATTCTGACGATTGGGATGTGCATGCCGTTGAATCATTATTTACTGATTTGAAATATTATGCTGCCTTTAATGCTGAAGATCTGTATTTAAATTCTGCAAGTTATGCTGACTTATATTGTTACCAGTATTGGGGCAACCACTTTCTCCATAAACCAAGTACCCTTCGGGGTTCTTTTAATTACACCCAATGGGAACATTGTCCGACCCCTTTGCCAGGTAGCTCCCAAACTCTTAGAAATAAGTTTACTTATTTTACAGACTTTGATAGATCGAACCCTGGGTCCTTTTATTTTAAATTAAACACTTCGTCCACTCAGCAAATCATGTTGACCCACACCAAATTGCTATATTCGGGTTCCTTTTTGAACGCCTTAGCTGTGGGTGGTTATGAGCACTGGCAGGACACCATTGACTTGAAATCTATTTGGGGCACCAAATCATGGCAGGTGCAAGGCACGGAAGCCTTGCACCGTGCTTGCCTAATCCCGGCCCAAATTTTATTTTTAAATCATAATATCTATCAAACGACCTGTTGGGGTTTGGCTACTTCCAAACAATTAAATGCACCATCCATTCCAGTATTGTCTTCCACTCCCAGCGTAAGCTTGCATTTTAATATTTCCCTTGACAATTTGCAGGCATTGTTTCAAAGCAATTCATTCAATGTCTCTACGTTTGTTCAGTCACCCTGGTTGGCTTGGCCCATAGCATCGAATGCCTGCCAGCTGCGTTTTCATGACTCAGCTCCTGGTTACAAACAGGATAGGCCAGATCCGAGGTTTTCTGACTCTCGTACTGTTACGACATATTCTGTTGGTAAATTGTATAAACAGTGGTTGCAGCACTCTTCAGTGGATTCTGTGAAACAACATTTATCCCTCCTATCAGGCAACATTGATCTGTCTGATTTTGTTCTGGGGCCTCGTGGCCCTCGACCTAAGAGATTAATTTATGAAACTTACAATGAACTCTGGAAGCTTTCGCAAATTGAAGCTGCTTCCCGTCTTCGGGAAATCGATCAAGCAAATTTAGAAAAGGTGCTTGCTGTTGTTGACAATAGTATTAATACCCTGTCTTCCCGCATTTACACATTAGAGAATATTGTTTCCTCTGTTGTTGATATTGTACAAGATGATGTTTCTGTGTTATATCATGGTCAAAATCAATTGCGTTCAGTGATGCAGTTTGCATGGACTTTGCAAACACTTAAAATGGGTAAAGTTCCTTGGCATTTTCTGAACACCTCTGCCTTATTCTTGCCGTTTAATTTAACTGAGAAACAGCAATTCATGTCCATGAAAGATGCAACATACACTCTCTTACATATCGAAAAAATAGAGCCCTTACCATTCTCTGTGGCGGAATTGGATACTGCAGTGTGGCTAATTCACTGGGTTATTGCCTTGCCTTTTTCTTTATTTGAATTCAGTTCATGCATGAAACATTATCCTGTGAGCCGATTTCAGCCCTTAGGCAGTGCCTTCCTGCATGAACTTTGGTCCCTGCCGTTCATGTATAAATGCCTTAGGGACGGAAAAGAAGTTTTTCTCACAGGAGAGTCATGCGATTCTACTGTAGGTCATTCCCTGATTTGTAAACACATTAAATTACACGGGGCTTGTAATGTTTCGGCTCCTAATCTTGCTTGTGTTTTAAAGGGCATTCCTGCTCCTGCTATATCCCCTACTTTCACTGTGCTTGCAAATGATAGTTATCTCCTTCTGAATAATCAGGACTGCTGTGGAATGCTGGCTGGCATCCCCTATATTGTAACTGTTTCCCACCGGGTTGTGTGCTGTAAAAATGTGCTTTTTCCTCCCCCGCACGACATGATAGATAGTTCCATTTGGCCTTCCATTCCGACTTTGAAGGCGGATTTCAATAAATTGAGCAGAATAAAGGCGCTATTATTGAACCAGTAGGTTATGCTCACATCCGCATGGGAGACGTTCATCCTCCAGGTGGCTAGTACCCACAGTAAAATACAGGCCCTTTTGAACACAAACCTCCCACAACATTTCGGTGAACTGATTCACCGTGTTTTCAATGCATCACGCACAGAAGGTCTTGTGCACTTTTTTAAAGTTGTGGGCTCTGGCCTTATTACCTCCTTTCAAACTATCTTTGGTGTAATACCGGCTTTTATTCATTCCATTTTTTCCAGCGTCTTTGGCGGCTTTCCGTTGATCCTCGCCTTGGCGGCTGGTATATTGCTTTTGGTCTGTTTTCTCCGCAATGGCTGCTCTTCCTGGGGGCCTCCTCGACCGAGGTCGACTCTGGATGCTCCGTGACTGCATCCTCGCCGGCTTCGGCATCCTGCCATTGGCGACACTCAGTGTGTCCTATAGACTTTCTTTTCGCTTTGCGTATTTCACTTGCGTGCAACCTGTGAGGTCTTGCATCCGATGTCCTTTCTCATGGTCCTTGGATTATTGCCTCTCCAATACGTCTCTGTCTGACCCGGATTTTGTCCAGTTAGTGGGTCCCTTGGAGGCCCATGAACGGGACTGTTCCGGTGATGGCTTCATGGCGCGTGCGGCTGCACTTGGAATTTTGGCACAATGGGATGTCTGTGCGGCTGCTCAGAATCTCCTACGACAAAGTTATATTGAGTATCACGCAAGTTGTCCCGCAATGCTGATCACTGCTCCCTCTTGCGAGGAACCTGAATGCAGTTTTGATTTATTGAACTGGATGGCGTCTCTTTTTTCTGACGATTCCAACAATGTCCTCTTGGAAGGTGTGGCGTTTTTCTGCACTTACACTCTATTGGATTAGGGGGCCTCCGCTTTCAGCGTCCTGCCTCACTGGATCTTTTTTTATTCTGCAATTTTTTTTCTCTCCCATTCATTGTCCTTGGGGACTATTCCAAAAAAGACGTTTCCGTTCTGCTCCAGCTATTGAACTCTGTCTTCGTCCTATGTCTTCGCCAATGGACTGACCAGGGGAGGGTGTCATGTGGTTTGTGGCCTCATGGTCTGCATTGCTAAGTTGGCTTAGGCCTGGCTGCCATGATGCCTTTTTGCGCATGTTACTTTGTGACTTTGTTTTTCCAGCCTCTGCTTGTGCCCGGCTATATTAGAACTGTCTGCCTTTCTGCCTTTCACCTTTTCTCCTGTTCCCTGTGGGTTTCGTCTGCACAACATGTACAAGGTCGAAAAACAACGTCCCTTGTTCTTGCTGATCTGGCCAGTCCCTCGCACTTAGTCATAACACTACGTACAGCTGCACTGGAGAAATTTGTGTGCTTTTAATATTGTGATCTCGCTGTTTGTGGCACTTGGAGAAAAACCTTTCCAGGGAGAAGAGCTGTGCTTGTCTGATGATGTAAACCTTGCATCTAGATATTGAGGTATGAGGGTCCGCCTGACAATGCCCAGAGGTCTTCTATTTTTATAATAAACTAGTTAATAGCACGGGGAGGGTGGTAAGGTCATTTAGCCCTATATCCACTGCCTTATGAAATGCTTTCCCCGTTTGTATTCTATGGAATTGTAACTATGCTTATTATTTTATCCTTATGCATTATGCTGATAGTACTGGCACGTGTACTGTATATTAGAGCACGATAGTTGAAATAAACATTTTAAACTATACTGTGTCTCTTATTATGCACGTTGTGGACAGGTATGAGTGAGTTATGAAAGGGTGTTCTTGCTCCCGCGAGTCCTGAGAGAGAGAGACCGTGTTCTGGGTTATCTAATCATTGATAGCATCGCTGCTAATGAGACGCTAAAGCTAGTCGGATTGGGATTGTGGGTACTAAGGTGCATGGTTGGTTCACCACTATACTCCGAGGTCCTATTATCCTGTGCATAGCTCTGTGTATGTGCAGAATCCCTACAACAGTAGAAGGCACTTTGAAAGCCATAACATGTGCCTGATCAACATATATGCTCCTAACAGTGATGATGGGGACTTCCTGGGGTCGATACTTAAACAGGCCCACCTTAACCCCGACATGGAACTTATAATTGCAGGGGACTACTACTGTGCTTTTGACGGAACACCAGATAGGCTCCCGCCGAGGCCAGACGATAAACCCAAGGCGAGGGAGGACATGAGAAAAATGCAAATTAACTATGGCCTCATAGATATTTGGAGACACCATCATCCACACCAAAAAGCTTATTCCTGTCATACACCTGCGACGAACACCTATAGTCGGTTAGATTACTTCTTCATGCAGGCAGAGACCATACACAGAGTAGTCGAAGCGCAATACATGGCCTGATACCTTTCCGATCATTCCCCTCTGTTGATGCTGAAGCAAATAAATTACGACTCGCTAAATAGGGTTTGTACATGGCCCATTGGTATTTTTGCATGCGCATGCAAACATGGGTCATACATCTGGCCCTAGATTACTCCCATTTCTCCCCCAGCTTATACACGAGGACCAATCGGGATTAATTCCCAGTAGGAATACCCTACGGAATATCCGCCTCCTCGCGCATGTTATGCAGACTTTGGGTGGGAATTCGGAGGAAAGCACTTTAGCCTTTTTAGACATAGAGCAAGCGTTCGACTGTTAGATGGGACTATATCTGGCTAGTATTGGAAAAATGAGTGTAGGTCAGCAGTACATCGAATGGGTAAAGTTACTATACACAAAGCCAACGGTTCGGGTCTGTACAGGATGCTATGTGTCTGAAAATATATGGCTCCATAGAGGGACACCGCAAGGTTGCACGCTCTCCCCACTAATATTTGCCATAGCAATGGAGCCGCTGGCTTGTCACTTGAGATCGGTATTGAAGGGACACGGCATAAGAATAGGACCAACAGAACATGTAGTGTCCCTCTATGCGGATGACGCATTAGTGTATCTAAGACACCCGATCTGAATATGGGACGGATAATAAAGGGGTTACATGGGAGCATAAACTTCTGGAATACTCTGAAGCTGTCCCTGATGGGCAAAGTTGCCTTAATAAAAATAGTGGTACTACCTAGATGACTATGTTATGCAGGGGTCTTTCTTGAGATCCCTCGTAAAGTATTTAAAGAACTAGATGTACTACTAACATTGCTGTTGTGGAACGGGAAGCTCTGCAGAATAGGCCTAAAGGTAATAAAATGGCAGTGGGACATAGGGAGGCTGGAAATCCCAGACCTAGAGCCCTATTATCTGGCATTGCCGTTACAGCATGCAATATCGTGGCTAGACACAGACCCCTCTTTGGAACGAGCCCTACTTGCGGGTACTTATGGTAGACAGCGACTGGCAGCCCTACTTATGAAAGGAAGAGGCATACCAGACGCAACCCCCCAATTGATGCGACTAACGGCCAAGATATGGGATAGGACGGTAAAAACGGTAAATAAGAGGGGGCCCTTCGTACCAGATGCAGATGTCTGGGTTATTCCACAGTACGCCCATATAGAACAGGTAATGATAGTTGCGAAATGGAACAATGGAGGCTGCTTGAAGTTGGCAGATCTATACACTGAAGGTAGGTTCATAACTTACCAGGATGCGATGGAAACATTTGAGTTAGGTAATGGGCAATTCTTGCAATATGCAAAGATAGCAGCCACGGCTAGGCAGTTCTGGCCGACATTCCCAGAGGCCCCAGAACATTCGCAAACATTAATCACTATGATCTCTATGTCAGGATGGCGTAAGTTTGTAACTCACTTGTACCGCGCATTGAGGGCGGATAGACAAGGCAAGCCCCTTAAGATAGAAGAGAGGTGGCAGGATGTGTGCGACCAGCCGCCGACAGATTGGAAGAAAATCCATGAGGGAGTTTTAAGGTGTCGATAAGTGCCAGATTCAAGCAGATACAATATAATATAGTGCATATGATGTACCTCCCCCCCAGACGATTACACACAATCAATACAATCCGAGACCCACGATGCCCCAGATGTCAGTACACGCAGGCTAATTTTGTACATATGGTCTGGCAGTGCCCCAAAATACAAGACTACTGGACTGAGGTAAAAGACCAACTTAGCAGGGTGACAGGATGGAGGATAGCACTGGAAATACGAACCTGCCTTCTGGGATTGATACCTAGCAATTCAAAACGCAAGACAACCAGACACTTTCTGATATTAGGACTCACTATAGCAAAGAAACTAATAGCAATAAACTGACTGACCCCACAGGGCCCACCCATAGACAAATGGAGGACAGACCTTAAGGAATGGGCGACGGAAGAGGAGGACTACATGAGAAAAACTAGATGAGAAGCTACCAGAGGTGCTACTAGCCTGGGGGATGATGATCCAGGAGATAGTTGCGATGACCCCGCCCACACAACAAGATCCAAATGAGGGAGAGCAGCGGGAAACAGAGGACACCCAAAGACGGGAAGGGCAAACTAGGGACACACAAGATGACTCCTAAAAAATAAATATAATATATTCCAAATATTGAACGGAGGAAGCTCGTTTGGGGGATTAGGGGGGAATGGGGTGTTTTGAACTTATGGTCTCCAAAGTTATGGAGCACAGTGTGAAAAGTGGAATTATTGTAATAAATGGATAGATAAACTGTAACAGATGATGTGGTGTACAGACTACTCAGCATATGATTGCAAATGACTGCTGTTTTATTTACTGAAAACAATAAAGAAATGTTAATATGTTTATGCAGCTGCCGTTTTAAGAAGAAATTAAAAGTCTAATTCATGCGATGTTGGGGCTTTATGTTTGGTTTGAAGCATACACTCTTCTCAGAGGGTGCAATAAGGAGAGCAAGGGTGAGGGTTGGCATTTCAAGAGACGCCCAATTGGCTCCACATCAATTATTTGACCCTGCAGCATAGGAGATCCACGAACCCAAAAGTGGAGAGTCTGTGGCTATTCACAAACTCTTCTCTGGCCCTTTCCCACTCTAATGGCAGGGGTTTCTCCATTGGAAAAACTATTTTCCTGATTTCCCTTGAAAAAGCAAGATAAAAGTTCAAAGTTTGCTCATCAGATTTCTGAATGAGCAAATATACATGTGTATATTATGTATTTATTTATTTCTTGAGTCGTTTTATAGAGAGCTACATGTTTCTTTCTGTTTAACATATCAGGGATCCGTCTCAGTTCATATTCTACTGCACAGAATAAAACACTTTTCCTACCTATGTGCATACCTTGCTTAGCTTTTCCTCCAAATTGCTCAACACAAATAACAATTGCTTAAAAAACGATCATGAAAATCCTGAGTTTCTACCCAAAGCTCAACTTCCTGATTTTTGCAAAGTTTTCTCAGTTGTGGAGAAAAATACTGGAAGTTTGCCGGACAAATCTTTGCATCTTCTGAAATAAAAATTAAACTCACAAATAGCTCCAAAAGTGTTCTTGTCAACCTGTGACTGTCACAAGTTGTCATACATAGCCTGACTAAACTTTGTGAAATACAAAAACGAGTACATCTACAACATATTAAGCTGTAAAACTTTGTGTATAAATCATTCCTTTTGTACAATAGCCCCACTAATAACTGAATACTACGGAAATATGGCACATTATGGCCAAACTGCTTCATTCATCTCAAAAAGTAGGATTGTGTATCACGGTACAGTAAAGGGTCCATACAAATGTCAGAAACTTATGAAAGGATTGAGTACTACATTTGAGAATATACGTTATTAGTAGGGCTCCAACACCTCTGCTCAATTTTGGGAATGAACCTTAAAAAAATCCCCACTGGAGCGGATGGCCAAGTGGACAGCCAAACAGATTGCAGAAACAAATTCTGACTGCCCTCCATTGACTGATTAGACCCACGTAACTCATGCAACACCTCTGACACCTGGGTCGAGACGACATTGACCATCAACTAGATTTATTATCTAGATTTATCAACATCAAGGACATCAGACAACAGACAGACAGAGAGCACAGTGCAAAGGTGTTTGTTCATTATATCCTTTTTATATCCAGATGGTAGCCATGTTATGTTATGTAATGATAAAAATTATTTTTTAAGCGCACGTACACCGATTTGTTTCTTGGCGCTAGTATAGGAGTCGTTGAGCCCTGGTAGATCTATTCATAAGCCTGGACAAAGAGCCATGTCTTAAGAAGTCTCCTGAATACAGGTAAGTCTGTGCAGGATCTTATTTCATAGGGGAGAGCATTCCAGAAGTGTGGAGCCAACACTGCGAACTTGCTGCCACCTAGTCTCTTCCATTTATAGGGAGGAATGAACAGTAAATTCAAGTGGGCAGATCTCAGATTGTGTGTGGGTACATGGCTCTTAATAAGATTAGGGACGAGTTTTGGGCCCACATCCTGTAGGGATTTAAAGATGAGGCACCCAATTTTAAAAGCGCAGCGTTGTGGTATTGGGATCCAGTGGAGCTGCCGCATAATGGGGGTGGCAAGTTGCCATCTTCGTTGATGGAAGATCAGTCTGGCATCCTGGTTCTGCACCAGCTGCAGTTTCCTGACTAAATACGCAGGTAACCCGAGATGTATAAATAAATATGTTTTCTTGATATATACCACATGCCTCCTTTGATTACAAACGAGTCCTTGCACTCAAGAGGAGGTCGAGCAATTCACTCTATTTAAAGCTGTATCCCCCAGAAACGCGTTTCGGCATTACGATGCCTTTGTCAATCTGGAAACAGCATGTTAGCTTACAATGTCAATTCTTTTATTTCCATCCTCTTTAGTCCGGAGTCAATACTCCGGAACACTTTTAAACAGACTGGTGTTTTGGTAAACTCAATGTCCCAGAATGCATGGTGAGTATCCCAGTGTCAAAATGGTTCAGTTTAGCTAACACGCTGTAAAATCTTTCATTTAAAAGAACAGCATAAAGTTACAGTTCACCTCTTTACAGGTTTTCACTCTACCTCCTCTCCACCGCCCAGAGGCAGTGCCCTGCTCCATTGTCCTGCAGATTTCCAGGGCAAACTGTGTCGTACTGCTTTTCAAAGGTGTCTGCATTTCAAGCTTGCGAGTTTCGTCCCACTCGCAGCGTTCGCTGGCACCTCTCGTCCCAAACCACAACTTGCCAGTAACAGGTACGGTGGCTAAGCGGCCGCTTCAGCACAACATCTCCCTTTTCGAGGTCTGCTGCTCAGCGCCTAAACACAGGTGGTGCAAGGCAGACGCCACCGCTGTGCACCTTAAATACACCACATGCCTCCTTTGATTACAAACGAGTCCTTGCACTCAAGAGGAGGTCGAGCAATTCACTTTATTTAAAGCTGTATCCCCCAGAAACGCGTTTCGGCATTACGAGGCCTTTGTCAATCTGGATACAGCATGTTAGCTTACAATGTCAATTCTTTTATTTCCATCCTCGTTAGTCCGGAGTCAATACTCATCATCACTTTTAAACAGACTGGCATTTTGGTAAACTCAATGTCCCAGAATGCATGGTGAGTATCCCAGTGTCAAAATGGTTCCGTTTAGCTAACACGCTGTAAAATCTTTCATTTAAAAGAACAGCATAAAGTTACAGTTCACCTCTTTACAGGTTTTTGCTCTACCTCCTCTCCACCGCCCAGAGGCAGTGCCCTGCTCCGTTGTCCTGCAGATTTCCAGGGCAAACTGTGTCGGATATATATATATATATATATATATATATCCACCACCAAAGCTTACACGATATAGTAAGCACGAGCCACACCAATCCAAGTTTTGAAAATTAAGGTTTATTTCCGGGCACAAACGACGCGTTTCGAGCTAAACAGCTCTTGGTCACATGACCTTTGCTCGGAGTTTACTCTTTTTTATACTTTGCGTCACACACGACGCCGAACATACAAAAGAGACATAGAGAAAAACATAGAGAAAAGACTATAGCTTGATCTTAAGTCCCATACCACATAAGTGAAAAAAACATACTTTGTATTAAAGTGATTTACAAAAAAGAAAGAAAATTAAATAATAAATTATAAATTTCACGTTGCATGATTAGCATAGCATTGATTATATTTAACTCATTATTATATCACGATGTATTTTTAAGTAATTTGAACTCAAATATATTCAATTAATCAGATATTTTCTTTAAATTAGCAATTTCAAATAATCACAAAATCAAAATTAATGTGCATATTTGATACAATGAACAAAAATAAAGTTTTACAAAGATTCCTGGGTTTAGTACCCCCAATTTATCATACCCTTGAATCATTTCAATGATACATCATAAAGAAGATGGTAAAATGAAATAGATTAGTTTAGATTTATCTATTTGTACAATATCACTTAGATCCTCCCCGTAAAACTGGGGTATAGTACCCCATGTTGAAAGATTGCTCCCATCGTGGTTAACTTATCAGTAATCAATAATCGACGATCAATAGACAACTATGGGATATAGTACCCCCATGGAACATCCGGATCCCAGTGCTCATAGCTTCTAAATTTTAATTTGTGTTGAATGTAACCCTGGGAACTATCAGGAGGATCTGTAAACAACAAAATAAAATGATATTAATAAAAAGACAATAGATTATTACCAATCTCATGATCTTCATAGTACTGTGAACCAAATGTATTTAATGAAAGGTCATGCACATACATATTCTTTATAACAATAAGTGGCCGTCCACTATCTATCATGAATGGAAATGAAGAAAAAGAACTATAAGCTAATCATCAAGCAACAAAAAGAAAAAGTACATAACAAACTGTATCACATAGTTCTCCAATACAAATTAATAACATAATACAAATTGTAAACTCCAGTTCCTGAGAAAACATCATAAAAAAGGCAGGATTACAGATGTACATGCATCTCCTCATCGTTGTTCATTCCAAACGGAAAAACACTCCCAGCCTGTAGAATAAACCTAGATTCAGACCTTCTCAAGGATTGGACTCGATTCCCCCTTGGATTTTTATGGATGGTATCAAGGGCAAAGTATTTGGCAGTGGTCCAATCTCCATTGTGTGCCTGATTAAAATGTCTTGCTGTGCTGTAGCTAAAATCCTTATTTGTGATAGCACGCCAGTGCTCTAAGATCCTTTTCTTTACTGGAAAAGTAGTGGATCCAATGTACCACTTGCCGCAAGGGCAAGTGATCACATAGATTACAAAATCAGTTCCACAGCTGATATTCTTTTTAATGGTCCACTGTCTGTTAGTTCTTTGTAACTTGACTTCCTTCACATTCTGACTATTGCTACACGCTTTGCACTTTCCACACTTGTGGAATCCCCTGCTTTCTCTAACCAGTTAGGTTTGCGATGTTCCATGTGGCTCTTAACTAACATATCCTTGAGTGAGGGGCCCTTCCTATAGGTTATCGAGGGATGTTCTCCTAATTTCTCTCTCAATATTCGGTCCTGTGTGAGGATATCCCATCTTTTTTGATGATTTTACTGAATTGCACAGATTGTGTGTTATATGTTGCGATCAATCTGATAGGAGATTTCTCCTCCACTATTTTAGTTTTGGGAACTTTGTAAAGAGCCTCACTTCTCTTGATGGAATCTGCCTTGCTTTCACCCAACTCAAGCATTTTGAGGGGATACCCTCTAGCTTGAAATCTGGCCTTCATCTCCTTTTTATTCCTCTGATAATTATCTTCAGAACTACAATTCCTTTTAGCCCTTAAAAACTCGCTGAATGGAATACTCCACCTAAAGTTAGGGGGGTGGCAACTTGCTGAATGGAGTACAGAATTCCCTGCTGTGCTTTTTCTGAACAGATCTGTTACCAATTCATTATCCATGATAGTAAGCCTAATGTCCAAAAAATCCACCGTGTGTTGGCTGTGGTGCATGGTAAATTTGAGATTGACTGCATTACAATTCAATTCATTAACAAAGTGTAGGAGGTCATCCTCTCTGCCTTCCCACACAAAAAAGACATCATCGATGTATCTTAGCCATACATTGATTTTGCTGGTCCAATGCTCAAAAGGCTCACTCCAGAGCACCTGCTTCTCCCACCAGCCTACCAAAAGATTGGCATAGCTGGGGGCAAAGCAAGTGCCCATTGAAGTCCCCTGTATCTGTTTATACAATACACCATTAAACATAAACACATTCTCTGTTAGACAGATTTCTATCATTTGTAATAACATATGTGTATGTGCCAATAGATGTATGCTCCTGGTTTTCAAGAAATGTTCACAAGCCTTGAGACCATCTCTGTGTCTAATATTGGTGTAAAGGCTTTCAACATCCAGACAGACTAACCAATGCTCTCTACCCCAGTGTATGTTCTCAATTTTCTGTAAAAAGTCCTTGGTGTCCCTTACATATGATGTTAAATCCTTCACATAGCCTGCCAGAAAATGATTGACATAAAGAGAAACATTCTCGAAGAGGCTATTCTTCGAGGAAACTATCGGGCGACCAGGGGATGTAATGGGTCTTTGTGCACTTTAGGCAGCAGATAGAATGTAGGTACAGTGGGTGTATTGTTCTTAAGGAATTGTTGTTCATCCCAATTAAGAAGATTCTCATCCGACCACCCCTTCAATAGATCAGAAAATTTTTTGCTGTTCGGTAAGATAAGATTTACCTACTCTAGCATAACATGTACTGTTATTAAGCTGCCTCATGGCCTCTTGTATATACTCTCTCTTATCCCAAAGGATAATATTGCCGCCCTTATCTGAAGGTTTTATTATAATACTCTCGTCATTCTGCAAAGACAATATGGCTTCTCTCTGTGCTTTGGTTATATTAGAACTGATCACAGGTTTCTTTAGTAATTGTAGAATATCTTGATTTACTGCTTCGTGAAAGATATCTATATTATCCTTAGCAATCTGTGGCATGTACTTAGATTTAGCTCTAAATCCCGTTGTGTCAGGTATTACTGGGTCAATTCCCAGATTAGATATTAAGGCAATATTTGCCGGATCAAAAAGGTCAACCTCTTGCGTTCCCTGGACCCCCGGAATATCTTCCAATTCTTGGAGTGATCTGAGTGTATTAATATCTTCAATACAAAGAGATGTAGGTGGTCTACTGTCATGTGTAATATGCTGCCCCTTCTTTTTTACATTATGTATTTTAAAGAGTTTAAGCTTACGCACAAACAGGTAAAGATCAATACGTGTCTGCGAGTAATCTAAGGGTATGTCTGGACAGAAAGTAAGGCCTAGTTTAAGAACCTCTTCTTCCGTTTCATTCATAAGTATTTGAGATAAATTCATTACCGTAAGTTCTTGTCCATCCATTATTTCTCCTTTCGATTCTGGCCCCTTGTTCCCATGCCAGTATTGTTGGTTTTGCTCGCGGCGATCTCGTCTTCTTTTGCTTTTATTTTTCCTCCTCTGCCTCTGCCCCTTGTTCTCCCCCTTGTTGACTGTTCGTTTAGCTCTTGCAAGAGGCGCAGTTCCTCGGAAAAAGAGACCATCTCAGAAGGGTTGGAGTTGCTGCTGTCTATGGAACCAACGTCGGAGCTCAAACTGGTGCCAGATTCCCATCTCCCTCTATCTGCTGCTCCTAATGTTCGGTCTCTGTTGAGGTTTGAGTAGAGTTTGTCGAATTTTCTTGCGAAAGTTAGAATCCTTCCGCATCTGTAATCTCTCTCGTCTCTTTCGAATTTCCTCTGCTTTCGTTCTATAATTTCTTTCTCAAAGATAATAATTTTGTCGTTCACTGTAGTTAAGACTTTCTTGACCTCATTTTGGTCAGAGTCCTTTGCCAACTCATCCAGTAGATTTTGTATCTGTTCCAACAGCTCCTTATGTTCTTCCCATGCATTCTGTATCAAAATCTTCAGCATTGTTTTTGAACAGGATGCGGTGTTCTCAATCCATGCTTTCAATACCTCCTGCTTTGGTTTATTCAACGTGGGTACTATGAATATTCTGAGCCCTCTCGGTATACGGTCGACATCTAGGTAACTCTGGAGAGAGGTCGCTCCCACCATCGGCTCAATTCTTTTCTCCTTAACTTCTCCAACATGTTGCCCTTTTGTTTGATGCTCGATGTTATTGGCACCTGGGAAGCATTCATTCCCTCCCGATTGTTTTCCGTTGTTGTTTTCTTGAAAATTAGGCTTGCCGATGTTTCTCTGCCTTTCAGGAACTCTATTGCCCACAATGCACTTCGATCCTCCGATCATTCAAACTTGGATTGCGTTGAATCGGACTGCTGTCCCAACGAACCCTGGCAGCTAACTCACCGTGTCTCGACCCCCTTTGACACTTGCGGAATATAATCGTGTCGAAATTGTTGTCTCACGGAGCCGTGTCTTCTCAGAGTCCGTATTGCGGTGAGTCCAATTATACTGCCGGCGGGCGTTAAGTTTTGATTCTGCAAATCAAAGGAAAATTTGTGGCGCAAGAAAACGCCCTTCCGTTTGGGTTGGGGCTCGTCTTGAGTGGGCGCCCCCACTCTCATAAATCCACCACCAAAGCTTACACGATATAGTAAGCACGAGCCACACCAATCCAAGTTTTGAAAATTAAGGTTTATTTCCGGGCACAAACGACGCGTTTCGAGCTAAACAGCTCTTGGTCACATGACCTTTGCTCGGAGTTTACTCTTTTTTTATACTTTGCGTCACACACGACGCCGAACATACAAAAGAGACATAGAGAAAAACATAGAGAAAAGACTATAGCTTGATCTTAAGTCCCATACCACATAAGTGAAAAAAACATACTTTGTATTAAAGTGATTTACAAATAAAGAAAGAAAATTAAATAATAAATTATAAATTTCACGTTGCATGATTAGCATAGCATTGATTATATTTAACTCATTATTATATCACGATGTATTTTTAAGTAATTTGAACTCAAATATATTCAATTAATCAGATATTTTCTTTAAATTAGCAATTTCAAATAATCACAAAATCAAAATTAATGTGCATATTTGATACAATGAACAAAAATAAAGTTTTACAAAGATTCCTGGGTCTAGTACCCCCAATTTATCATACCCTTGAATCATTTCAATGATACATCATAAAGAAGATGGTAAAATGAAATAGATTTGTTTAGATTTATCTATTTGTACAATATCAGGAGGATCTAAGTGATCTTTGTAAAACTTTATTTTTGTTCATTGTATCAAATATGCACATTAATTTTGATTTTGTGATTATTTGAAATTGCTAATTTAAAGTTTAGTTTAGTTTGGATTTATACAGCGCGTAGCTGCCCCAGCAACGGGGCGTCCCAGCGCTACCCAAAGTACAGGTGACTTAAAAATAACGCCCAGCCCACATGAAAAAAGAAAAATTAAGCCTGGAAAAGCCAGGTCTTTACGGCTTTACGGAAAGCCAGATGATTCTGGAGCCCTCTGATGGAAACTGGGAGAGAGTTCCAGAGTTTAGCTGCCAAAACTTTGAAAGATCGACCACCCGCTCGCGCTCTTAAGATTCGGGGGGTACAAAAGAGTCCTTGATTGGCTGAGCGTAAAGAGCGACTCGGAACGTACGGCACAAGTAAAGCTGCCAAGATAAAGAAAATATCTGATTAATTGAATATATTTGAGTTCAAATTACTTAAAAATACATCGTGATATAATAATGAGTTAAATATAATCAATGCTATGCTAATCATGCAACGTGAAATTTATAATTTATTATTTAATTTTCTTTCTTTTTTTGTAAATCACTTTAATACAAAGTATGTTTTTTTCACTTATGTGGTATGGGACTTAAGATCAAGCTTATAGTCTTTTCTCTATGTTTTTCTCTATGTCTCTTTTGTATGTTCGGCGTCGTGTGTGACGCAAAGTATAAAAAGAGTAAACTCCGAGCAAAGGTCATGTGACCAAGAGCTGTTTAGCTCGAAACGCGTCGTTTGTGCCCGGAAATAAACCTTAATTTTCAAAACTTGGATTGGTGTGGCTCGTGCTTACTATATCGTGTAAGCTTTGGTGGTGGATTTATGAGAGTGGGGGCGCCCACTCAAGACGAGCCCCAACCCGAACGGAAGGGCGTTTTCTTGCGCCACAAATTTTCCTTTGATATATATATATATATATATATATATAAATTCACTGAAAAAACCATAGGTTTCAGGGACGTTATAGTTACAAATTAGCATTTAAAAACCTTTGAAATTCACTGAAAAAACCATAGGTTTTAGGGACAGTTATAGTTAGTTGGACATTGCACTCGTACAAAACCCGTGAAATTCTCCCGTTATAGTTAGTCCAGCTAACTATAACTCGCGACCCCGCAATACACTGCTGATGACGTCACATATTACATCACTCATGACATGGTCAGTGACATCACTGATGACATCACTGATGACATCTCAAATGACATCACTGATGACATCACTGATGACATCATCCATGTGATAATTTCATCCATCTTCTCACACCCTAATATAACCTTTGATACACCCACTCTAAATTACAGACTGCCATTCGCAAAACCATAGACACTCCAACACCAATAACTACATACCCACTCACTGATTCTTAGGTCTACGCACACATCAACTCACTCACCCGTACAGTCACTCATACTTACGGTCACTCAGTACAGGACTATCATATGCACTCATACTCCTATATAGACACTCAAACACCGCCACTCATCCATAGAGGTACTCACACACCTAGTCAGTCATGCAAATAATTAAACACACTACCATTTACTCACCTATACAGTTATACACATACCAGCTCACTTACTCATACAAATACTAGCACATTCTTACGCTCTTATACAATCACTGATACAAGCACACACTCATCCATACAGCCACTATCACAATCACTCACTCTCGCTTATAGCTATTTATATACTCCAACACACATATATACTGCCTTTCACATATGTAGTTACTCACACATGTACCACTGGGACATACATTCACTCACTAACACACTCTTACACACACTTACCCACCCATACAGTCTATCACAGATGCACTCTTGAAACCATCCACCCAGTGAATCACCCACTCACACATTTATGCACAGAGTCGCACACACCCCTCCCACACAAACACTCAGGCACCCATACAGATACTCACACAAGCATTCATTAACTCATATAGACACTCATGTAGCTATTCACAAACACATGCAGCCACTTACACAGCAACAGACAGATGGATACAGACATTCACCCAGTTTAGTCACTAACCCATGCATTCAGTAAGATACGTTAAATCACTCACTTATACAGTCAGTCACGCACCTACTAAATCATCCATACAGACACTTACACACCCACTCATTCTTCAATACGTCTTTTCCTATATATATTAAAAATATTTAAACTTTACAGAAACACACAGTCACTGGATGATGTCAACAGTGATGTCATTTGAAATGTCATCAGTGATGTCATCAGTGATGTCACTGACCATGTCATGAGTGATGTAATATGTGACGTCATCAGCAGTGCATTGCGGGCGCGAGTTATAGTTAGCTGGACTAACTATAACGGGGGAATTTCACGGGTTTTGTACGAGTGCAATGTCCAACTAACTATAACTGTCCCTAAAACCTATGGTTTTTTCAGTGAATTTCAAAGGTTTTTTAAATGCTAATTTGTAACTATAACGTCCCTGAAACCTATGGTTTTTTCAGTGAATATATATATATATATATATATAATTTCGAATTCCTAAGTGATTCCACAGAGAAAACCGAGCCCAGATCTGTAAGCGTGGTTGTTCAAGTGTTTATTTTCATATGGCAAAAACGCCCGACGCGTTTCGGAGCAGCCGCTCCTTTCTCACGGGTCAGAGAACGTTTGTAATTCCACAATACATATAGTGCTCAAATCACATTACAAAAATAAAGGTAGGACTACTACACCACATCAGAGGTTATGCAAATTGGCAGCCATTTCGGAGTGGTGACCTGTTATACATAAACATACAGCTGATATGCCTCCAACATAACCAAAACATTTAAGTGCTCTCAAATGCATATTATATTATCTCATAGGTCCATCAATACATAGATACTAGACCATTTGATTGTAAAAAACAGTAAAAAACGTATTTCGTCATACTGAATTCCAAATTACCGCCCCAGTGGGCTTAAATCATATGCATGAGCAAAATATTATCATTGGTATTGCTGAAGCATCATTATAACCAATATTAAATGTCCGTACTCCATACAAGTGATGCATAACTAACAATCCTGCCCCAGTGGGCTTTTTACAAAACATCACCAATATCATAAGCTCTTTTGCATTCCTCCATATCATAAGATGATGGTGTCTCCGTCTCCTACAATATAAAAATAAGTGTATGATCCACCTACCATCAATTAAAATACAAACTTCATCAGGGAGCACACAATTCATTTTGACAATAAAGTAAATATCATTCTATCACAGTTCTACCCTCAACCCAAATGGACAGACAATTATTCGTCTTTATTTAATCCTAAGGGATGCATAGTTTCATATTTAATAATCATCCTCGATTCTAATCGTCTGAGTTCTCTTATTCTATTCCCTCCCCTTTCAGAGATTGGAATTCTGTCCAATGCACAGTATCTTAAAAGACTGACATTTTTGCCATGAGCATCCTTAAAATGCCTTGCTGTTGGATACTGCTTGTCCTCATTTAAAATAGCTCTCCTGTGTTCCAGGATGCGTTTTTTCACCTGGTGAATAGTACTTCCGATGTAAATTAATGGGCATGGACAGATCAATGCATATACACAATAATCAGATTTGCATGTCAGATGCTTATTAATTACAAATGGTTTCTGATTTTTAGATAACTCAATTTGCTTCTGATTGACACTATGCTTGCACGCTTTGCATGATCTACAGGTAAAAAGCCTTTTATCTGCTGACTTTCCGCAACTGTTTGTACAGTGCTACTGCATAACATGTCACTTAAAGCTGTGCATTTCCTAAAGGTGATTTTAGGATTATCTCCCACATGTTTTTTTAGGGTTTCATCTGTACATAGAACATTCCAAAAATTTTAAGACACTTTCTGACTTCCCAAGCTTGGTTACTATACGTTGTTATAAATCGTATGGGTTCTTCTATGTTGTCATCTCTGTTTTTGTCTTTCAATAAGTCTACTCTATTGACTAATTTGACTTTCTCACATGCCTGGGTTATTATCTTGCTAGGGTATCCTCTTTCTCTAAAACGTGTTGCCATTGTTCCCATTTCTACACTAAAATCAGCATCTGAGCTACAATTTCTTCTGGCTCTTAGTAGCTCGCCATACGGTATGCTGTTAATGAGATTTCTCAAATGGCAGCTTTCTGCGTACAGCAAACTGTTGCCAGCAGTCTTTTTCCTGAACAATCTACTCTCCAGTTTATTGTCATTCCCCTTCAACTCCACATCTAAAAACTCAATTTTTTCCATGTGAATAGTACTAGTAAACTTCAGATTGAAGTTATTATCATTTATGGTTTCCACAAATTTTATTGCTTCAGTTTCGGAACCCCTCCAGATACAGAATACATCATCTATGTATCTGGCCCAAAGGACGACGTGTTGGGAAAAGGCCTCTATCTTACCAGCCACCTGCTCCTCCCACCAGCCTAGGTAAAGACCCGCATAGCTGGGGGCGAAGCAGGTCCCCATCGCCGGCCCCTGGGTCTGACGATAGATCACATGGTTAAATAAAAAGAAGTTGTTGGTTAGACATGCATGCATCATAGTTAAGAGCATTTCAGTGTGCTTGAAGTATGATAGTTCACGTGTTTTCAAGAAATACCGACTAGCCTCTATACCCAACTTGTGCGGTATGCAAGTATATAGACTGTTGACGTCCAATGTCATTAGCAACATATCCTTCTCCCAGACAATATCTTCCACCAGTCTGAGAAAATCTCCAGTGTCACGTACATATGCAGGGAGGGATTGTACATAAGATCTCAAGAAAAAATCTATATACTTAGAAGTATTCTCATACAGGCTTCCCATGGAAGAAACAATTGGTCTTCCAGGTGGTTTGCAGTGGTCTTTATGAAGTTTAGGTAACATATACATTACCAGCAGTTTGGGGTACTCACAGTATAAATATTTCAATTCTTCATTGGTTGTGCTGCTCATTCCTCCACTTAACCAAATTCATTTTATATTGTTCATTGCTTTCTTCATAACATATTCTGTTTGTTCTGACAAAATTATTTTCATCATTCAATTGTCTGTTCCCCTCATCCAAATACATCTGTAAAGGCCAAACCACAATATTCCCACCCTTATCAGATTTCTTAATTACTATAGACTTATTGTCTTGTAATTCCTTAATCGCTTCTTGTTGTTCAAGGGTGAGATTACTTTGTTTACTGGGTTTACTCTTATTAAGCTTTTCCAACTCATTTTTCACCCCCTTCTCAAATATCTCGATGGCATCACAGTGTATTTGGGGTATAAATATAGATTTTGGTTTAAAACCGCTATCACTCGTACGGTCCAAAATCAGATGTTCCTCAATTACAGTTTCTTGTGGGTTCCCACTCCAATCTCCACCACCCTCCAATTCTCGCATGGTGTACAGGATTTCTAAATCTGCAATCGTTAGATTGAAATTCACACTTGTTGGAACCAATTCACCACTTTCCTTATTCTCATACCATTTTTTAAGTTGTAACTTCCTTGTGAAGTGGAACAAATCTATTCTACCCTCAGTGTAGTTAAATCTTTTAGTAGGACAGAATGTTAAACCCAAGGATAAAAAATTAATCTGATTAGTAGAAAGTACAATATCTGATAAATTTACCACTGTGAGTAAGTCCTTCATTTTGCTGCCAATTTGCCCCGCGTTGTCATTCCCATGAAGCCATCCAGATTCCCTTGTTTTTTTGCGCCATGCTTGCTTCCTCCTCTGGCGCCTCGCCCACGACCTTTGTTCTCCTGGGGTCCTGGACTTCCTAGTCCTTGTCGCCCTCTGGCCATCAGGTCGAATTCTTTTAAAATTTGGATTTTACTCCCACCTGTTCTTCTTGTTCCACCGTTGTATTTTCAGTCACCTCATTGGTCACTTCCTCAGGATGGTCACTGATTGTTTCACTGACAGGCCCAGTTACATCCATTGTTTCTACTCGTTTTGGAACTGCATTGGTTTCCACTTTATTTTGACTAGTTTCCCTTAGGTGATCAAATTATCTCCCAAAAGTAAAAATTTGTCCCAGTTCATAATCTAGTTGGTCCCTATGGAACTTCCATTGTTTTTTCTGCTTGATCTCTTTCTCCAATCTGAGATTGAACTTTTTCATTTCCAATTCAAATTCATTTTCTGAATATTTTTCTTTCAGCAGAGTAGACAACTTTTCTATTTCAATTGCTAGTCTCTGTGTATCTTTAATTGCATATTTAATTAGCAACCGCAGCATCACCGTAGAGCATGTATGGTTGTTTAGGGCCCACTCCTCTATCAGCTCGGGATCGGGATCATTAAAGGTTGGGGTTATAAATATCCGTAGGCCTCTTGGGACCCTTTCAACGTCGACATACTTCTGAAGGGCTTCGCCTCCCACCATTTCACTTGTTCTAATTTTGCCGCCTTCCACAGCTTGTCCCAGAGAACTTTCTTGCTTTGGGACTCATTCGCGGTGTTATTGCCTGATTTGTCCCCTTCCACCGCATTCTTAGATTTGGGAATAAATAGCAGCTCCGCTGCCTGTCTCCGTGTAGCCTCCCTGTTTGCAGATAACATTATTTTATTGTTTTCAGGAAGTTCAAAGATTCCAAAGCTTCCCTTGCTAGTGACCACTAGCGATAACCACGCTGTTCCTCGGCTGTAGCCCAACCCAGTTGGCCACGCCGGTTCCGCCGGCACGCCGCTTACCGAGTGTTTCGAATTCCGACTGGACTTCAATGCCTGATGCTTATAGGGGAGCGGTTGATCACAGCGAGTCCTCCGACCGCTCTAATCACCACCAAACCTCTAGGCACTGCCTGATTCCCAAAAGTGTCTTACTTGTCAATATCGGGTCGCGGTTGCGGGCAGAGCACTTTCAAAGTGATCCAGTCGAGTGCTCGCAAATAGCTCTGCCTCTTGAATGGCGGCGGGCTCGGCGAGGTAGCGAACCTCCCAAACACTTTTGAATTCCCAAGTGATTCCACAGAGAAAACCGAGCCCACATATATATATATATACACACACACACACACAGTCACACATATATGTAATGTATTAATGTATATATGTGTGTATATACATTGAAAAAGGCAAGCAATAGCCGAAACGCAGTTGATGTTTGGTCTTTAAATAATAAAAATAAGAAGTATAGATTCCACATGATATATATATATATATTTATTTAAAAGCAATCCCAAATCCCAATAATATGAAGGAAGCGGCACACCACCTGAAGTACACCATTTTATTGTGCAAAGGTCAGTGACACATTCCGACTTCTCTGAAGCATTTATCAAGTTAGGATAATGCACTCTTAGTCCCCAAGAAATAAGCAGTATGTTCACAAAGATAAAAAACATACTTTCCGTTTAATGGCAATCAAATTATTCTCACGCATGAGATGATTTAACAGAATAATACTCATATTCGTATAGTACAATATCAAACTAATAATGAATCCATGAATATTGATTTAAGAGTGCAAATTAGCATTATGAAAAATATCAAAATTGCACGAAACATGAAATTTTTAATTGATAGTGAAACAGATTAGTGCTTAAATTCATTTTTTTTTTTTTTTTGTCCTCATTTGCCCAGATTAACAAAAGATAATACATTGCACTCAGGGGGTCTCCCTTTGTTTAGCACCCACCGGAGTTCTCTTGTTCTTTTAATCCGGAATGGGTCACTCTACACCTCGCTTGTCATCCCCTATCATAGGGGGCTTCGTTATACCTTTCCATGAAAGGTACCTCCACAGGAGTGTTTAAGCAATATGGTATAGAGGCCTAATCATTGGACAATATACATATAACAAATGTATTTTTCCTTTTTTTTCCAGTTCTCATATGGGAGCCTAAAATCATTTCTCTTGTTTTTTGAAGCCCGATCCAATCGATTAATGTATTTTATTGCCATCAACCATTCGATTTTATTTGGGGGGATAGCTTTAATCCAGCTCTTACATATTTCCCTCCGGGCGAGCAGAATTAGAAAAAAGATCAATTTTTTAATGTTATTTGAGAGAGATATATGAATCCCCAAAAAAAACAAGAGACTTGCTTACCTGGAGCCTTTCTCCAAGTATATCATATATAATACTACTCACGTCCAACCAAAAACTTTGGATCTCCGGGCATTCCAAAAACATATGTATATTGTCCCCTTTTTTCTTTCCACACTTTGGGCACGTTGGTATAGTGCCCTTTCCCATTTTGGATAACTTATAAGGCGTCCAATAAACCCTGTGGAGACAAAAAAGGTGATTCTGCATTAAATTTGCAAAACGTACTGTGGAGTATAGCATGTCGCAAGATACTTGCCATAAATCTTTCAACTGCTCTCCCGGCAAGCTCTCCTCCCACAATTTTGATGGTAGATTGAAGTCCTCGTCTGCAAGTTCTGCTAGCAGCCAATACCAGTTCGCCACTTCTTTCTTCCGGATTGCCTTGACCATCAAGCTAGCTTCCAAGTCATTTGATAGTCCCGTACCGGTACCGGCAGTGAGACTCCAACTCTTCAGTTGCATATATTTAAATCTGGACAGTTGATTATTGGCAATCTCCTGACCATCCTCCCAAGAGATTAAGGCTCCATCAATCATCAATTGGCCCCAAGTTATTATCCCTGCTTCTTTTATTGGAAGAGCCAGACAATCTTTGGTCCACTCCGGGGATCCCGGTGAATCCCAGATAGGAGACATTCCACTATAATAGTTAAGTTTTGAGGCTCTCCTAACTTTGTACCATGTCTCGGCAAAACCAGCTAAAGTCTTAAGACGCACTTTTTGAAAAAGCGTGGATCCCCATATTTCTGCATCCTGAAGATTACTCTGAACATTTTTACCAATATCTGAATTATCCACGGTACTAAATAACATCTTTCCTCCTTTCAGAAGAAAAAACCAGGCATAATAAGAGAAATCCGTCAATCGTAGTCCCCTTTATCATATTGCCGTTTTAACTTTTTTCACGAAATCCTGACGCCCTTGGAGGCCCATATGAAACTGGTGATTTTTGACTGAATTTTTTTAATCCATTCCTCCTTAAAAGCCATGGGGATATTTTGAAACAAAAATGTAAACTTAGGAAGGATGGACATTTCCACGAGATTAACTCTGCTATGGATTGTCAAAGGGAGATGGGACCAGCTAAGTAAAAGTTTCCCCACTTCTTCACCAATCTTTTGAAAAAAAAATCGGGAATTAATTCTAATTTTTGAATTTTATTGAATTCATTTTAACCAATCAAATTGAAAGGCATCTCTGTCTTCATGTTCCATATCACAGCATTGTACTTAATTGAAATCCTTCGATTAGAATATAGATTTGAGGGGACAACAATTAGGCATCTTCTATAGGTAAATAGATCCAAATTAAAACATAAAGAGTGAAGCTACAAAAGATCAATCCCCAAGGTGAAAGAGTAAAAACTATAAAACAATTCTAAGATTGCTATGTACCTATGTAGGTTCAAATTACTCACTTGACATTCGCAATCAATAGTTAATTCAATAACCAATTGGAAACATCACCAGTGTCTCCAATTAATCCACCATCAAATCATTGGAGAAAAGAAACGAAAAGGAAGAATATAGAAAAGGAAGAATATACTTTGCAAACAATATCAGCAAATCAATCCTTCAAAAAAATTAAGCCTACAAAATTTAAATCCTTCAAAAAGTATTCCTTCAAAATTAGAAAAAGCGAATAAATCTAAGGGCCCATACCCCAATGTAACAAGCTATCAACTCAATCCTAACACCACTGAGAATGGATTATGCATCTCCAAACTCTCATCTGAACTAGCATCCCTTTGTTAGTGTATATTTCATCCCTTGTACCTGAACACCGGAAAAGAAATAAAAAGCAAAGTATAAGAAAATAATTCAAAAGTTAAAATGAATCATAGCATAGGTGCAACCCTGACGGGTAAACAGAAATATAAAGTAATGGAAAGAGAAAGAGGAAAAGGTAAAATAATACAGCGCAGAAATAAGAAAGAAAGAGGATGGTAAAAACTTGGAAATTAAAAGTTATTGTAAACAAAATCCCTTAAGAAGCATCACAATATCTCACAAAAATCAATAATCCATAAAATGACAAACTGGTTCAAACAGCTAATTAATAACTTGCATATATTGGAACATTAGAATCATAAAGGACATAATAAGTATTCCAAAATGTAATTGTACTACCAAATGAGATATCACTCCACTATATTGAGCAGATTTTCTGAAATAGTCTAGAGGGTTCTCCAATGTTATATAACCAATTACTCATAAAATTGGGTCCATCTTCTAAATCCCAATATGGACTGCCTTATCGTCATTGCTGTTAAGGCCATTTGGACTTTTTGTGTTGAAATCAATGATGTAACATGATTCCAAAATTTGTAATTGTCTGATATGATCACCGTCTCTGATGTGCTTGGTGTTTCTGTCCATACTAAAGAAATGTAACCGTTCATTACCACTATTATGTTTGTCATGAAAATGTCTTGCTACTGGATAGTTTTGATGAATGTTCTTATTGGCACCCATGTGCTCCAAAATCCTCTCTCTTAGTGGTGACTTTGTACTACCCAAATGCTAAAGAGGTATGGAGAATCTCCGTACCGATCACTCAGCGCACTATTTTTTAAAGTCCCTAGGGCTTCTGCTGTGTTATGTAAAAGTGCAATGCCTTCAAATCACACAATTTAACACATAATACAATTTGTAATTGCTTTATAATTTGCTGGTGTATATTTCATTATGCATCATCTTTCTTTCAAAGTTGCATCATCTTTGTTTCAAAGAGCATTCCATGTAATCACCATATTTACAATTCATTTGAAAAATATTGGGCCTATGCAGAATACAAAGAACCCAATTAACAGAAAATCACATGAACAAATAAATAAACAAAACCCAATGCATTTCGGGTATAACCCTTCATCAGGGGCATGATGGTGTTCAAACAAAAAGTTTTTGCTTTAGTTCTGTCTTGTAACCACCAGCTGGAACAAGAAAAGTAGATCAACAATCTTAGTTAAAACGATAAGAACGACATACAATAGTACAAGAAATCCGTTCTTGCCACCACTATCATCTTTGTGTGATAGAACAGAACTAACAAGTGAGCCATAAGGTGAAAAGCAACACCAAAGACCTAACATCCCGAGATCATGCTGTGATAGAGACAGAAACAAACCAATGTTTTCAACCGCCTGAAAGTGAATGGTGAAATATAACCTAGAATCACAACCAGCTACCTACTTATAACCCAAAAGAAAGGAGCTGCTTGCTCCTAAACGCATACAGTACACCCCACAAAGCACATCGTGACAACAAAGAGTCCTACCTCTAGCTGTCCAGAAGAAAACCAAACAAAGAATCGTCGTGATAAAGTTTGACTTTACAAAATAAAGATGAAAATGCAGCCAGAAACCCATGAAAAAACGTAACTTATTTCATTTTTATAAATTGTGTGATTTGAAGGCATTGCACTTTTACATAACACAGCAGAAGCCCTAGGGACTTTAAAAAATAGTGCGCTGGGTGATCGATATGGAGATTCTCCATACCTCTTTAGCATTTGAGTATCACAGGTCTTTTTAGGCTGGACCCATAGCACACAGCAGCACACTCAGTATCTTTTGAATACTAGTTTACTCATTGTATAACAGGAGTGCAGGTTGGTACCACCATTTTTGAGACTTTGTACTACCAACATACAGCAATTCACATGGACCTTCCAAGGCATAAACTACAAAATCAGATGTTATAAATTTAGATATTTTTTTGACCTTTCCAGTAGGAAGTGTATACTGATTTAGATTCCTGCTGTGCTTGCAAGCTTTGCAAGAACCGCACTTATAAAATCCCTCCTGTCCACTCAACCACATAGATCCAGATGATTTTCTACTAGCATGTTTCAGATTGATCTAGGCCTTCTATATGTATTGGAAGGAAGACGTCCTATGTCTTTGCCTATGATGAGATCAGCTGTCACTAAACCTCAATGTTTTTCATGATTTTTCTTAGTCTATGTGATATCTTATTGTATGTAATATTAAATCTACGTCTCTCTTTCTTCCAGTTGTTTCAGCCAAGCACCCTCCGTGGAGGTGTATCGGCTTTCTTCAGGATCAAAACGTGAACTGGTGACATAACCACGCATACCAAACTGAGTAGGTGGTAAGAAGACACTTACTAGGCACACGTTGCTGGTCCCGAGAAAATACTCCCCAGGAACTGGATGCCACCTCGAGTATGTGTGCCGAGGTTAAGGTGTCATGAGCTTACCCAATAATACGGGGAAGATGCTGACCAGCATCTAATTTGAGTGATTAATATATCCAAAGCTACTCTTCTTACCATCCACTCATTTTGGTATACGTGGATATTTCACCTGTTCACGTTTTGGTCCTGAAAAAGCCAATACACCTCCACGGAGGGTGCTTGGCTGAAAGATGTCGACCACTAGTTTATGACAGGTTGAATTATCCTGCCATAGCTCAACCTTTTAATCCTGACCTCTGGGTGTCCCATTTAAATTTGTTTGACACACCAAAGCGCCAGGATGCGCGTTTGCAGAGTGGTGTAAAAAGGGGGCATGGCCTCGGACCACTCTCAGCAATCCAGCTGAGTGGGGCTCACTAGAGATAACAGGAGGGCTAGTTGGCCCCCAGGGACCCTGAGGAGGCAAGGGGACTTCATCTCCTAACCAAGAGCGCTCCAGGAGGCATGTTTGCAGAGTGGTGGGCAAAGGGGGCGTGGCCTGCTATGAGAACTTAGCAATCCTGTTGTGTGGGACTTACTGGAGATAATAGGAGGGGTAGTTGGCCCCCAAAGATGTCCTTGGGGGCCGACTACCCCTCCTGTTACCTCCAGTAAATCCCACACAGTGGAATTGCTAAGAGATTTTTGGAGGCCATGCCCCCTTTCTCCACCACTCTGCAAACGTGCCTCCTGGCACACTATGGGTTGGGGGATGAAGTCCACTTTACTCCTGAGGGACTTTGGGGGCCAAGAAGCCCTCCTGGTACTACCTGTAAGTCCTACGCACCGGAATTCCTGAGCGCCGGTCGGAAGGCCCAGCACCATTTCTCCACCACTCTGCAAACGCGACTACTAGTTAACGAAGCATTTGCAATGTAATAGATTTCGCATTTTGAGAGTTAGAGCTATTGGCATTGTAAATGTCAAAGTTTTTTACTAATGTTTTTTGGAGTGGAGTGGATGTACGTTGTGTGCACTGTTCCCAATAAGTTGCGCGCACCGAAGTCACCCTGAGCACGCAGTGTGCTGTATTCAGCGTGCACACAACGACATCTGATCCTTCGAGACCGTATTCATGTTAATTGCAGTGCACACGGGCGCTGCAATTAACATGAATACTAACTCAAAGCCCACAATCAGCCCCGCAGCTGTGCACTGTTACGAAAAGAAAAACAGTGTCTCAAACACGACGTGTGCTTTAGCACACGCTGTGTTTGAGACTCTGCTTTACTTTTCTTGATTGTGCATAGCTACGAGGCTGATTGTGACCCTTGAGTTAGTATTCATGCTAATTGCAGCGCCCGTGTGGGCTGCAATTAACATGAATACTAACTCAAAGGCCCACAATCAGCCCCGCAGCTGTGCACTGTTAAGAAAAGAACAAGCATTGGCAAAGCCAATAGGTCACGCAATGGCTTTCCTTTTTTTAAAATTATTATTATTTACCAATCCGAGTTGGATTGGAAAATTAAAAAATGTCGTGTGTAGTCAAATTATGTGGTATGTTGTGCAGTGAAATTATGTGGATAGAAAGTATGTGGTATTTAGTGTGTAGGAATTATGTAGAGTGGGATTATGTGTTATGGATAGTAATTATGTGGTATGGTAGTCTGTGTTGTGGAGTGGTAACCTCAGGTTTAGTCTTCCTCATTTCCATAGAAGCTAAACTATGAACCCAATGAGACAAAAAAGAAGGATTCACTGACGAGCACTTCTTTAGCTAGTCAGAGGTATGAGCAGGGCCACTGGAATTAGGCGACTGTTTGGCTGCACCGACTTTCGCACAATTATACACTTTCCGCATTAGCCACATAATCCATCATCTGCTGCCTAATCTGCAGATTTGAACAAAAAAAGCCTTGTTTCGGCTCAGACGTTACCAAAAATGCAGCGACAAGTGTTACAGCATGGAGGAAGGTCCTTTGTAAACCTAGAATGGTCACCTGTTACTTATTGCTAAATGTGGGTGTTAAATTGGTACTAATGGTGTGCAAGCCACTCTTGCTTCTTTCTGCACCTCTCTTGCCTCTTTCTGCATTTCTATTGCTTCTTTCTGCACCTTTCTTTCTTTTTCTGCACTTCTCTTGCCTCTTTCTGCACATCTCTTCTACTTTCTGCATGTCTTTTGCCTCTTTCTGCACCCCGTTGCCTCTTTCTGCACCCCACTTGCTTCTTTGTACACCCCTCTTGCCTCTTTCTGCACCCCTCCTGCCTCTTTCTGCACCTCTGTTCCTTCTTTCTGCACTTCTTTTGTTTCTTTCTGCACTTCTCTTGCTTCTTTCTGCACCCCTCTTGCCTCTTTCTCTACCCCTCTTCCCCCTTTCTGCATGTCTGTTGCTTCTTTCTGCACTTATCTTGCGTCTTTCTGTACCTCTCTTGCTTCTTTCTGCACCCCTTGTGCCTCTTTCTGCACCCCCTTCTCTTTCTGCACTCCTATTGCCTCTTCCTGCACCTCTGTTCCTTCTTTCTACACTTCTTTTGTTACTTTCTGCACCTCTGTTGCTTCTTTCTGTACCTCTCTTGTCTCTTTCGCCACCCCTCTTCCCTCTTTCTGCACCTCTGTTGCTTCTTTCTGCACCTCTCTTGCTTCTATCTGCACCCCTCGTGCCTCTTTCACACCCCTCTTCCCACACCCCTCTTGCCTCTTTCTGCACATGTGTTCCTTCTTTCTGCACTTCTTTTGTTTCTTTCTGCAGCTCTCTTGCTTCTTTCTGCACCCCCTTGCCTCTTTCTCCACCCATCTTCCCTCTTTCATCACCCCTGTTGCCTCTTTCTGCACCTCTGCTCCTTCTTTCTGCACTTCTTTTGTTTCTTTTTGCACATCTCTTGCTTCTTTCTGCACCACTCGTGCCTCTTTCTGCACCTCTGTTGCTTCTTTCTGCACTACTCTTGCTTCCTTCTGCACCTCTCTTGCTTCTTTCTGCACCACTCGTGCTTCTTTCTGCACCCCTCTTCCCTCTTTCTGCATCCCTCTTGCCTCTTTCTGCACCTGTGTTCCTTCTTTTTGCACTTCTTTTGTTTCTTTCTGCACCTCTCACTTCTTTCTGCACCCCTTTTACCTCTTTCTGCACCCCTCTTCCCTCTTTCTGCCCCCTCTTGCCTCTTTCTGCACCTCTGTTCCTTCTTTCTGCACTTCTTTTGTTTCTTTCTGCATCTCTCTTGCTTCTTTCTACACCCCCTTGCCTCTTTCTCCACCCCTCTTCCCTCTTTCTTCACCCCTGTTGCCTCTTTCTGCACCTCTGTTTCTTCTTTCTGCACTTCTTTTGTTTCTTTTTGCACTTTCTCTTGCTTCTTTCTGCACCCCTCTTCCCTCTTTCTGCTCCCTTCTTGTCTCTTTCTGCACCTCTGTTGCTTCTTTCTGCACTTCCTTTGCTTCTTTCTGCACCTCCCTTGCTTCTTTCTGCACCACTCGTGCCTCTTTCTGCACCCCTCTTCCATCTTTTTGCACTCCTCTTGCCTCTATCTGTACCTCTGTTCCTTCTTTCTCCACTTCTTTTGTTTCTTTCTGCACCTCTCTTGCTTCTTTCTGCACCCCTCTTGCTTCTTTCTGCACCCCTCGGGCCTCTTTCACACCCCTCTTCCCTCTTTCTGCACCCCTCTTGCCTCTTTCTGCACCTCTGGTCCTTCTTTCTGCAGTTTTGTTTCTTTCAGCACCTCTCTTGCTTCTTTCTGCTTCCCTCTTGCCTCTTTCTCCACCCCTCTTTCCCCTTTCTGCATCTCTGTTGCATCTTTTTGCACTTCTCTTGTCTCTTTCTGCACCCCTCTTCCCTCTTTCTGCACCTCTGTTGCTTCTTTCTGCACTTCTGTTGCTTCTTTCTGCACCCCTCGTGCCTCTTTCTGCACCTCTTTTCTCTCTTTCTGCATCTTTCTTGCCTCTCTCTGTACCTCTGTTCCTTCTTTCTGCACTTCTTTTGTTTCTTTCTGCACCTCTCTTGCTTCTTTCTCCACCCCTCTTGCCTCTTTCTCCACCCCTCTTACCCCTTTCTGCATCTCTGTTGCTTGCTTCTTCACTTATCTTGTCTCTTTCTCTGCCCCTGTTCCCTCTTTCTGCACCTCTGTTGCTTCTTTCTGCACTTCTCTTGACTCTTTCTCCACCCTCCTTCCCTCTTTCTGCACCTCTGTTGATTCTTTCTGCACTTCTCTTGCTTCTTTCTGCACCCCTCGTGCCTCTTTCTACACCCCGTGTGCTTCTTTCTGCACCCCTCTTCCCTCTTTCTGCACCTCTCTTGCATCTTTCTACACTTCTCTTGCCTCTTTCTGCACCACTGTTGTTTTTTTCTGCACTTCTCTTGCCTCTTTCTGCACCTCTGTTGCTTCTTTCTGCACCCTCTTGCCTCTTTCTGCACCCCTTGTGCCTCTTTCTGCATCCCTGTTCCCTCTTTCTGCACCTCTCTTGCCTCTTTCTGTACTTCTCTTGCCTCTTTCTGCACCTCTGTTGCTTCTTTCTGTACCCCCTTGCCTCTTTCTGTACCCCCTTCCCTCTTTCTGCACATCTCTTCCCTCTTTCTGTACTTCTCTTCCCTCTTTCTGCACTTCTCTTCTCTTTCTGCACCCCTCTTGCCTCTATCTGCACCTCACTTGCCTCTTTATGCACCTCTCCTGCCTATTTCTGCACCTGTCTTGCCTCTTTCTGCACTTCTCTTCCTTTTTTCTGCGCCTTTCTTGTTTCTTTCTGCAACTCTCTTGTTTGTTTTATCACTTCTCTTGCTTCTTTCTGCACCTCTGTTGCTTCTTTCTGCACCCCTCTTCCCTCTTTCTGCACTTCTCTTGCCTCTTTTTTTTTGCACCTCTGTTGCTTCTTTCTTCACTTCTCTTGCCTCTTTCTGCACCCCTCTGGCCTCTTTCTGCACCTCTGTTGCTTCTTTCTGCACTTCTCTTGCTTCTTTCTCTACTTCTGTTGCTTCTTTCTGCACTCCTCTTGCCTCTTTCTGCACCCTTCTTCCCTCTTTCTGCACCTCTCTTGCCTCTTTCTGCACCCCTGTTCCCTTTTTCTGCACCTCTCTTGCCTGTTTCTGCAACTCTCTTGCCTCTTTCTGTAGTTCTCTTGTCTCCTTCTGCACCTCTGTTGTTTCTTTCTGCACTTCTCTTGCCTCTTTCTGAACCCCTCTTGCCTCCTTCTGCACCTCTGTTGGTTCTTTCTGCACTTCTCTTGCTCCTTTCTGCACCTTTCTTGTAAATTTCTGCACCCCACGTGCCTCTGTGTGCTCCTCTCTTGCCTCTTTCTACTCCTCTCTTGCCTCTTTCTTCACCCCTCTTGCCTCTTTCTGCACCTGATTTGCTTTTCTCTGCACTTCTCTTGCCTCTTTCTATACCCCTGTTGCCTCTTTCGGCACCTCTGTTGGTTCTTTCTGCACTGCACTGCTCTTGCTTCTGACTTCTACTCTCTTGCACATTTTTGCATCCCTCTTGCCTCTTTCTGCACCTCTATTGGTTCTTTCTGGCCTCTCTTGCCTCTGTCTGCATCCCTGTTCTCTCTTTCTGCACCTCTTTCGCCTGTTTCTGTAACTCTATTGCCTCCTTCTGCACTTTTCTTGCCTTTTTCTGCACCTATATTGCTTCTTTCTGCACTTCTCTTGCCTCTTTCTCCACCGCTCTTCCCTCTTTCTGCATCTCTGTTGCTTCTTTCTGCCCTTATCTTGCGTCTTTCTGTACATCTCTTGCTTCTTTATGCACCCTTGTGTCTCTTTCTGCACCCCTCTTCTCTTTCTGCACTCCTCTTGTCTCTTTCTCCACCTCTGTTCCTTCTTTCTGCACTTCTTTTGTTACTTTCTGCACCTCTGTTGCTTATTTCTGCACCCCTCTTGCCTCTTTCTCCACCTTCCTTCCCTCTTTCTGCACCTCTGTTGCTTCTTTCTGTACTTCTCTTGCTTTTTTCTGCACCCCTCGTGCTTCTTTCTGTACCCCTCTTCCCTCTTTCCGCACCTCTCTTGCATCTTTCTGCACTTCTCTTGCCTCTTTCTGCACCACTGTTGTTTTTTTCTGCACTTCTCTTGCCTCTTTCTGCACCTCTGTTGCTTCTTTCTGCACCCCTCTTGCCTCTTTCTGTACCCCTTCCCTCTTTCTGCACATCTCTTCCATCTTTCTGTACTTCTCTTCCCTCTTTCTGCACTTCTCTCTTTCTGCACCACTCTTGCCTCTGTCTGCACCTCATTTGCCTCTTTCTGCACCTCTCCTGCCTCTTTCTGCACCTGTCTTGCCTCTTTCTGCACTTCTTTTGCCTGTTTCTGCAACTCTCTTGTCGTCTCTTTCATCACTTCTCTTGCTTCTTTCTGCACCTCTGTTGCTTCTTTCTGTACCCCTCTTGCCTCTGTCTGCACCCCTATTCCCTCTTTCTGCACCTCTCTTGCCTCTTTTTGCACCTCTGTTGCTTCTTTCTGCACTTCTCTTGCCTCTTTCTGCACCCCTCTTGTATCTTTCTGCACCTCTGTTGCTTCTTTCTGCACTTCTCTTGCTTCTTTCTGTACTTATGTTGCTTTTTTCTGCACTCCTCTTGCCTCTTTCTCAACCCTTCTTCCCTCTTTCTGCAACTCTCTTGCCTCTTTCTGCACCCCTGTTCCCTTTTTCTGCACCTCTCTTGCCTGTTTCTGCAACTCTCTTGCCTCTTTCTGCACTTCTGTTGCCTCTTTCTGTACCCCTCTTCCCTCTTTCTGCCCCCTCTTGCCTCTTTCTGCACCTCTGTTCCTTCTTTCTGCACTTCTTTTGTTTCTTTCTGCATCTCTCTTGCTTCTTTCTACACCCCCTTGCCTCTTTCTCCACCCCTCTTCCCTCTTTCTTCACCCCTGTTGCCTCTTTCTGCACCTCTGTTTCTTCTTTCTGCACTTCTTTTGTTTCTTTTTGCACTTTCTCTTGCTTCTTTCTGCACCCCTCTTCCCTCTTTCTGCTCCCTTCTTGTCTCTTTCTGCACCTCTGTTGCTTCTTTCTGCACTTCCTTTGCTTCTTTCTGCACCTCTCTTGCTTCTTTCTGCACCACTCGTGCCTCTTTCTGCACCCCTCTTCCATCTTTTTGCACTCCTCTTGCCTCTATCTGTACCTCTGTTCCTTCTTCCTCCACTTCTTTTGTTTCTTTCTGCACCTCTCTTGCTTCTTTCTGCACCCCTCTTGCTTCTTTCTGCACCCTCGGGCCTCTTTCACACCCCTCTTCCCTCTTTCTGCACCCCTCTTGCCTCTTTCTGCACCTCTGGTCCTTCTTTCTGCAGTTTTGTTTCTTTCAGCACCTCTCTTGCTTCTTTCTGCTTCCCTCTTGCCTCTTTCTCCACCCCTCTTTCCCCTTTCTGCATCTCTGTTGCATCTTTTTGCACTTCTCTTGTCTCTTTCTGCACCCTCTTCCCTCTTTCTGCACCTCTGTGCTTCTTTCTGCACTTCTGTTGCTTCTTTCTGCACCCCTCGTGCCTCTTTCTGCACCTCTTTTCTCTCTTTCTGCATCTTTCTTGCCTCTCTCTGTACCTCTGTTCCTTCTTTCTGCACTTCTTTTGTTTCTTTCTGCACCTCTCTTGCTTCTTTCTCCACCCCTCTTGCCTCTTTCTCCACCCCTCTTACCCCTTTCTGCATCTCTGTTGCTTGCTTCTTCACTTATCTTGTCTCTTTCTCCGCCCCTGTTCCCTCTTTCTGCACCTCTGTTGCTTCTTTCTGCACTTCTCTTGACTCTTTCTCCACCCTCCTTCCCTCTTTCTGCACCTCTGTTGATTCTTTCTGCACTTCTCTTGCTTCTTTCTGCACCCCTCGTGCCTCTTTCTACACCCCTTGTGCTTCTTTCTGCACCCCTCTTCCCTCTTTCTGCACCTCTCTTGCATCTTTCTACACTTCTCTTGCCTCTTTCTGCACCACTGTTGTTTTTTTCTGCACTTCTCTTGCCTCTTTCTGCACCTCTGTTGCTTCTTTCTGCACCCTCTTGCCTCTTTCTGCACCCCTTTTGCCTCTTTCTGCATCCCTGTTCCCTCTTTCTGCACCTCTCTTGCCTCTTTCTGTACTTCTCTTGCCTCTTTCTGCACCTCTGTTGCTTCTTTCTGCACCCCCTTGCCTCTTATGGACCCCCTTCCCTCTTTCTGCACATCTCTTCCCTCTTTCTGTACTTCTCTTCCCTCTTTCTGCACTTCTCTTCTCTTTCTGCACCCCTCTTGCCTCTATCTGCACCTCACTTGCCTCTTTATGCACCTCTCCTGCCTATTTCTGCACCTGTCTTGCCTCTTTCTGCACTTCTCTTCCTTTTTTCTGCGCCTTTCTTGTTTCTTTCTGCAACTCTCTTGTTTGTTTTATCACTTCTCTTGCTTCTTTCTGCACCTCTGTTGCTTATTTCTGCACCCCTCTTACCTCTGTCTGCACCCCTCTTCCCTCTTTCTGCACTTCTCTTGCCTCTTTTTTTTTGCACCTCTGTTGCTTCTTTCTTCACTTCTCTTGCCTCTTTCTGCACCCCTCTGGCCTCTTTCTGCACCTCTGTTGCTTCTTTCTGCACTTCTCTTGCTTCTTTCTCTACTTCTGTTGCTTCTTTCTGCACTCCTCTTGCCTCTTTCTGCACCCTTCTTCCCTCTTTCTGCACTTCTCTTGCCTCTTTCTGCACCCCTGTTCCCTTTTTCTGCACCTCTCTTGCCTGTTTCTGCAACTCTCTTGCCTCTTTCTGTAGTTCTCTTGTCTCCTTCTGCACCTCTGTTGCTTCTTTCTGCACTTCTCTAGCCTCTTTCTGAACCCCTCTTGCCTCCTTCTGCACCTCTGTTGGTTCTTTCTGCACTTCTCTTGCTCCTTTCTGCACCTTTCTTGTACATTTCTGCACCCCACGTGCCTCTGTGTGCTCCTCTCTTGCCTCTTTCTACTCCTCTCTTGCCTCTTTCTTCACCCCTCTTGCCTCTTTCTGCACCTGATTTGCTTTTCTCTGCACTTCTCTTGCCTCTTTCTATACCCCTGTTGCCTCTTTCGGCACCTCTGTTGGTTCTTTCTGCACTGCACTGCTCTTGCTTCTGACTTCTACTCTCTTGCACATTTTTGCATCCCTCTTGCCTCTTTCTGCACCTCTATTGGTTCTTTCTGGCCTCTCTTGCCTCTGTCTGCATCCCTGTTCTCTCTTTCTGCACCTCTTTCGCCTGTTTCTGTAACTCTATTGCCTCCTTCTGCACTTTTCTTGCCTTTTTCTGCACCTATATTGCTTCTTTCTGCACTTCTCTTGCCTCTTTCTCCACCGCTCTTCCCTCTTTCTGCATCTCTGTTGCTTCTTTCTGCCCTTATCTTGCGTCTTTCTGTACATCTCTTGCTTCTTTATGCACCCCTTGTGTCTCTTTCTGCACCCCTCTTCTCTTTCTGCACTCCTCTTGTCTCTTTCTCCACCTCTGTTCCTTCTTTCTGCACTTCTTTTGTTACTTTCTGCACCTCTGTTGCTTATTTCTGCACCCCTCTTGCCTCTTTCTCCACCTTCCTTCCCTCTTTCTGCACCTCTGTTGCTTCTTTCTGTACTTCTCTTGCTTTTTTCTGCACCCCTCGTGCTTCTTTCTGTACCCCTCTTCCCTCTTTCCGCACCTCTCTTGCATCTTTCTGCACTTCTCTTGCCTCTTTCTGCACCACTGTTGTTTTTTCTGCACTTCTCTTGCCTCTTTCTGCACCTCTGTTGCTTCTTTCTGCACCCCTCTTGCCTCTTTCTGTACCCCTTCCCTCTTTCTGCACATCTCTTCCATCTTTCTGTACTTCTCTTCCCTCTTTCTGCACTTCTCTCTTTCTGCACCACTCTTGCCTCTGTCTGCACCTCATTTGCCTCTTTCTGCACCTCTCCTGCCTCTTTCTGCACCTGTCTTGCCTCTTTCTGCACTTCTTTTGCCTGTTTCTGCAACTCTCTTGTCGTCTCTTTCATCACTTCTCTTGCTTCTTTCTGCACCTCTGTTGCTTCTTTCTGTACCCCTCTTGCCTCTGTCTGCACCCCTATTCCCTCTTTCTGCACCTCTCTTGCCTCTTTTTGCACCTCTGTTGCTTCTTTCTGCACTTCTCTTGCCTCTTTCTGCACCCCTCTTGTATCTTTCTGCACCTCTGTTGCTTCTTTCTGCACTTCTCTTGCTTCTTTCTGTACTTATGTTGCTTCTTTCTGCACTCCTCTTGCCTCTTTCTCCACCCTTCTTCCCTCTTTCTGCAACTCTCTTGCCTCTTTCTGCACCCCGTTCCCTTTTTCTGCACCTCTCTTGCCTGTTTCTGCAACTCTCTTGCCTCTTTCTGCACTTCTGTTGCCTCTTTCTGTACCCCTCTTGCCTACTTCTGCACCTCTGTTGGTTCTTTCTGCACTTCTCTTGCTTCTTTCTGCACCTCTCTTGTAAATTTCTGCATCCCACGTGCCTCTGTGTGCACCTCTCTTGCCTCTTTCTGCTCTTCTCTTGCCTCTTTCTGCACCCCTCTGGCCTCTTTCTGCACCTCTCTTGCCACTTTCTGCATCCCTCTTGCCTCTTTCTGCACCTCTGTTGGTTCTTTCTGCACTGCTCTTGCTTCTGTCTGCTACTCTCTTGCACATTTCTGCATCCCTCTTGCCTCTTTCTGCACCTCTGATGGTTCTTTCTGCACCTCTCTTGCCTGTCTACACCCCTGTTCCTTCTTTCTGCACCTCTTTTGCCTGTTTCTATAACTCTCTTGCCTCTTTCTACACTTCTCTTGCCTCTTTCTCCACCTCTCTTCCCTCTTTCTGCATCTCTGTTGCTCCTTTCTGCACTTATCTTGCGTCTTTCTGTACCTGTCTTGCTTCTTTATGCATTCCTTGTGCCTCTTTCTGCACCCCTCTTCTCTTTCTGCACTCCTCTTGCCTCTTTCTGCACCTCTGTTCCTTCTTTCTGCACTTCTTTTGTTACTTTCTGCACCTCTGTTGCTTCTTTCTGCACCCCTCTTGCCTCTTTCTCAACCACTCTTCCCTCTTTCTGCACCTCTGTTGCTTCTTTCTGTACCTCTCTTGTCTTGTTCCCCACCCCTCTTCCCTCTTTCTGCACCTCTGTTGCTTCTTTCTGCACCTCTCTTGCTTCTTTCTGCACCCTTCGTGCCTCTTTCACACCCCTGTTCCCGCACCCCTCTTGCCTCTTTCTGTACCTCTGTTCCTTCTTTCTGCACTTCTTTTGTTTCTTTCTGTACCTCTGACTTCTTGCTGAACCCCTTTTGCCTCTTTCTGCACCCCTCTTCCCTCTTTCTGAACCCATTGTGCCTCTTTCTGCACCTCTGGTCCTTCTTTCTGCACTTCTTTTGTTTCTTTCTGCAGCTCTCTTGCTTCTTTCTGCACTCCCTTGCCTCTTTCTCCACCCCTCTTCCCTCTTTCTTCACCCCTGTTGCCTCTTTCTACACCTCTGTTGCTTCTTTCTGCACTTCTTTTGTTTCTTTTTGCACATCTGTTGCTTCTTTCTGCAGCGCTCGTGCCTCTTTCTGCAGCCCTCTTTTTGCACTCTCTTGCATCTTTCTGCACCTCTGTTGCTTCCTTCTGCACTACTGTTGCTTCTTTCTGCACTACTCTTGCTTCTTTCTGTACCTCCCTTGCTTCCTTCTGCACCACTCGTGCTTCTTTCTGCACCCCTCTTCCCTCTTTCTGCACCCCTGTTACCCCTTTTTGCATCTCTGTTGCTTCTTTCTGCACCTCTCTTGCCTCTTTCTCCACCCCTAATATCTCTTTCTGCACCCCTCTTGTATCTTTCTGCACCTCGGTTGCTTCTTTCTGCACTTCTCTTGCGTCTTTCTGTACTTATGTTGCTTCTTTCTGCACTCCTCTAGCCTCTTTCTGCACCCTTCTTTCCTCTTTCTGCAACTCTCTTGCCTCTTTCTGCACCCCTGTTCCCTTTTTCTGCACCTCTCTTGCCTGTTTCTGCAACTCTCTTGCCTCTTTCTGCACTTCTGTTGCCTCTTTCTGCACCCCTCTTGCCTCCTTCTGCACCTCCGTTGGTTCTGTCTGCACTTCTCTTGCTTCTTTCTGCACCCCTCTTGCCTATCTCTGCACCCCTCTTGCCTCTTTCTGCACCTCATTTGCTTTTATCTGCACTTCTCTTGCCTCTTTCTACATCCCTCTTGCCTCTTTCTGCACCTCTGTTTGTTCTTTCTGCACTGCCCTTGCTTCTGTCTGCAACTCTCTTGCAAATTTCTGCACACCTCTTGCCTCTTTCTGCACCTCTGTTGGTTCTTTCTGCACCTCTCTTGCCTCTTTCTGCACCTCTGTTCCTTCTTTCTGCACTTCTTTTGTTACTTTCTGTACCTCTCTTGTTTCTTTCTCCACCCCTCTTCCCTCTTTCTGCACCTCTGTTGCTTCTTTCTGCACCCCTCTTGCCTCTTTCTCTACCACTATACCCTCTTTCTGCACCTCTCTTGCCTCTTTCTGCACCTCTGTTCCTTCTTTCTGCACTTCTTTTGTTACTTTCTGTACCTCTCTTGTCTCTTTCTCCACCCTCTTCCCTCTCTCTGCACCTCTGTTGCTTCTTTCTGTACCTCTCTTGCTTCTTTCTGCACCTGTCGTACCTCTGTCACACCCTTGTTCCCGCACCCATCTTGCCTCTTTCTGCACCTGTGTTCCTTCTTTCTGCACTTCTTTTGTTTTGTTCTGCAGCTCTCTTGCTTCTTTCTGCACCCCTTGCCTCTTTCTCCACCCTCTTCCCTCTTTCTTCACCCCTGTCGCCTCTTTCTGCACCTCTGTTGCTTCTTTCTGCACTTCTTTTGTTTCCTTTTGCACATCTCTTGCTTCTTTCTACACCGCTCGTGCCTCTTTCTGCACCCCTCTTCCCTCTTTTGCACCCCTCTTGCCTCTTTCTGCACCTCTGTTGCTTCTTTCTGCACTACTCTTGCTTCTTTCTGCACCTCCCTTGCTTCCTTCTGCACCACTCGTGCTTCTTTCTGCATCCCTCTTCCCTCTTTCTGCACCCCTCATGCCTCTTTCTGCACCTCTGTTCCCTCTTTCTGGTCTTCTTTTGTTTCTTTCTACACCTCTCTTGCTTCCTTCTGCACCCCTCTTGCCACTTTCTCCACCCCTGTTACCCATTTTGCATCTCTGTTGCTTCTTTCTGCACCTCTCTTGCCTCTTTCTCCACCCCTAATATCTCTTTCTTCACTTCTCTTGCTTTTTTCTGTAACCCTTGTGCCTCTTTATGCACCCCTCTTCCCTCTTTCTGCTCCCTTTTACCTCTTTCTGCACCTGTATTCCTTCTTTATGCACTTCTTTTGTTTCTTTCTGCACCTCTCACTTCTTTCTGCACCCCTTTGCCTCTTTCTGACCCCTCTTCCTCTTTCTGCACCCTCTTGCCTCTTTCTGTACCTCTGTTCCTTCTTTCTGTACTTCTTTTGTTTCTTTCTGCAGCTCACATGCTTCTTTCTGCACCCCTTGCCTCTTTCTGCACCACTCTTTCCTCTTTCTTCACCCTGTTGCCTCTTTCTGCACTCTGTTCCTTCTTTCTGTACTTCTTTTGTTTCTTTTGCACATCTCTTGCTTATTTCTGCAGTGCTTGTGTTTTTGGGCACCCTCTTCCTCTTTTAGCACCCTCTTGCCTCTTTCTGCACCTCTGTTCTTTCTTTCTGATCTTCTTTTGTTTCTTTCTGCATCTCTGTTGCTTCTTTCTGTACTTCTTTGTTTCTTTTGCACATCTCTTGCTTCTTTCTGCACCACTTGTGCTTTTTCTGCACCCCTCTTCCCTCTTTTGCACCCCTCCTTCCTCTTTCTCCACCTCTCATCCCTCTTTCTGCACCTCTGTTGCTTCTTTCTGCACTTCTCTTGCTTCTTTCTGCACCTCTGTCCCTTCTTTCTGCAACCCTTGTGCCTCTTTCTGCACCCCTCTTCCCTCTTTATGCTCCCCTCTTCTCTCTTTCTGTACCTCTCGTGCTTCATTCTGCACTTCTCTTGCCTCTTTCTCCACCCTCCTCTCCTCTTTCTGCACCTCTGTTGCTTCTTTCTGTACTTCTCTTGCTTTTTTCTGCACCCCTCTTGCTTCTTTCTGCACCCCTTGTGCTTCTTTCTGCACCCCTCTTCCCTCTTTCTGCACCTCTCTTGCATCTTTCTGAACTTCTCTTGCCTTTTTCTGCTCCACTGTTGATTTTTTCTGCACTTCTCTTGCCTCTTTCTGCACCTCTGTTGCTTCTTTCTCCACCCTCCTGCCTCTTTCTGTACCCCTTGTGCCTCTTTCAGCACCCCTCTTCCCTCTTTCTGCACCTCTCTTGCCTCTTTCTGCACTTGTCTTCTCTCTTTCTGCACCCCTCTTGCCTCTGTCTGCACCTCACTTGCCTCTTTCTGCACCTCTCCTGCCTCTGTCTGCACCTGTCTTGCCTCTTTCTGCACTTTTCTGCACTAGTCTTGTTTCTTTCTGAAACTCTCTTCTCTGTTTTATCACTTCTCTTGCTTCTTTCTTCACCTCTGTTGCTTCTTTCAGCACTTCTCTTGCCTCTTTCTGCACTTCTTTTGCCTGTTTCTGCAACACTCTTGTCTCTTTCTTCATTTCTCTTGCTTCTTTCTGCATCTCTGTTGCTTCTTTCTGCAGTTATCTTGCGTCTTTCTGTACTTATGTTGCTTCTTTCCGCACTCCTCTAGCCTCTTTCTGCACCCTTCTTTCCTCTTTCTGCAACTCTCTTGCCTCTTGCTGCACCCCTGTTCCCTTTTTCTGCACCTTTCTTGCCTGTTTCTGCAACTCTCTTGCCTCTTTCTGCACCTCTGTTGGTTCTTTCTGCACTGCTCTTGCCTCCTTCTGCACCTCCGTTTGTTCTATCTGCACTTCTCTTGCTTCTTTCTGCACCCCTCTTGCCTATCTCTGCACCCTCTTGCCTCTTTCTGCACCTTATTTGCTTTTCTCTGCACTTCTCTTGCCTCTTTCTGCATCCCTCTTGCCTCTTTCTGCACCTCTGTTGGTTCTTTCTGCACTGCTCTTGCTTCTGTCTGCTACTCTCTTGCACATTTCTGCATCCCTCTTGCCTCCTTTTTTCTGCACCTTTCTTGTTTATTTCTGCACCCTCTTCTGTGTTTTATCACTTCTCTTGCTTCTTTCTGCACCTCTGTTGCTTCTTTCTGCACTTCTCTTGCCTCTTTCTGTACCCCTCTTGTCTCTTTCTGCACCTCTATTGCTTCTTCCTGCACTTCTCTTGCTTCTTTCTTTACTTATGTTGCTTCTTTCTGCACTCCTCTTGCCTCTTTCTGCACCCTTCTTCCTTCTTTCTGCATCTCTGTTGCTTCTTTCTGCACTTATCTTGTGTCTTTCTGTACCTCTCTTGCTTCTGTCTGCACCCTGTGCCTCTTTCTGCACACCTCTTCTCTTTCTGCACTCCTCCTGCCTCGTTCTGCACCTCTGTTCCTTCTTTCTGCACTTCTTTTGTTACTTTCTCCACCTCTGTTGCTTCTTTCTGCACCCCTCTTGCCTCTTTCTCCACCCCTCTTCCCTCTTTCTGCACCCCTCTTGCCTCTTTCTGTACCTTTCTTGTCTCTTTCTCCACCCCTCTTCCCTCTTTCTGCACCTCTGTTCCTTCTTTCTACACTTCTTTTGTTTCTCTTCACCTCTCACTTCTTTCTGCACTCCTCTTGCCTCTTTCTGCACCCCTCTTTCCTCTTTCTGCACCCCTCTTGCCTCTTTCTGCACCTCTGTTCCTTCTTTCTGCACTTCTTTTGTTTCTTTTTGCACATCTCTTGCTTCTTTCTTCACCGCTTGTGCCTCTTTCTGCACCCCTCTTCCCTCTTTTTGCACCCCTCTTGCCTCTTTCTGCACCTCTGTTGCTTCTTTCTGCACTACTCTTGCTACTTTCTGTACCTCTCTTGCTTCTTTCTGCACTACTCATGATTCTTTTTGCACCCCTCTTCCCTCTTTCTGCACCCCTCTTGCCTCTTTCTGCACCTCTGTTCCTTCCTTCTGGTCTTCTTTTGTTTCTTTCTGCACCTCCCTTGCTTCCTTCTGCACCCCTCATGCCTCTTTCTACACCTCTGTTCCCTCTTTCTTGTCTTCTTTTGTTTCTTTCTACACCTCTCTTGCTTCTTTCTGCACCCCTCTTGCCACTTTCTCCACCCCTGTTACCCCTTTTTGCATCTCTGTTGCTTCTTTCTGCACCTCTCTTGCCTCTTTCTCCACCCCTAATATCTCTTTCTTCACTTCTCTTGCTTCTTTCTGCAACCCTTGTGCCTATTTATGCACCCCTCTTCCCTCTTTCTGCTCCCTCTTGCCTCTTTCTGCACCTGTGTTCCTTCTTTCTGCACTTCTTTTGTTTCTTTCAGCACCTCTCACTTCTTTCTGCACCCCTTTTGCCTCTTTTTGCACCCCTCTTCCCTCTTTCTGCACCCCTCTTGCCTCTTTCTGAACCTCTGTTCCTTCTTTCTGCACTTCTTTAGTTTCTTTCTGCAGCTCACATGCTTCTTTCTGCACCCCCTTGCCTCTTTCTGCACCACTCTTCCCTCTTTCTTCACCCCGTTGCCTCTTTCTGCACCTCTGTTCCTTCTTTCTGTACTTCTTTTGTTTCTTTTTGCACATCTCTTGCTTCTTTCTGCACCGCTTGTGCTTTTTCTGCACCCCTCTTCCCTCTTTTTGCACCCCTCTTGCCTCTTTCTGCACCTCTGTTCTTTCTTTCTGATCTTCTTTTGTTTCTTTCTGCATCTCTGTTGCTTCTTTCTGTACTTCTTTTGTTTCTTTTTGCACATCTCTTGCTTCTTTCTGCACCGCTTGTGCTTTTTCTGAACCCCTCTTCCCTCTTTTTGCACCCCTCCTGCCTCTTTCTCCCCCTCTCATCCCTCTTTCTGCACCTCTGTTGCTTCTTTCTGCACTTCTCTTGCTTCTTTCTGCACCTCTGTCCCTTCTTTCTGCAACCCTTGTGCCTCTTTCTGCACCCCTCTTCCCTCTTTCTGCTCCCGTCTTCTCTCTTTCTGTACCTCTCTTGCTTCATTCTGCACTTCTCTTGCTTCTTTCTCCACCCTCCTCCTCTCTTTCTACACCTCTGTTGCTTCTTTCTGTACTTCTCTTGCTTCTTTCTCCACCCTCCTCCCCTCTTTCTGCACCCCTCTTCCCTCTTTCTGCTCCCGTCTTCTCTCTCTTCTGTACCTCTCTTGCTTCATTCTGCACTTCTCTTTGCTTCTTTCTCCACCCTCCTCCCTCTTTCTGCATCCCTCATGCCTCTTTCTGCACCTCTGTTCCCTCTTTCTGGTCTTCTTTTGTTTCTTTCTGCACCTCTCTTGGTTCTTTCTGCACCCTCTTGCCACTTTCTCCACCCCTGTTTCCCCTTTTTGCATCTCTGTTGCTTCTTTCTGCACCTCTCTTGCCTCTTTCTCCACCCCTAATATCTCTTTCTTCACTTCTCTTGCTTTTCTGTAACCCTTGTGCCTCTTTATGCACCCTCTTCCCTCTTTCTGCTCCCTTTACCTCTTTCTGCACCTGTATTCCTTCTTTATGCACTTCTTTGTTTCTTTCTGCACCTCTCACTTCTTTCTGCACCCCTTTTGCCTCTTTCTGCACCCCTCTTCCCTCTTTCTGCACCCCTCTTGCCTCTTTCTGTACCTCTGTTCCTTCTTTCTGTACTTCTTTTGTTTCTTTCTGCAGCTCACATGCTTCTTTCTGCACCCCCTTGCCTCTTTCTGCACCACTCTTTCCTCTTTCTTCACCCCGTTGCCTCTTTCTGCACTCTGTTCCTTCTTTCTGTACTTCTTTTGTTTCTTTTTGCACATCTCTTGCTTATTTCTGCAGTGCTTGTGTTTTTTGGGCACCCCTCTTCCCTCTTTTTGCACCCCTCTTGCCTCTTTCTGCACCTCTGTTCTTTCTTTCTGATCTTCTTTTGTTTCTTTCTGCATCTCTGTTGCTTCTTTCTGTACTTCTTTTGTTTCTTTTTGCACATCTCTTGCTTCTTTCTGCACCACTTGTGCTTTTTCTGCACCCCTCTTCCCTCTTTTTGCACCCCTCCTTCCTCTTTCTCCACCTCTCATCCCTCTTTCTGCACCTCTGTTGCTTCTTTCTGCACTTCTCTTGCTTCTTTCTGCACCTCTGTCCCTTCTTTCTGCAACCCTTGTGCCTCTTTCTGCACCCCTCTTCCCTCTTTATGCTCCCCTCTTCTCTCTTTCTGTACCTCTCGTGCTTCATTCTGCACTTCTCTTGCCTCTTTCTCCACCCTCCTCTCCTCTTTCTGCACCTCTGTTGCTTCTTTCTGTACTTCTCTTGCTTTTTCTGCACCCCTCTTGCTTCTTTCTGCACCCCTTGTGCTTCTTTCTGCACCTCTCTTCCCTCTTTCTGCACCTCTCTTGCATCTTTCTGAACTTCTCTTGCCTTTTTCTGCTCCACTGTTGATTTTTTCTGCACTTCTCTGCCTCTTTCTGCACCTCTGTTGCTTCTTTCTCCACCCTCCTGCCTCTTTCTGTACCCCTTGTGCCTCTTTCAGCACCCCTCTTCCCTCTTTCTGCACCTCTCTTGCCTCTTTCTGCGCTTGTCTTCTCTCTTTCTGCACCCCTCTTGCCTCTGTCTGCACCTCACTTGCCTCTTTCTGCACCTCTCCTGCCTCTGTCTGCACCTGTCTTGCCTCTTTCTGCACTTTTCTGCACTAGTCTTGTTTCTTTCTGAAACTCTCTTCTCTGTTTTATCACTTCTCTTGCTTCTTTCTTCACCTCTGTTGCTTCTTTCAGCACTTCTCTTGCCTCTTTCTGCACTTCTTTTGCCTGTTTCTGCAACACTTTGTCTCTTTCTTCATTTCTCTTGCTTCTTTCTGCATCTCTGTTGCTTCTTTCTGCAGTTATCTTGCGTCTTTTCTGTACTTATGTTGCTTCTTTCCGCACTCCTCTAGCCTCTTTCTGCACCCTTCTTTCCTCTTTCTGCAACTCTCTTGCCTCTTGCTGCACCCCTGTTCCCTTTTTCTGCACCTTTCTTGCCTGTTTCTGCAACTCTCTTGCCTCTTTCTGCACTTCTGTTGCCTCTTTCTGCACCCCTCTTGCCTCCTTCTGCACCTCCGTTTGTTCTATCTGCACTTCTCTTGCTTCTTTCTGCACCCCTCTTGCCTATCTCTGCACCCCTCTTGCCTCTTTCTGCACCTTATTTGCTTTTCTCTGCACTTCTCTTGCCTCTTTCTGCATCCCTCTTGCCTCTTTCTGCACCTCTGTTGGTTCTTTCTGCACTGCTCTTGCTTCTGTCTGCTACTCTCTTGCACATTTCTGCATCCCTCTTGCCTCCTTTTTTCTACACCTTTCTTGTTTCTTTCTGCACCTCTTTCTGTGTTTTATCACTTCTCTTGCTTCTTTCTGCACCTCTGTTGCTTCTTTCTGCACTTCTCTTGCCTCTTTCTGTACCCCTCTTGTCTCTTTCTGCACCTCTATTGCTTCTTCCTGCACTTCTCTTGCTTCTTTCTTTACTTATGTTGCTTCTTTCTGCACTCCTCTTGCCTCTTTCTGCACCCTTCTTCCTTCTTTCTGCATCTCTGTTGCTTCTTTCTGCACTTATCTTGTGTCTTTCTGTACCTCTCTTGCTTCTGTCTGCACCCTGTGCCTCTTTCTGCACACCTCTTCTTTCTGCACTCCTCCTGCCTCGTTCTGCACCTCTGTTCCTTCTTTCTGCACTTCTTTTGTTACTTTCTCCACCTCTGTTGCTTCTTTCTGCACCCCTCTTGCCTCTTTCTCCACCCCTCTTCCCTCTTTCTGTACCTCTGTTGCTTCTTTCTGTACCTTTCTTGTCTCTTTCTCCACCCCTCTTCCCTCTTTCTGCACCTCTGTTCCTTCTTTCTGCACTTCTTTTGTATCTCTTCACCTCTCACTTCTTTCTGCACTCCTCTTGCCTCTTTCTGCACCCCTCTTTCCTCTTTCTGCACCACTCTTGCCTCTTTCTGCACCTCTGTTCCTTCTTTCTGCACTTCTTTTGTTTCTTTTTGCACATCTCTTGCTTCTTTCTTCACCGCTTGTGCCTCTTTCTGCACCCCTCTTCCCTCTTTTTGCACCCCTCTTGCCTCTTTCTGCACCTCTGTTGCTTCTTTCTGCACTACTCTTGCTACTTTCTGTACCTCTCTTGCTTCTTTCTGCACTACTCATGATTCTTTTTGCACCCCTCTTCCCTCTTTCTGCACCCCTCTTGCCTCTTTCTGCACCTCTGTTCCTTCCTTCTGGTCTTCTTTTGTTTCTTTCTGCACCTCCCTTGCTTCCTTCTGCACCCCTCATGCCTCTTTCTACACCTCTGTTCCCTCTTTCTTGTCTTCTTTTGTTTCTTTCTACACCTCTCTTGCTTCTTTCTGCACCCCTCTTGCCACTTTCTCCACCCCTGTTACCCATTTTTGCATCTCTGTTGCTTCTTTCTGCACCTCTCTTGCCTCTTTCTCCACCCCTAATATCTCTTTCTTCACTTCTCTTGCTTCTTTCTGCAACCCTTGTGCCTATTTATGCACCCCTCTTCCCTCTTTCTGCTCCCTCTTGCCTCTTTCTGCACCTGTGTTCCTTCTTTCTGCACTTCTTTTGTTTCTTTCAGCACCTCTCACTTCTTTCTGCACCCCTTTTGCCTCTTTTTGCACCCCTCTTGCCTCTTTCTGAACCTCTGTTCCTTCTTGCTGCACTTCTTTAGTTTCTTTCTGCAGCTCACATGCTTCTTTCTGCACCCCCTTGCCTCTTTCTGCACCACTCTTCCCTCTTTCTTCACCCCGTTGCCTCTTTCTGCACCTCTGTTCCTTCTTTCTGTACTTCTTTGTTTCTTTTTGCACATCTCTTGCTTCTTTCTGCACCGCTTGTGCTTTTTCTGCACCCTCTTCCCTCTTTTTGCACCCTCTTGCCTCTTTCTGCACTCTCTGTTCTTTCTTTCTGATCTTCTTTTGTTTCTTTCTGCATCTCTGTTGCTTCTTTCTGTACTTCTTTTGTTTCTTTTGCACATCTCTTGCTTCTTTCTGCACCGCTTGTGCTTTTTCTGCACCCCTCTTCCCTCTTTTGCACCCCTCCTGCCTCTTTCTCCACCTCTCATCCCTCTTTCTGCACCTCTGTTGCTTCTTTCTGCACTTCTCTTGCTTCTTTCTGCACCTCTGTCCCTTCTTTCTGCAACCCTTGTGCCTCTTTCTGCACCCCTCTTCCCTCTTTCTGCTCCCGTCTTCTCTCTTTCTGTACCTCTCTTGCTTCATTCTGCACTTCTCTTGCTTCTTTCTCCACCCTCCTCCTCTCTTTCTACACCTCTGTTGCTTCTTTCTGTACTTCTCTTGCTTCTTTCTCCACCCTCCTCCCCTCTTTCTGCACCCCTCTTCCCTCTTTCTGCTCCCGTCTTCTCTCTTTCTGTACCTCTCTTGCTTCATTCTGCACTTCTCTTGCTTCTTTCTCCACCCTCCTCCCCTCTTTCTGCATCCCTCATGCCTCTTTCTGCACCCCTTGTGCGTCTTTCTGCACCCCTCTTCCCTCTTTATGCACCTCTCTTGCATCTTTCTGAACTTCTCTTGCTTTTTTCTGCACCACTGTTGTTTTTCGGCACTTCTCTTGCCTCTTTCTGCACCTCTGTTGCTTCTTTCTCCACCCCTCCTGCCTCTTTCTGCACCCCTTGTGCCTCTTTCTGCATCCCTCTTCCCTCTTTCTGCGCCTCTCTTGCCTCTTTCTGTCTCTTCTCTTGCCTCTTTCTGCACTCACAGTTGTTTTTTTCTGCACTCTCTTGCCTCTTTCTGCACCTCTGTTGCTTCTTTCTGCACCCCTCTTGCCTCTTTCTGTACCCCCTTCCCTCTTTCTGCACATCTCTTCCCTCTTTCTGTACTTCTCTTCCCTCTTTCTGCACTTCTCTTCTCTCTTTCTGCACCCCTCTTGCCTCTGTCTGCACCTCACTTGCCTCTTTCTGCACCTCTCCTGCCTCTGTCTGCACCTGTCTTACCTCTTTCTGCACTTCTCTTCCTTTTTCTGCACTTTTCTTTGTTTCTTTTTGAAACTCTCTTCTCTGTTTTATCACTTCTCTTGCTTCTTTCTTCACCTCTGTTGCTTCTTTCAGCACTTCTCCTGCCTCTTTCTGCGCTTTTTTGCCTGTTTCTGCAACTCTCTTGTCTCTCTTGTCTCTTTCATCACTTCTCTTGCTTCTTTCTGCACCTCTGTTGCATCTTTCTGCACCCCTCTTGCCTCTTTCTGCACCCCTCTTCCCTCTTTCTGCACCTCTATTGCCTCTTTTTTGCACCTCTGTTGCTTCTTTCTGCACTTCTCTTGCCTCTTTCTGCACCCCTCTGGTATCTTTCTGCACCTCTGTTGCTTCTTTCTGCACTTCTCTTGCTTCTTTCTGTACTTATGTTGCTTCTTTCTGCACTCCTCTTGCCTCTTTCTGCACTCTTCTTCCCTCTTTCTGCACCTCTCTTGCCTCTTTCTGCACCCCTGTTCCCTCTTTCTGCACCTCTCTTGCCTGTTTCTGCAACTCTCTTGCCTCTTTCTGCAGTACCCTTGTCTCCTTCTGCACCTCTGTTGCTTCTTTCTGCACTTCTCTTGCCTCTTTCTGCACCCCTCTTGCCTCTTTCTGCACCTCTGTTGGTTCTTTCTGCACTTATCTTGCTTCTTTCTGCACCTCTCCTGTAAATTTCTGCACCCCACGTGCCTCTGTGTGCACCTCTCTTGCCTCTTTCTGTTCCTCTCTTGTCTCTTTCTGCACCCGTCTTGCCACTTTCTGCACCTCATTTGCTTTTCTCTGCACTTCTCTTTCCTCTTACTGCACCCCTCTTGCCTCTTTCTGCACCTCTGTTGGTTCTTTCTGCACTGCTCTTGCTTCTGTCTGCTACTCACTTACAAAATAACAAATCCTATGCACACGCAAAAGTAAGATATATATGACACCGTTCCTGGAATTTGCAAAGTCGAGACAAATCCTTAATCCTTTATGGTTCAATTTTAATATGATTTCTCTTGCGCAAACCAGCCAACGTGCGTTTCGTCAATGGGTAATCTCCCCATGACTTCTTCAGGGCTGGGGAGCAATACAAAGTAAAACAAGTCACCTTTCACACAAGATGACTACAAATGAAGAACACATCATATTTATCACACACCGTGTTCTAATTACATTAACAGGCTGGCAAAAACAAAAACAAAAAAAAAAACTCCTAGAGTATCCGAAAAGACAGAAAGAAAACCAGAAATAAACACCCCAAAGCAAACCATCACAATATTCATTAAAAACATTTAAAAAAACATTATATTCCTGTTTGGTCACATGTTAATCAGAATTTACAGTGTCATCATCTGCTATACTAATAGACAGAATAAGGCAAAAAAAGGACAGAGGAAATTCTGCAAACAAATTGCAGATGTAGAACGGAACATAAGCCTACTTGTCAAAACGTATCGCAAACGTTAAAAACTAAATGCTTGACCCAGAATTATACCAACCTAACAGTCAATATGTGAAAGAATTAAAACCTTAAAAAAACCACATATGTAAAACATACATCACCCCAGTGTCCAGGAAAGAACATAATGCTAGAGTTTCCCAAAATGGTAAATGATTAATACATATTTGCTAAATAAGTAGATTCTCAACCTAAAGGAACCCAATGTCTATAAAACCCCGGTGTCAACGGCAATCGAATGTGCTCTCAAACAAAAAGGCAGCTAAGCATGCTAGCACTTATACAACCACATACCTTCCTGCACAATTGATTACAGCTCCCAATCTATATATTAAGGCATAAAAACATTCCAGTCAAAAAGAGATTTTCTTATCCAACACCAAAAGTCTATTACGCCTAAAATATTATTCCAATCAAATTAGATAGCTCACCTCTCCACCGGTGATAATTCCAACCCGGTTGGGCATCAATCAGTTATTTCACCTCGTATAAAATTAATTCCAATACTTAAATCTGAAAAAGAGGGACAGCCACGCGCTATCATGAATACGTTGACATAGGTTTCTCATAAAGAAATACACCTAATCATCCAAGCATCCATAACAGTAAAACAGTCACATTTGACCACACAGTCGTATAATCCACATGTGACCTTCAAGGTAAGCCAGCTCTTACCTTCGATCCAGATAATATCTGATCCGAGCCTCTTATCCCATTATTCTTGTAACTTCGTGCGGCACTCTCATTCTGAATACCCACTCTACAGAAACAGGCGGCGGAGTAAGCCGACTAGACCCAGACTGAAAATATATTTAAACAGAAGGGATAGAGCCACTTAGTAAATCGAATCACAACCGCCAACAGTGTAACAATTCCACAGTAAGAAACCGAATTCAATGCAACCACCAATTCCGGAAACAAACACTCACCCGTGGCGAGTAAGCCAACACGACCAGTGTACTCTCGGGAACTCTATCAACCGGAGATGGTTGTACGAGAACCCGGAAGTTAATTTATATTAGAACCCGCGTAAAACGCTAGACCGTGAATAATAGTAAAGAGAAATAGGACAACACCATCTTGGAGGTAGACAAATACCTTTCCACGAGGGTTATAATTAAACTACTACATCCCATCAAGATCGAATAAAGAAGGGAAAGATGAAAAGATGAAAAGTAGTAATAAAAAGGGTAGAAATAAAGTCACTAGATTATTTAATTATTTCCAACAAGTAAATTACATCATAGATCACAAAACGATATAAAGCTTATTTTCAAACACAACCGAAAAGACAGACCAGCTAATCATTAAAACCAGGTCAATACATCAGAATATCTATGTATTATACATGCAGAAGCACAATTTAAATACAAATAAATCAAAAGGACATTTAAGTATATTAAGTTAAGCTAAGGAGAACTTTTCCGATCAATATTATACTAAATGCTCAATAATATTAGTTACGTAACTCAAATCAAATACCCAAAATTCAATCCAGTGTATCAGCAGTACTCCTAATGATCATATATACATATCCAAACACATATACAAAAAAGGATATCAAAATGTTTATTACACCCTACAATTCAGAAAACTTGAAAAGTTCAAGTGACTAAATAGGGTAAGATGATGTATGTCTAATGCATAGGATGCACGCCACCTGTCATACGATTATATCCTTAAGGCAAATTACTAATACAGGTAATTAATATGTAGCAGTGATCATATTCATGCATGAGGCTGGTGCACACATATTATGAGGGAGGGGGGGAGGTTTACTTCGGTATGACATGTTAGAGAGTCTATCGTCAAAAACTATCCAGATAACCAAAGGTACATAGAAAGCACTACCCCATTAAATCCGTGTTTAAAACACACGATAAAACAACACCATGAGACGGGGCCCCTCTGGATCTAAAAAATCAACTGGTCCCAATCAAAATTCAATCCCAGATTACCCATTGACGAAACGCGCGTTGGCTGGTTTGCGCAAGAGAAATCATATTAAAATTGAACCATAAAGGATTAAGGATTTGTCTCGACTTTGCAAATTCCAGGAACGGTGTCATATATATCTTACTTTTGCGTGTGCATAGGATTTGTTATTTTGTTCTGTCTTGGATCTTCGGGTCCTGTTTTGGGGGTTTATAGGGATATTTCCCCCACCTTTTGCACCGCACTTATTTTGTTCAAATTCAATACTGTTCACGCTATTTGGTTTAGCGCCGATACAACATGCCTGTGTGAATTAATGTCCCCTCCTCCTTTTTGTCATATGCTACTCACTTACACATTTCTGCATCCCTCTTTCTGCACCTCTGTTGGTTCTTTCTGCACCTCTCTTGCCTCTGTCTACACCCCTGTTCCCTCTTTCTGCACCTCTTTTGCCTGTTTCTGTAACTCTCTTGCCTCTTTCTGCACTTCTTTTGCCTCTTTCTCCACCCCTCTTCCCTCTTTCTGCATCTCTGTTGCTTCTTTCTGCACTTATCTTGCGCTTTTCTGTACCTCTCTTGCTTCTTTCTGCACGCCTTGTGCCTCTTTCTGCACCCCTCTTCTCTTTCTGCACTTCTCTTGCCTCTTTCTGCACCTCTGTTGCTTCTTTCTGCACCCCTTGTGCCTCTTTCTGCAACCCTTGTGCCTCTTTCTGCACCCCTCTTCCCTCTTTCTGCACCTCTCTTGCCTCTTTCTGCACTTCTCTTGCCTCTTTCTGCACCACTGTTGTTTTTTCTGCACTTCTCTTTCCTCTTTCTGCACCTCTGTTGCTTCTTTCTGCACCCCTCTTGCCTCTTTCTGTTCCCCCCTTCCCTCTGTCTGCACATCTCTTCCCTCTTTCTGTACTTCTCTTCCCTCTTTCTGCACCTCTCCTGCCTCTTTCTGCACCTGTCTTGCCTCTTTCTGCACTTCTCTTCCTTTTTTCTGCGCCTTTCTTGTTTCTTTCTGCACTCTCTTCTCTGTTTTATCACTTCTCTTGCTTCTTTCTGCACCTCTGTTGCTTCGTTCAGCAGTTCTCTTGCCTCTTTCTGCACTTCTTTTGCCTGTTTCTGCAACACTCTTGTCTCTTTCATCATTTCTCTTGCTTCTTTCTGCATCTCTGTTGCTTCTTTCTGCAGTTATCTTGCGTCTTTCTGTACCCCTTGTGCCTCTTTCTGCACCCCTCTTCTCTTTCTGCACTTCTCTTGCCTCTTTCTGCACCTCTGTTGCTTCTTTCTGCACACCTTGTGCCTCTTTCTGCACCCCTCTTCCCTCTTTCTGCACTCTCTCTTGCCTCTTTCTGCACTTCTCTTGCCTCTTTATGCACCACTGTTGTTTTTCTGCACTTCTCTTCCCTGTTTCTGTACCTCTGTTGCTTCTTTCTGCTCCCCTCTTGCCTCTTTCTGTACCCCTTCCCTCTGTCTGCACGTCTCTTCCCTCTTTCTGTACTTCTTTTCCCTCTTTCTGCACCTCTCCTGCCTCTATCTGCACCTGTCTTGCCTCTTTCTGTACTTCTCTTCCTTTTTTCTGTGCCTTTCTTGTTTCTTTCGGCACTCTCTTCTGTGTTTTATCACTTCTCTTGCTTCTTTCTGCACCTCTGTTGCTTCTTTCAGCACTTCTCTTGCCTCTTTCTGCACTTCTTTTGCCTGTTTCTGCAACACTCTTGTCTCTTTCATCATTTCTCTTGCTTCTTTCTGCACCTCTGTTGCTTCTTTCTGTACTTCTCTTGCCTCTTTCTGCACCCGTCTTGTCTCTTTCTGCACCTCTGTTGCTTCTTCCTGCACTTCTCTTGCTTCTTCCCTTACTTATGTTGCTTCTTTCTGCACTCCTCTTGCCTCTTTCTGCACCCTTCTTCCCTCTTTCTGCACCTCTCTTGCCTCTTTCTGCACCCCTGTTCCCTTTTTCTGCACCTCTCTTGCCTGTGTCTGCAACTCTCTTGCCACTTTCTGCAGTTCTCTTGTCTCCTTCTGCACCTCTGTTGCTTCTTTCTGTACTTCTCTTGCCTCTTTCTGCACCCCTCTTAACTCCTTCTGCACCTCTTTCTGCACCACAGTTGTTTTTTTCTGCACTTCTCTTGCTTCTTTCTGCACCTCTGTTGCTTCTTTCTGCACCCCTCTTGCCTCTTTCTGTACCCCTTCCCTCTTTCTGCACATCTCTTCCCTCTTTCTGTACTTCTCTTCCCTCTTTCTGCACTTCTCTTCTCTCTTTCTGCACCGCTCTTCCCTCTGTCTGCACCTCACTTGCCTCTTTCTGCACCTCTCCTGCCTCTGTCTGCACTTGTCTTGCCTCTTTCTGCACTTCTCTTCCTTTTTCTGCACTTTTCTTGTTTCTTTCTGAAACTCTCTTCTCTGTTTTATCACTTCTCCTGCTTCTTTCTTCACCTCTGTTGCTTCTTTCAGCACTTCTCTTGCCTCTTTCTGCACTTCTTTTGCCTGTTTCTGCAACACTCTTGTCTCTTTCATCATTTCTCTTGCTTCTTTCTGCATCTCAATTGCTTCTTTCTGCAGTTATCTTGCTGTCTTTCTGTACTTATGTTGCTTCTTTCTGCACTCCTCTAGCCTGTTTCTGCACCCTTCTTTCCTCTTTCTGCAACTCTCTTGCCACTTGCTGCACCCCTGTTCCCTTTTTCTGCACCTCTCTTGCCTGTTTCTGCAACTCTCTTGCCTCTTTCTGCACTTCTGTTGCCTCTTTCTGCACCCCTCTTGCCTCCTTCTGCACCTCCGTTGGTTCTGTCTGCACTTCTCTTGCTTCTTTCTGCACCCCTCTTGCCTATCTCTGCACCCCTCTTGCCTCTTTCTGCACCTTATTTGCTTTTCTCTGCACTTCTCTTGCCTCTTTCTGCATCCCTCTTGCCTCTTTCTGCACCTCTGTTGGTTCTTTCTGCAGTGCTCTTGCTTCTGTCTGCTACTCTCTTGCACATTTCTGCATCCTCTTGCCTCTTTCTGCACCTCTGTTGGTTCTTTCTGCACCTCTCTTGCCTCTTCCTGCACCTCTGTTCCTTCTTTCTGCACTTCTTTTGTTACTTTCTGTACCTCTCTTGTCTCTTTCTCCACCCCTCTTCCCTCTTTCTGCACCTCTGTTGCTTCTTTCTGCACCCCTCTTGCCTCTTTCTCTACCACTATACCCTCTTTCTGCACCTCTGTTGCTTCTTTCTGTACCTCTCTTGTCTCTTTCTCCACCCTTTTCCCTCTCTCTGCACCTCTGTTGCTTCTTTCTGCACTACTCTTGCTTCTTTCTGCACCTCCCTTGCTTCCTTCTGCACCACTCGTGCTTCTTTCTGCACCCCTCTTCCCTCTTTCTGCACCCCTCATGCCTCTTTCTGCACCTCTGTTCCCTCTTTCTGGTCTTCTTTTGTTTCTTTCTGCACCTCTCTTGGTTCTTTCTGCACCCCTCTTGCCACTTTCTCTACCCCTGTTACCCCTTTTTGCATCTCTGTTGCTTCTTTCTGCACCTCTCTTGCCTCTTTCTCCACCCCTAATATCTCTTTCTTCACTTCTCTTGCTTTTTCTGCAACCCTTGTGCCTCTTTATGCACCCCTCTTCCCTCTTTCTGCTCCTCTTGCCTCTTTCTGCACCTGTATTCCTTCTTTCTGCACTTCTTTTGTTTCTTTCTGCACCCTTTTGCCTCTTTCTGCACCCCTCTTCCCTCTTTCTGCACCCCTCTTGCCTCTTTCTGTACCTCTGTTCTTTCTTTCTGCACTTCTTTTATTTCTTTCTGAGGCTCACATGCTTCTTTCAGCACCCCCTTGCCTCTTTCTGCACCACTCTTCCCTCTTTCTTCACCCCGTTGCCTCTTTCTGCACTCTGTTCCTTCTTTCTGTACTTCTTTTGTTTCTTTTTGCACATCTCTTGCTTCTTTCTGCACCGCTTGTGTTTTTCTGCACCCTCTTTTTGCACCCTCTTGCCTCTTTCTGCACCTCTCATCCCTCTTTCTGCACCTCGGTTGCTTCTTTCTGCACTTCTCTTGCTTCTTTCTGCTCCTCTGTCCCTTCTTTCTGCAACCCTTAGTGCTTCTTTCTGCACCCCTCTTCCCTCTTTATGCTCCGCTCCTCTCTCTTTCTGTACCTCTCTTGCTTCATTCTGCACTCTCTTGCCTCTTTCTCCACCCTCCTCCCTCTTTCTGCACCTCTGTTGCTTCTTTATGTACTTCTCTTGCTTTTTCTGCACCCCTCATGCTTCTTTCTGCACCACTTGTGCTTCTATCTGCACCCCTCTTCCCTCTTCCTGCACCTCTCTTGCATCTTTCTGAACTTCTCTTGCCTTTTTCTGCACCACTGTTGTTTTTTTCTGCACTTCTCTTGCCTCTTTCTGAACCTCTGTTGCTTCTTTCTCCACCCTCCTGCCTCTTTCTGCACCCCTTGTGCCTCTTTCTGCACCCCTCTTCCCTCTTTCTGCACCTCTCTTGCCTCTTTCTGTACTTCTCTTCCTTTTTTCTGTGCCTTTCTTGTTTCTTTCGGCACTCTCTTCTGTGTTTTATCACTTCTCTTGCTTCTTTCTGCACCTCTGTTGCTTCTTTCAGCACTTCTCTTGCCTCTTTCTGCACTTCTTTTGCCTGTTTCTGCAACACTCTTGTCTCTTTCATCATTTCTCTTGCTTCTTTCTGCACCTCTGTTGCTTCTTTCTGTACTTCTCTTGCCTCTTTCTGCACCCGTCTTGTCTCTTTCTGCACCTCTGTTGCTTCTTCCTGCACTTCTCTTGCTTCTTCCCTTACATATGTTGCTTCTTTCTGCACTCCTCGTGCCTCTTTCTGCACCCTTCTTCCCTCTTTCTGCACCTCTCTTGCCTCTTTCTGCACCCCTGTTCCCTTTTTCTGCACCTCTCTTGCCTGTGTCTGCAACTCTCTTTGCCACTTTCTGCAGTTCTCTTGTCTCCTTCTGCACCTCTGTTGCTTCTTTCTGTACTTCTCTTGCCTCTTTCTGCACCCCTCTTAACTCCTTCTGCACCTCTGTTGGTTCTTTCTGGACTTCTCTTGCCTCTTTCTGCACTTCTTTTGCCTGTTTCTGCAACACTCTTGTCTCTCATCATTTCTCTTGCTTCTTTCTGCACCTCTGTTGCTTCTTTCTGCACTTCTCTTGCCTCTTTCTGTAATCCTCTTGTCTCTTTCTGCACCTCTGTTGCTTCTTTCTGCACTTCTCTTGCTTCTTTCCTTACTTATGTTGCTTCTTTCTGCACTCCTCTTGCCTCTTTCTGCACCCTTCTTCCCTCTTTCTGCAACTCTCTTGCCTCTTTCTGCACCCCTGTTCCCTTTTTCTGCACCTCTCTTGCCTGTTTCTGCAACTCTCTTGCCTCTTTCTGCACTTTTGTTGCCTTTTTCTGCACCCCTCTTGCCTCCTTCTGCACCTCTGTTGGTTCTGTCTGCACTTCTCTTGCTTCTTTCTGCACCCCTCTTGCCTATCTCTGCACCCCTCTTGCCTCTTTCTGCACCTTATTTGCTTTTCTCTGCACTTCTCTTGCCTCTTTCTGCATCCCTCTTGCCTCTTTCTGCACCTCTGTTGGTTCTTTCTGCACTGCTCTTGCTTCTGTCTGCTACTCTCTTGCACATTTCTGCATCCCTCTTGACTCTTTCTGCACCTCTGTTGGTTCTTTCTGCATCTCTCTTGCCTCTTTCTGCACCTCTGTTCCTTCTTTCTGCACTTCTTTTGTTACTTTCTGTACCTCTCTTGTCTCTTTCTCCACCCCTCTTCCCTCTTTCTGCACCTCTGTTGCTTCTTTCTGCACCCCTCTTGCCTCTTTCTCCACCCTCTTCCCTCTCTCTGCACCTCTGTTGCTTCTTTCTGCACCTCTCTTGCTTCTTTCTGCACCCGTCGTACCTCTGTCACACCCCTGTTCCCGCACCCCTCTTGCCTCTTTCTGCACCTGTGTTCCTTCTTTCTGCACTTCTTTTGTTTCGTTCTGCAGCTCTCTTGCTTCTTTCTGCACCCTCTTGCCTCTTTCTCCACCCCTCTTTCCTCTTTTTTCACCCCTGTTGGCTCTTTCTGCACCTCTGTTGCTTCTTTCTGCACTTCTTTTGTTTCCTTTTGCACATCTCTTGCTTCTTTCTACACCGCTCGTGCCTGTTTCTGCACCCCTCTTCCCTCTTTTTGCACCCCTCTTGCCTCTTTCTGCACCTCTGTTGCTTCTTTCTGCACTACTCTTGCTTCTTTCTGCACCTCCCTTGCTTCCTTCTGCACCACTCGTGCTTCTTTCTGCACCCCTCTTCCCTCTTTCTGCACCCCTCTTCCCTCTTTCTGCTCCCTCTTGCCTCTTTCTGCACCTGTATTCCTTCTTTCTGCACTTCTTTTGTTTCTTTCTGCACCTCTCACTTCTTTCTGCACCCCTTTTGCCTCTTTCTGCACCCCTCTTCCCTCTTTCTGCACCCCTCTTGCCTCTTTCTGTACCTCTGTTCCTTCTTTCTGCACTTCTTTTGTTTCTTTCTGCAGCTCACATGCTTCTTTCTGCACCCCTTGCCTCTTTCTGCACCACTCTTCCCTCTTTCTTCACCCCGTTGCCTCTTTCTGCACTCTGTTCCTTCTTTCTGTACTTCTTTTGTTTCTTTTTGCACATCTCTTGCTTCTTTCTGCACCGCTTGTGTTTTTCTGCACCCTCTTCCCTCTTTTTGCACCCCTCTTGCCTCTTTCTGCACCTCTGTTCTTTCTTTCTGATCTTCTTTTGTTTCTTTCTGCATCTCTGTTGCTTCTTTCTGTACTTCTTTTGTTTCTTTTGCACATCTCTTGCTTTTTTCTGCACCGCTTGTGCTTTTTCTACCCCTCTTCCCTCTTTTGCACGCCTCCTGCCTCTTTCTCCACCTCTCATCCCTCTTTCTGCACCTCTGTTGCTTCATTCTGCACTTCTCTTGCCTCTTTCTCCACCCTCCTCCCCTATTTCTGCACCACTGTTGCTTCCTTCTGTACTTCTCTTGCTTTTTCTGCACCCCTCATGCTTCTTTCTGCACCCCTTGTGCTTCTTTCTGCACCCCTCTTCCCTCTTTCTGCACCTCTCCTGCATCTTTCTGAACTTCTCTTGCCTTTTTCTGCACCACTGTTGTTTTTTTCTGCACTTCTCTTGCCTCTTTCTGCACCTCTGTTGCTTCTTTCTCTACCCTCCTGCCTCTTTCTGTACCCCTTGTGCCTCTTTCTGCACCCCTCTTCCCTCTTTCTGCACCTCTCTTGCCTCTTTCTGCACTTCTCTTCCCTCTTTCTGCACCACAGTTGTTTTTTTCTGCACTTCTCTTGCTTCTTTCTGCACCTCTGTTGCTTCTTTCTGCACCCCTCTTGCCTCTTTCTGTACCCCCTTCCCTCTTTCTGCACATCTCTTCCCTCTTTCTGTACTTCTCTTCCCTCTTTCTGCACTTCTCTTCTCTCTTTCTGCACCGCTCTTCCCTCTGTCTGCACCTCACTTGCCTCTTTCTGCACCTCTCCTGCCTCTGTCTGCACTTGTCTTGCCTCTTTCTGCACTTCTCTTCCTTTTTTCTGCACTTTTCTTGTTTCTTTCTGAAACTCTCTTCTCTGTTTTATCACTTCTCCTGCTTCTTTCTTCACCTCTGTTGCTTCTTTCAGCACTTCTCTTGCCTCTTTCTGCACTTCTTTTGCCTGTTTCTGCAACACTCTTGTCTCTTTCATCATTTCTCTTGCTTCTTTCTGCATCTCAATTGCTTCTTTCTGCAGTTATCTTGCGTCTTTCTGTACTTATGTTGCTTCTTTCTGCACTCCTCTAGCCTGTTTCTGCACCCTTCTTTCCTCTTTCTGCAACTCTCTTGCCACTTGCTGCACCCTGTTCCCTTTTTCTGCACCTCTCTTGCCTGTTTCTGCAACTCTCTTGCCTCTTTCTGCACTTCTGTTGCCTCTTTCTGCACCCCTCTTGCCTCCTTCTGCACCTCCGTTGGTTCTGTCTGCACTTCTCTTGCTTCTTTCTGCACCCCTCTTGCCTATCTCTGCACCCCTCTTGCCTCTTTCTGCACCTTATTTGCTTTTCTCTGCACTTCTCTTGCCTCTTTCTGCATCCCTCTTGCCTCTTTCTGCACCTCTGTTGGTTCTTTCTGCAGTGCTCTTGCTTCTGTCTGCTACTCTCTTGCACATTTCTGCATCCCTCTTGCCTCTTTCTGCACCTCTGTTGGTTCTTTCTGCACCTCTCTTGCCTCTTCCTGCACCTCTGTTCCTTCTTTCTGCACTTCTTTTGTTACTTTCTGTACCTCTCTTGTCTCTTTCTCCACCCTCTTCCCTCTTTCTGCACCTCTGTTGCTTCTTTCTGCACCCCTCTTGCCTCTTTTCTCTACCACTATACCCTCTTTCTGCACCTCTGTTGCTTCTTTCTGTACCTCTCTTGTCTCTTTCTCCACCCTTTTCCCTCTCTCTGCACCTCTGTAGCTTCTTTCTGCACCTCTCTTGCTTCTTTCTGCACCCGTCGTACCTCTGTCACACCCCTGTTCCCGCACCCCTCTCGCCTCTTTCTGCACCTGTGTTCCTTCTTTCTGCACTTCTTTTGTTTCGTTCTGCAGCTCTCTTGCTTCTTTCTGCACCCCTTGCCTCTTTCTCCACCCCTCTTCCCTCTTTCTTCACCCCTGTTGCCTCTTTCTGCACCTCTGTTGCTTCTTTCTGCACTTCTTTTGTTTCCTTTTGCACATCTCTTGCTTCTTTCTACACCGCTCGAGCCTCTTTCTGCACCCCTCTTCCCTCTTTTTGCACCCCTCTTGCCTCTTTCTGCACCTCTGTTGCTTCTTTCTGCACTACTCTTGCTTCTTTCTGCACCTCCCTTGCTTCCTTCTGCACCACTCGTGCTTCTTTCTGCACCCCTCTTCCCTCTTTCTGCACCCCTCATGCCTCTTTCTGCACCTCTGTTCCCTCTTTCTGGTCTTCTTTTGTTTCTTTCTGCACCTCTCTTGGTTCTTTCTGCACCCCTCTTGCCACTTTCTCTACCCCTGTTACCCCTTTTTGCATCTCTGTTGCTTCTTTCTGCACCTCTCTTGCCTCTTTCTCCACCCCTAATATCTCTTTCTTCACTTCTCTTGCTTTTTCTGCAACCCTTGTGCCTCTTATGCACCCCTCTTCCCTCTTTCTGCTCCCTCTTGCCTCTTTCTGCACCTGTATTCCTTCTTTCTGCACTTCTTTTGTTTCTTTCTGCACCCCTTTTGCCTCTTTCTGCACCCCTCTTCCCTCTTTCTGCACCCCTCTTGCCTCTTTCTGTACCTCTGTTCTTTCTTTCTGCACTTCTTTTATTTCTTTCTGAGGCTCACATGCTTCTTTCTGCACCCCCTTGCCTCTTTCTGCACCACTCTTCCCTCTTTCTTCACCCCGTTGCCTCTTTCTGCACTCTGTTCCTTCTTTCTGTACTTCTTTTGTTTCTTTTTGCACATCTCTTGCTTCTTTCTGCACCGCTTGTGTTTTTTCTGCACCCCTCTTTTTGCACCCCTCTTGCCTCTTTCTGCACCTCTCATCCCTCTTTCTGCACCTCGGTTGCTTCTTTCTGCACTTCTCTTGCTTCTTTCTGCTCCTCTGTCCCTTCTTTCTGCAACCCTTGTGCTTCTTTCTGCACCCCTCTTCCCTCTTTCTGCTCCCTCTTGCCTCTTTCTGCACCTGTATTCCTTCTTTATGCACTTCTTTTGTTTCTTTCTGTACCTCTCACTTCTTTCTGCACCCCTTTTGCCTCTTTCTGCACCCCTCTTCCCTCTTTCTGCACCCCTCTTGCCTCTTTCTGTACCTCTGTTCCTTCTTTCTGCACTTCTTTTGTTTCTTTCTGCAGCTCACATGCTTCTTTCTGCACCCCCTTGCCTCTTTCTGCACCACTCTTCCCTCTTTCTTCACCCCGTTGCCTCTTTCTGCACTCTGTTCCTTCTTTCTGTACTTCTTTTGTTTCTTTTTGCACATCTCTTGCTTCTTTCTGCACCGCTTGTGTTTTTTCTGCACCCCTCTTCCCTCTTTTTGCACCCCTCTTGCCTCTTTCTGCACCTCTGTTCTTTCTTTCTGATCTTCTTTTGTTTCTTTCTGCATCTCTGTTGCTTCTTTCTGTACTTCTTTTGTTTCTTTTTGCACATCTCTTGCTTTTTTCTGCACCGCTTGTGCTTTTTCTGCACCCCTCTTCCCTCTTTTTGCACGCCTCCTGCCTCTTTCTCCACCTCTCATCCCTCTTTCTGCACCTCTGTTGCTTCATTCTGCACTTCTCTTGCCTCTTTCTCCACCCTCCTCCCCTATTTCTGCACCACTGTTGCTTCCTTCTGTACTTCTCTTGCTTTTTTCTGCACCCCTCATGCTTCTTTCTGCACCCCTTGTGCTTCTTTCTGCACCCCTCTTCCCTCTTTCTGCACCTCTCCTGCATCTTTCTGAACTTCTCTTGCCTTTTTCTGCACCACTGTTGTTTTTTTCTGCACTTCTCTTGCCTCTTTCTGCACCTCTGTTGCTTCTTTCTCTACCCTCCTGCCTCTTTCTGTACCCCTTGTGCCTCTTTCTGCACCCCTCTTCCCTCTTTCTGCACCTCTCTTGCCTCTTTCTGCACTTCTCTTCCCTCTTTCTGCACCACAGTTGTTTTTTCTGCACTTCTCTTGCTTCTTTCTGCACCTCTGTTGCTTCTTTCTGCACCCCTCTTGCCTCTTTCTGTACCCCCTTCCCTCTTTCTGCACATCTCTTCCCTCTTTCTGTACTTCTATTCCCTCTTTCTGCACTTCTCTTCTCTCTTTCTGCACCGCTCTTCCCTCTGTCTGCACCTCACTTGCCTCTTTCTGCACCTCTCCTGCCTCTGTCTGCACTTGTCTTGCCTCTTTCTGCACTTCTCTTCCTTTTTCTGCACTTTTCTTGTTTCTTTCTGAAACTCTCTTCTCTGTTTTATCACTTCTCCTGCTTCTTTCTTCACCTCTGTTGCTTCTTTCAGCACTTCTCTTGCCTCTTTCTGCACTTCTTTTGCCTGTTTCTGCAACACTCTTGTCTCTTTCATCATTTCTCTTGCTTCTTTCTGCATCTCAATTGCTTCTTTCTGCAGTTATCTTGCGTCTTTCTGTACTTATGTTGCTTCTTTCTGCACTCCTCTAGCCTGTTTCTGCACCCTTCTTTCCTCTTTCTGCAACTCTCTTGCCACTTGCTGCACCCCTGTTCCCTTTTTCTGCACCTCTCTTGCCTGTTTCTGCAACTCTCTTGCCTCTTTCTGCACTTCTGTTGCCTCTTTCTGCACCCCTCTTGCCTCCTTCTGCACCTCCGTTGGTTCTGTCTGCACTTCTCTTGCTTCTTTCTGCACCCCTCTTGCCTATCTCTGCACCCCTCTTGCCTCTTTCTGCACCTTATTTGCTTTTCTCTGCACTTCTCTTGCCTCTTTCTGCATCCCTCTTGCCTCTTTCTGCACCTCTGTTGGTTCTTTCTGCAGTGCTCTTGCTTCTGTCTGCTACTCTCTTGCACATTTCTGCATCCCTCTTGCCTCTTTCTGCACCTCTGTTGGTTCTTTCTGCACCTCTCTTGCCTCTTCCTGCACCTCTGTTCCTTCTTTCTGCACTTCTTTTGTTACTTTCTGTACCTCTCTTGTCTCTTTCTCCACCCCTCTTCCCTCTTTCTGCACCTCTGTTGCTTCTTTCTGCACCCCTCTTGCCTCTTTCTGCACCTCTGTTGCTTCTTTCTGTACCTCTCTTGTCTCTTTCTCCACCCTTTTCCCTCTCTCTGCACCTCTGTAGCTTCTTTCTGCACCTCTCTTGCTTCTTTCTGCACCCGTCGTACCTCTGTCACACCCCTGTTCCCGCACCCCTCTCGCCTCTTTCTGCACCTGTGTTCCTTCTTTCTGCACTTCTTTTGTTTCGTTCTGCAGCTCTCTTGCTTCTTTCTGCACCCCTTGCCTCTTTCTCCACCCCTCTTCCCTCTTTCTTCACCCCTGTTGCCTCTTTCTGCACCTCTGTTGCTTCTTTCTGCACTTCTTTTGTTTCCTTTTGCACATCTCTTGCTTCTTTCTACACCGCTCGAGCCTCTTTCTGCACCCTCTTCCCTCTTTTTGCACCCCTCTTGCCTCTTTCTGCACCTCTGTTGCTTCTTTCTGCACTACTCTTGCTTCTTTCTGCACCTCCCTTGCTTCCTTCTGCACCACTCGTGCTTCTTTCTGCACCCCTCTTCCCTCTTTCTGCACCCCTCATGCCTCTTTCTGCACCTCTGTTCCCTCTTTCTGGTCTTCTTTTGTTTCTTTCTGCACCTCTCTTGGTTCTTTCTGCACCCCTCTTGCCACTTTCTCTACCCCTGTTACCCCTTTTTGCATCTCTGTTGCTTCTTTCTGCACCTCTCTTGCCTCTTTCTCCACCCCTAATATCTCTTTCTTCACTTCTCTTGCTTTTTTCTGCAACCCTTGTGCCTCTTTATGCACCCCTCTTCCCTCTTTCTGCTCCCTCTTGCCTCTTTCTGCACCTGTATTCCTTCTTTCTGCACTTCTTTTGTTTCTTTCTGCACCCCTTTTGCCTCTTTCTGCACCCCTCTTCCCTCTTTCTGCACCCCTCTTGCCTCTTTCTGTACCTCTGTTCTTTCTTTCTGCACTTCTTTTATTTCTTTCTGAGGCTCACATGCTTCTTTCTGCACCCCTTGCCTCTTTCTGCACCACTCTTCCCTCTTTCTTCACCCCGTTGCCTCTTTCTGCACTCTGTTCCTTCTTTCTGTACTTCTTTTGTTTCTTTTTGCACATCTCTTGCTTCTTTCTGCACCGCTTGTGTTTTTTCTGCACCCCTCTTTTTGCACCCCTCTTGCCTCTTTCTGCACCTCTCATCCCTCTTTCTGCACCTCGGTTGCTTCTTTCTGCACTTCTCTTGCTTCTTTCTGCTCCTCTGTCCCTTCTTTCTGCAACCCTTGTGCTTCTTTCTGCACCCCTCTTCCCTCTTTATGCTCCCCTCCTCTCTCTTTCTGTACCTCTCTTGCTTCATTCTGCACTTCTCTTGCCTCTTTCTCCACCCTCCTCCCCTCTTTCTGCACCTCTGTTGCTTCTTTATGTACTTCTCTTGCTTTTTTCTGCACCCCTCATGCTTCTTTCTGCACCACTTGTGCTTCTATCTGCACCCCTCTTCCCTCTTTCTGCACCTCTCTTAGATCTTTCTGAACTTCTCTTGCCTTTTTCTGCACCACTGTTGTTTTTTTCTGCACTTCTCTTGCCTCTTTCTGCACCTCTGTTGCTTCTTTCGGCACCCCTTCTGCCTCTTTCTGCACCCCTTGTGCCTCTTTCTGCACCCCTCTTCCCTCTTTCTGCACCTCTCTTGCCTCTTTCTGCACTTCTCTTGCCTCTTTCTGCACCACGGTTGTTTTTTCTGCACTTCTCTTTCCTCTTTCTGCACCTCTGTTGCTTCTTTCTGCACCCCTCTTGCCTCTTTCTGTATCCCCTTCCCTCTGTCTGCACATCTCTTCCCTCTTTCTGTACTTCTCTTACCTCTTTCTGCACCTCTCCTGCCTCTTTCTGCACCTGTCTTGCCTCTTTCTGCACTTCTCTTGCTTTTTTCTGCACCTTTCTTGTTTCTTTCTGCACTCTCGTCTCTGTTTTATCACTTCTCTTGCTTCTTTCTGCACCTCTGTTGCTTCTTTCAGCACTTCTCTTGCCTCTTTCTGCACTTCTTTTGCCTGTTTCTGCAACACTCTTGTCTCTTTAATCATTTCTCTTGCTTCTTTCTGCATCTCTGTTGCTTCTTTCTGCAGTTATCTTGCGTCTTTCTGTACCTCTCTTGCTTCTTTCTGCACCCCCTGTGCCTCTTTCTGCACCCCTCTTCTCTTTCTGTACTTCTCTTGCCTCTTTCTGCACCTCTGTTGCTTCTTTCTACACACCTTGTGCCTCTTTCTGCACCCCTTGTGCCTCTTTCTGCACCCCTCTTCCTTCACCTCTCTTGCCTCTTTCTGTACTTCTCTTGCCTCTTTATGCACCACTGTTGTTTTTTCTGCATTTCTCTTGCCTCTTTCTGCACCTCGGTTGCTTCTTTCTGTACCCCTCTTGCCTCCCTCTTGCCCCCTCTTGCCTTCCCTCGGTCTGCACATCTCTTCTCTCTTTCTGTACTTCTTTTCCCTCTTTCTGCACCTCTCCTGCCTCTTTCTGCACCTGTCTTGCCTCTTTCTGTACTTCTCTTCCTTTTTTTCTGCGCCTTTCTTGTTTCTTTCTGCACTCTCTTCTGTGTTTTATCACTTCTCTTGCTTCTTTCTGCACCTCTGTTGCTTCTTTCAGCACTTCTCTTGCCTCTTTCTGCACTTCTTTTGCCTGTTTCTGCAACACTCTTGTCTCTTTCATCATTTCTCTTGCTTCTTTCTGCACCTCTGTTGCTTCTTTCTGCACTTCTCTTGCCTCTTTCTGCACCTCTCTTGTCTCTTTCTGCACCTCTGTTGCTTCTTCCTGCACCTCTGTTGCTTCTTCCTGCACTTCTCTTGCTTCTTTCTTTACTTATGTTGCTTCTTTCTGCACTCCTCTTGCCTCTTTCTGCACCCTTCTTCCCTCTTTCTGCACCTCTCTTGCCTCTGTCTGCACCCCTGTTCCCTTTTTCTGCACCTCTCTTGCCTGTTTCTGCAACTCTCTTGCCACTTTCTGCAGTTCTCTTGTCTCCTTCTGCACCTCTGTTGGTTCTTTCTGCACTTCTTTAGCCTCTTTCTGCACCCCTCTTACCTCCTTCTGCACCTCTGTTGGTTCTTTCTGCACTTCTCTTGCCTCTTTCTGCACTTCTTTTGCCTGTTTCTGCAACACTCTTGTCTCTTTCATCATTTCTCTTGCTTCTTTCTGCACCTCTGTTGCTTCTTTCTGCACTTCTCTTGCCTCTTTCTGTACCCCTCTTGTCTCTTTCTGCACCTCTGTTGCTTCTTTCTGCACTTCTCTTGCTTCTTTCCTTGCTTATGTTGCTTCTTTCTGCACTCCTCTTGCCTCTTTCTGCACCTTTCTTCCCTCTTTCTGCACCTCTATTGCCTCTTTCTGCACCCCTCTTGCCTCTTTCTGCACCTCTGTTGGTTCTTTCTGCACTTCTCTTGCTTCTTTCTGCACCTCTCCTGTAAATTTCTGCACCCCATGTGCCTCTGTGTGCACCTCTCTTGCCTCTTTCTGTTCCTCTCTTGCCTCTTTCTGCACCCCTCTTGCCTCTTTCTGTACCTCATTTGCTTTTCTCTGCACTTCTCTTGCCTCTTACTGCACCCCTCTTGCCTCTTTCTGCACCTCTCTTGCCTCTTTCTCCACCCCTAATATCTCTTTCTTCACTTCTCTTGCTTTTTTCTGCAACCCTTGTGCCTCTTTATGCACCCCTCTTCCCTCTTTCTGCTCCCCTCTTGCCTCTTTCTGCACCTGTATTCCTTCTTTCTGCACTTCTTTTGTTTCTTTCTGCACCTCTCACTTCTTTCTGCACCACTTTTGCCTCTTTCTGCACCCTCTTCCCTCTTTCTGCACCCCTCTTGCCTCTTTCTGTACCTCTGTTCTTTCTTTCTGCACTTCTTTTATTTCTTTCTGCAGCTCACATGCTTCTTTCTGCACCCCCTTGCCTCTTTCTGCACCCCTTGTGCCTCTTTCTGCACCCCTCTTCCTGCACCTCTCTTGCCTCTTTCTGCACTTCTCTTGCCTCTTTATGCACCACTGTTGTTTTTCTGCATTTCTCTTGCCTCTTTCTGCACCTCTGTTGCTTCTTTCTGTACCCCTCTTGCCTCTTTCTGTACCCCCTTCCCTCTGTCTGCACATCTCTTCCCTCTTTCTGTACTTCTTTTCCCTCTTTCTGCACCTCTCCTGCCTCTTTCTGCACCTGTCTTGCCTCTTTCTGTACTTCTCTTTCTTTTTTCTGCGCCTTTCTTGTTTCTTTCTGCACTCTCTTCTGTGTTTTATCACTTCTCTTGCTTCTTTCTGCACCTCTGTTGCTTCTTTCAGCACTTCTCTTGCCTCTTTCTGCACTTCTTTTGCCTGTTTCTGCAACACTCTTGTCTCTTTCATCATTTCTCTTGCTTCTTTCTGCACCTCTGTTGCTTCTTTCTGCACTTCTCTTGTCTCTTTCTGCACCCCTCTTGTCTCTTTCTGCACCTCTGTTGCTTCTTCCTGCACCTCTGTTGCTTCTTCCTGCACTTCTCTTGCTTCTTTCTTTACTTATGTTGCTTCTTTCTGCACTCCTCTTGCCTCTTTCTGCACCCTTCTTCCCTCTTTCTGCACCTCTCTTGCCTCTGTCTGCACCCCTGTTCCCTTTTTCTGCACCTCTCTTGCCTGTTTCTGCAACTCTCTTGCCACTTTCTGCAGTTCTCTTGTCTCCTTCTGCACCTCTGTTGGTTCTTTCTGCACTTCTTTTGCCTCTTTCTGCACCCCTCTTACCTCCTTCTGCACCTCTGTTGGTTCTTTCTGCACTTCTCTTGCCTCTTTCTGCACTTCTTTTGCCTGTTTCTGCAACACTCTTGTCTCTTTCATCATTTCTCTTGCTTCTTTCTGCACCTCTGTTGCTTCTTTCTGCACTTCTCTTGCTTCTTTCTGCACCTCTCCTGTAAATTTCTGCACCCCATGTGCCTCTGTGTGCACCTCTCTTGCCTCTTTCTGTTCCTCTCTTGCCTCTTTCTGCACCCCTCTTGCCTCTTTCTGTACCTCATTTGCTTTTCTCTGCACTTCTCTTGCCTCTTACTGCACCCCTCTTGCCTCTTTCTGCACCTCTGTTGGTTCTTTCTGTACCTCTCTTGCCTCTGTCTACACCCCTGTTCCCTCTTTCTGCACCTCTTTTGCCTGTTTCTGTAACTCTCTTGCCTCTTTCTGCACTTCCTTTACCTCTTTCTCCACCCCTCTTCCCTCTTTCTGCATCTCTGTTGCTTCTTTCTGCACTTATCTTGCGCTTTTCTGTACCTCTCTTGCTTCTTTCTGCACCCCTTGTGCCTCTTTCTGCACCCCTCTTCTCTTTCTGCACTTGTCTTGCCTCTTTCTGCACCTCTGTTGCTTCTTTCTGCACCCCTTGTGCCTCTTTCTGCACCCCTTGTGCATCTTTCTGCACCCCTCTTCCCTCTTTCTGCACCACTGTTGTTTTTTCTGCACTTCTCTTTCCTCTTTCTGCACCTCTGTTGCTTCTTTCTGCACCCCTCTTGTAGGAAGGTAGAATCTGACTATATGCTTGCCCCCACTTTTTTTTTTATGGTGTTTTGCTGGTTTATGACGTAGTTGGACTGGGATCCTGCTATTCAGGGCCCCAGTCTATCTGCTTTCTCTGTAAAAGGTTTCCATGTGCCTTAGGCACATCTCTGATTGGAATCTGGAGTGCCCTTATAAGTCCCTAGTATATGGTATACTATGTACCAAGGGCATAGGCACCTCAGAGGCCTGCCTGGGGCTGCAGCATGTATTATGCCACCCCTGGAAGGCCATCCAAACTGACACCCCAGGTCTGCTACTGCAGCCTGGGTAAGGTGGTGCATGCACCCCTTACTGTGATATAGGTTACCTATATCACTAAATACATACACACATATAAACCTATAAGTCACTCCTAAGGCAGGCCTTATCAATCCTAAAGGCAGAGTGCATGGTTCCTATGTGAGAGGGTGCCCCTGCATGAGCAGGGCCCCTCTGCAGCGTTCGGAGACCATCTCTGATGCTGTTTGTAGTGCAGCCTGACCATATACTCTTAAGCGCATTATATCCTCGCGGTAAAATGCTAACTTTGGAATGGCTGCACCTAAACATGTCGTGTTTGGTGTCAAACATCTTGGAATACTACCCCCGCCAATCCTGGCGGCGGGGGTAGCATTCCACCCTTCTAGAGGGAAAGACATGTTAACTCTGGCTTACCCGGTAACTTCTTTCTGAAGCCCTGGCATCACAAAATGGATGCTGCTGCCACAGACACAAGTCTGGCCTCCTGCTGCTGGACGAAACTCCGGCAGGGAGGCCTGGACAATAGGTTTCCTGTCCCAGGGAGGTGTGACCACCTCCCCAGACAGGATAATGTGTATTGGGGCTGGGCGGGAGCACTTTCGGGTGCTTTGAAGTCCTGCACTGGGGGCACATTTGGTGTCCCTGTGCATAGCCCAGTTCAAACCGGATCAGGGCTTGCAGCCCCTGCTTTGGCGCGAACTGGACAAAGGGAAAGGGTGTAGCCACCCCTCTGCCCTGACCCACCCATAGGTGGGGCCACAGAGTAGTCCAACCCCTATCTTTAGAATAAAGGTAGGAACCCAGTCCTTAGGACTTTAGATTATACCTGGACGAAACTCTGAAACTGAATCCTGGACCTTCGACGCTCTACGACAAGATTAGAGGACTGAAGAATCTCCCTTGGGGTCAAGGAGTGACTCCCCTGCTTGGCAGGCACCAAAGAAGCATCTGTCCGGTTTGCATTTCTGAAGCTCCTGTCGGACGCCGAAGTCATCGCATCACCAGAGATGGATTGTCAGACTTCCCCGAGGCTACCCTGAGTCCCCAGCAAAGCTGAGGCCCGTGGCTATCGTGGGTGACTTGAGACCGTGACCCCTGGACACCGAGCACATTTGCAAGTGCATCCTCTTCTGGGTCTCCCAAGAAGTCATGCTTTGGGCTCCAAGTAGCCCTAGCCTCCAGCACCACCTGCACCGAAGATCACTGGCCCCCACTCCACGAGTGTCCTGTAAGCCAGATCCACGTGCGGCATCATGAGGCTCCTTCGCGGTCGCTAGCCCGTTGGCTAGTAGCCCTTAACGAAGGCCAATCCTTTTCTTACTTGGCATCCTGGTTGCTCCAGGCCTGCCCTCACTTACCCTCACTGGGTGAGTTCCACAGACCTTGCTGGTCTGCACCATTGACGATCTACATCTTCACTGAGACTTGCCGTTGCCAAGGCTTGTTGGGTCTAATCCAGTCGCCGACACCTCAGCACTCGACAGACATCGTGTACCAGCCCGAATCCTGCTCCTGGTTGCCGACAACGCCTCCTGGACCTCGTGGCTGAAGAGTCAAGATGACCGTCAACACACCTGAAGCACTCGACATCGGTGGGCATCTGTCCATCGCCTTCCTGGTCACTGGCTAGTGACCCAGACTCTGTCCCCTCTGCTTTCAGGTTCTTCAGAACTCCGATCCACTCTTGGATCCACCTGGACACTTTTCTCTTGGCCGCCAGCAGCACTTTGCAGCAGATCGCCATTCGAATCGACGACGAAACCCGACCCCGAAAGGCACCTATGCACCCGGCTTCCCTGGGTGAGGTAACACGAGTACTCCGGTGCTCCCGTGGGTAGAGACTCTTCAAAGTCCTAGATCTCAAAGGGTTTTGTCCTAGTCCTCTTTTAAGTGTCCCTTTTCTCTATTTTCCCGATCCCGACTTTCTCCATAGAAGTCAACGGCGTATCGCGGTTGTGTATTTACACTGCACGCGTCTCCCGTGGGTCCCCTGTGTCACTACCTTGGGTGGTTCCTTGTGGTCCAAGCACTTCTAGAGGCTCTAGGCCTAGTGTCTAGTTCAGTCGTGGTTCGCATACCACTTTATTGGTATATGGTTTGGTACGCCCCTAGGGCCCAACCGTGTATTTGTGCTATTACTGTGATTTAATAACTTATAACTTGTGTACTTCGAACTCTAGCCTCATAAAGAGACTAGAGGGGTGTGTTTAGCAATAAATACATATATTTTGAATATATACCTGGTGTGGTGCTCTTTCATTTGGTCACTCAAGAGATTATAGACTGGTAAAACAAGCTGCTTTACATTCCTTCAAGACTTAGCCTGAAGGCTGCTCTCCATAGCTACCACTAGGATAGCTTTCAATAAGGTTGTCTTTAACCTATCTCCAATAAGGGGTTGTTTGGACTGGTGCAAGGTGCCCACTATAATTAGTGGACAGCATATGCCAGGCCAACTTCTCACATTGGTGTGCAGCGTGTGGGATTCCAGCTTGCTATTGTTTTACCAGATAATCTCAATTGAATTGATCAACTGAAAACCACTAAAGGTACCTAAGGTACATATAATTTAAGCTTAGAATACAGTAAGTTCTACTGAACTTAGAGTTGTGTGTTAAGGGATAGCACAACCCTTTCTACAACTCAAGAGAGTTTAGTAGGCCACACTAGAGTAGGTAGTGCATACACCACACCACACTAGTAATGTCTTTAAGGGCAGGATCCAAAGAATCCTTGCAGGAAGCCATTGAGCTTCCACCCTCCAAGTATGATACACTCCCATTCTTGGAATTGAGAGCTTTATGTAACTTGAGAAAAATAAGGACAGGCTAAAGCTCCACCACCCAACACCTCAAGGAGTTGTTGGTGGCTTATGACCTTAGTAAGCCTGTAGGGACTGAAGGGGTAGGAGCTGAGGGTGGGGCAGAAGAAGAGGACGAGGCCAGGGGTACCAATACCCCCAGCCCCCTCTGAAACTGGCCAGGAGGGTGACAATGACCCTGACCTGGAAAACCCAATCCCTCCTGTGGATGATGATGAGGATGATCAAGATGACACCCTCTTTGTCCCCCAGGAAGGATTAAGAGTGTGCCCAGGAAGTCTAGATCTCCTTCTCAGGAGTCTAACCACTCTGGCACCTCTATAGGGAGCTCTGTCTCCTCTCACAGGAGGGAATCCTCTCATGAGAGGAGAACCAGACTGGTCCAGTATGAGGAAACTCAGCTGGAAATCAGAAAAAAGCAATTGGCTTTAGATAGGGAATCCCTAGATCTCCTTAGAGAGAGAAGAAAGTTGGGACTAGAGTCCCATGGTGGCAGCAATATCCCTAGAGATAGGGAAAGGTCTTATGACCATAGAAACCTAAACAAGATTGTCCCTCCCTACCAGAGTGGGGATGACATCCACAAATGGATAACTGCACTGGAGAGGGCCTGTAAAGTTCAGAAGGTCCCCCAGAGGCAGTGGGCAGCAATCTTGTGGCTCTCCTTTGCAGACAAAGGTAGAGACAAGCTCCTCACTGTAAGAGAAGAGGATGCTGACAATTACACAGTCTTGAAGAGTGCTCTGATAGATGGGTTTGGCCTAACCACTGAACAGTATAGGTTGAAGTTCAGAGACACCCAAAAGCTCAGACTCAAGACTGGGTTGACTTTGTAGATTGTGCTACAAAGGCTCTGGAAGGTTGGATACATGGCAACAAAGTGCATGACTTTTTAGGATTGTACAATTTGATTATGAGGGAGCAGATCCTTAATAATTGTCAAAACCAGCTTTTGCACCAGTATCTGGTGGACTCTGATCTGACCTCTCCCCAAGAATTGGGAAAGAAGGCAGACAAATGGGTCAGAACCAGAGTAAAAACTAGAAATCAGGGTGGTGACCAGAAGAAAGATTCTACTAAGTCCCAAGAGAAAGGTGGGGATAAATCTAAGGATAAGTCCCCTACAGGGCCCCAAAATTCCTCTTCTGGGGTGGGTCCCAAACTCCTTCCTCTCCTGAAAAGAAACCCTATTGCCATGTCTGTAAAAAGCCTGGGCACTGGAAAACTGATCCCAGTTGCCCCAGGATTGGCAATAAAGAAAATGTTCCTCCCACAACTACTACCACCCCTCCTGGTACTACCAGTAGTAATCCTCCAGTTGGGAGTAGTGCACCCAAAAGTTGGGTGCTTTTGCAAGAGGAACAGAGGTGGGCCCTAGTTTAGACAGGGACCCCTCAACAGACTCCTCTGACTCTGATGGTGGTATAGGATTTGCCACCTTTACCATGGGTCCCATAGCATTGGGCAGGTACAGATTGGAGCCAATAATTAATGGTCAGAAAGCTGTGGCATTTAGGGACACAGGGGCTAGTGTCACCATGGTGGCAGGGAAACTAGTCCCCCTCACCAGCTTTTACCTGAGTTTAAATACCAGGTGACCAACATTGATGGTGTCAGAACAGATCACCCCATGGCCATAGTCAATCTCAGCTGGGAGGGGTCACAGGCCCAAAAGAGTGGCAGTGTCCCCAACCCTACCTGTAGATTGCCTGATGGGCAATGATTTGGAAATTTCAGCCTGGGCTGAAGTTGAACACCAAACCCATCTTAGGATGTTGGGCGTCCCTGCAAAGGTTAGTGGGGCTGTGATGGCCACAGCCCCAGCTCAAGAATTTGGAGAGATGGAGCCTGAAAGAATGGCCCACTCTCCCCAAAAGAGAGCACAAGGGTTGAAGAAAAGTCTTCTTCCCTCCAGACAGTAGGTAAGGTCAGCCTCCTCAGGGAACTGACCCTACCCCTAGTGAAGGAACTGCCACAGAGGTAGTCAGGCCTGGCCTGGCCACACCCCTGATGGCAGAGGACCCTTCCAAGGTGGTACCCAGTCTGGAGCAGGTAACCTGCCCCTCTCTACCCTGCCTCAGTCAGCCCAGGGCTGCAGAGGTCAGGGAGGTCAGTGGACCCCCCAGGGCCCCCTGTCCAGAGGAAGCCCCCATCAGCAGATTAGGGGCACCCAGTCTAGTAGCCCTAGCCAGGTGAAAATTCCTCTACACACTGAGGGATCCCCCATACCTTTATGTAGGGACCTCCCCCAGAAGGACTCTGGTAGGCAAGGGCAAACCTGGGACCAGAAGGTTCCAAACCTGCCATGTCCCTCCAGTGTTCCATCCAAAGGGACCCAACCCCCAGCTGTAGGCAGCCAAAGGTTGACCCTTAGAGCAAAGTGCAACTCAGTCATGGAAAGACAGGCATACATGGTGACCAGTGATCTGAGGAAGCTGAGGCCAACATTCCTAGGGCCTCACTTCCCTACTCAGACACCTCACCAGCCTTGTACTTTACCTAAGCACACCAGAGGTAGTGATTCCCCATGGTGGAGACCCTCTCATACCCTTAGGGTGAGGGATTGCTTAGTGGACCATAACATAGGGGCAACCATGCTAGTGCAGGTGCTTCCTTATATGGCCACTTAGTCAATATAGGCTCAACTGGCCAAGGTTAGCCTTATCTCCTTTCGTTTGGGGGGGTTATGTAGGAAGGTGGAATCTGACTATATGGTTGCCCTCACTTTTTTTTATGGTGTTTTGCTGGTTTATGACTTAGTTGGACTGGGATCCTGCTATTCAGGGCCCCAGTCTATCTGCTTTCTCTGTAAAAGGTTTCCATGTGCCTTAGGCACATCTCTGATTGGAATCTGGAGTGCCCTTATAAGTCCCTAGTATATGGTATACTATGTACCAAGGGCATAGGTACCTCAGAGGCCTGCCAGGGGCTGCAGCATGTATTATGCCACCCCTGGAAGGCCATCCAAACTGACACCACAGGTCTGCTACTGCAGCCTGGGTAAGGTGGTGCATGCACCCCTTACTGTGATATAGGTTACCTATATCACTAAATACATACACACATATAAACCTATAAGTCACTCCTAAGGCAGGCCTTATCAATCCTAAAGGCAGAGTGCATGGTTCCTATGTGAGAGGGTGCCCCTGCATGAGCAGGGCCCCTCTGCAGCGTTCGGAGACCATCTCTGATGCTGTTTGTAGTGCAGCCTGACCATATACTCTTAAGCGCATTATATCCTCGCGGTAAAATGCTAACTTTGGAATGGCTGCACCTAAACATGTCGTGTTTGGTGTCAAACATCTTGGAATACTACCCCCCACCAATCCTGGCGGCGGGGGTAGCATTCCACCCTTCTAGAGGGAAAGACATGTTAACTCTGGCTTAGCCCGGTAACTTCTTTCCGAAGCCCTGGCATCACAAAATGGATGCTGCTGCCACAGACACAAGTCTGGCCTCCTGCTGCTGGACGAAACTCCGGCAGGGGAGGCCTGGACAATAGGTTTCCTGTCCCAGGGAGGTGTGACCACCTCCCCAGACAGGATAATGTGTATTGGGGCTGGGCGGGAGCACTTTCGGGTGCTTTGAAGTCCTGCACTGGGGGCACATTTGGTGTCCCTGTGCATACCCCAGTTCAAACCGGATCAGGGGCTTGCAGCCCCTGCTTTGGCGCGAACTGGACAAAGGGAAAGGGTGTAGCCACCCCTCTGCCCTGACCCACCCATAGGTGGGGCCACAGAGTAGTCCAACCCCTATCTTTAGAATAAAGGTAGGAACCCAGTCCTTAGGACTTTAGATTATACCTGGACGAAACTCTGAAACTGAATCCTGGACCTTCGACGCTCTACGACAAGATTAGAGGACTGAAGAATCTCCCTTGGGGTCAAGGAGTGACTCCCCTGCTTGGCAGGCACCAAAGAAGCATCTGTCCGGTTCACATTTCTGAAGCTCCCGTCGGACACCGAAGTCATCGCATCACCAGAGGTGGATTCTCAGACTTCCCCGAGGCTACCCTGAGTCCCCAGCAAAGCTGAGGCCCGTGGCTATCGTGGGTGACTTGAGACCGTGACCCCTGGACACCAAGCACATTTGCAAGTGCATCCTCTTCTGAGTCTCCCAAGAAGTCGTGCTTTGGGCTTTGAGTAGCCCTAGCCTCCAGCACCACCTGCACCGAAGATCACTGGCCCCCACTCCACGAGTGTCCTGTAAGCCAGATCCACGTGCGGCGTCACGAGGCTCCTTTGCGGTCGCTAGCCCGTTGGCTAGTAGCCCTTAACGAAGGCCAATCCTTTTCTTACTTGGCATCCTGGTTGCTCCAGGCCTTCCCTCACTTACCCTCGCTGGGTGAGTTCCACAGACCTTGCTGGTCTGCACCATCAACGATCTACATCTTCACCGAGACTTGCCGTTGCCAAGGCTTGTTGGGTCCAATCCGGTCTCCGACACCTCAGCACTCGACAAACATCGTGTACCAGCCCGAGTCCTGCTCCTGGTCGCCGACAACGCCTCCTGGACCTCGTGGCTGAAGAGTCAAGACAACCGTCAACGCACCTGAAGCACTCGACATCGGTGGGCATCTGTCCATCGCCTTCCTGGTCACTGGCTAGTGACCCAGACTCTGTCCCCTCTGCTTTCAGGTTCTTCAGAACTCCGATCCACTCTTGGATCCACCCGGACACTTTTCTCTTGGCCGCCAGCAGCACTTTGCAGCAGATCGCCATTCGAATCGACGACGAAACCCGACCCCGAAAGGCACCTATGCACCCGGCTTCCTGGGTGAGGTAACATGAGTACTCCGGTGCTCCCGTGGGTAGAGACTCTTCAAAGTCCTAGATCTCAAAGGGTTTTGTCCTAGTCCTCTTTTAAGTGTCCCTTTTCTCTATTTTCCCGATCCCGACTTTCTCCATAGAAGTCAACGGCGTATCGCGGTTGTGTATTTACACTGCACGCGTCTCCCGTAGGTCCCCTGTGTCACTACCTTGGGTGGTTCCTTGTGGTCCAAGCACTTCTAGAGGCTCTAGGCCTAGTGTCTAGTTCAGTCGTGGTTCGCATACCACTTTATTGGTATATGGTTTGGTACGCCCCTAGGGCCCAAACGTGTATTTGTGCTATTACTGTGATTTAATAACTTATAACTTATGTACTTCGAACTCTAGCCTCATAAAGAGACTAGAGGGGTGTGTTTAGCAATAAATACATATATTTTGAATATATACCTGGTGTGGTGCTCTTTCATTTGGTCACTCAAGAGATTATAGACTGGTAAAACAAGCTGCTTTACATTCCTTCAAGACTTAGCCTGAAGGCTGCTCTCCATAGCTACCACTAGGATAGCTTTCAATAAGGTTGTCTTTAACCTATCTCCAATAAGGGTTGTTTGGACTGGTGCAAGGTGCCCACTATAATTAGTGGACAGCATATGCCAGGCCAACTTCTCACACCTCTTGCCTCTTTCTGTACCCCCTTCCCTCTGTCTGCACATCTCTTCCCTCTTTCTGTACTTCTCTTCCCTCTTTCTGCACCTCTCCTGCCTCTTTCTGTACTTGTCTTGCCTCTTTTTGCACTTCTGCGCCTTTCTTGTTTCTTTCTGCACTCTCTTCTCTGTTTTATCACTTCTCTTGCTTCTTTCTGCACCTCTGTTGCTTCTTTCAGCACTTCTCTTGCTCTCTTTCTGCACTTCTTCTGCCTGTTTCTGCAACACTCTTGTCTCTTTCTATCACTTCTCTTGCTTCTTTCTGCATCTCTGTTGCTTCTTTCTGCACTTATCTTGCGTCTTTCTGTACCTCTCTTGCTTCTTTCTGGACCCCTTGTGCCTCTTTCTGCACCCCCTTCTCTTGCCTCTTTCTGCACCTCTGTTGATTCTTTCTGCACACCTTGTGCCTCTTTCTGCACCCCTCTTCCTGCACCTCTCTTGCCTCTTTCTGCACTTCTCTTGCCTCTTTATGCACAACTGTTGTTTTTTCTGCACTTCTCTTGCCTCTTTCTGCACCTCTGTTGCTTCTTTCTGTACCCCTCTTGCCTCTTTATGTACCCCCTTCCCTCTGTCTGCACATCTCTTCCCTCTTTCTGTACTTATTTTCCCTCTTTCTGCACCTCTCCTGCCTCTTTCTGCACCTGTCTTGCCTCTTTCTGTACTTCTCTTCCTTCTTTCTGCACCTTCTCTTGTTTCTTTCTGCATTCTCTTCTGTGTTTTATCACTTCTCTTGCTTCTTTCTGCACCTCTGTTACTTCTTTCAGCACTTCTCTTGCCTCTTTCTGCACTTCTTTTGCCTGTTTCTGCAACACTCTTGTCTCTTTCATGCATTTCTCTTGCTTCTTTCTGCACCTCTGTTGCTTCTTTCTGCACTCCTCTTGCCTCTTTCTGCACCCCTCTTGTCTCTTTCTGCACCTCTGTTGCTTCTTCCTGCACTTCTCTTGCTTCTTTCTGTACTTCTGTTGCTTCTTTCTGCACTCCTCTTGCCTCTTTCTGCACCCTTCTTCCCTCTTTCTGCACCTCTCTTGCCTCTTTCTGCACCCCTGTTCCCTCTTTCTGTACCTCTCTTGCCTGTTTCTGCAACTCTCTTGCCACTTTCTGCAGTTCTCTTGTCTCCTTCTGCACCTCTGTTGCTTCTTTCTGCACTCTTTCTTGCCTCTTTCTGCACCCCTCTTACCTCTTTCTGCACCTCTGTTGCTTCTTTCTGCACCTCTCTTGCCTCTTTCTGCACTTCTTTTGCCTGTGTCTGCAACACTCTTGTCTCTTTCATCATTTCTCTTGCTTCTTTCTGCCCCTCTGTTGCTTCTTTCTGCACTTCTCTTGCCTCTTTCTGTACTCCTCTTGTCTCTTTCTGCACCTCTGTTGCTTCTTTCTGCACCTCTCTTGCTTCTTTCCTGTACTTATGTTGCTTCTTTCTGCACTCCTCTTGCCTCTTTCTGCACCCTTCTTCCTCTTTCTGCACCTCTATTGCCTCTTTCTGCACCCCTGTTCCTTCTTTCTGCACCTCTCTTGCCTCTTTCTGCATCTCTCTCTTGTCTCTTTCTGCACCCCTCTTGCCTCTTTCTGCACCTCATTTGCTTCTTTCTGCACTTCTCTTGCCTCTTTCTGCACCTCTTGCCTCTTTCTGCACCTCTGTTGGTACTTTCTGCACTGCTCTTGCTTCTGTCTGCTACTCTCTTGCACATTTCTGCATCCCTCTTGCCTCTTTCTGCACCTCTGTTGCTTCTTTCTGTACCTCTCTTGCCTCTGTCTGCACCCCTGTTCCCTCTTTCTGCACCTCTTTTGCCTGTTTCTGTAACTCTCTTGACTCTTTCTGCACTTCTCTTGCCTCTTTCTCCACCGCTCTTCCTTCTTTCTGCATCTCTGTTGCTTCTTTCTGCACTTATCTTGTGTCTTTCTGTACCTCTCTTGCTTCTGTCTGCACCCTGTGCCTCTTTCTGCACACCTCTTCTCTTTCTGCACTCCTCTTGCCTCTTTCTGCACCTCTTTTCCTTCTTTCTGCACTTCTTTTGTTACTTTCTCCACCTCTGTTGCTTCTTTCTGCACCCCTCTTGCCTCTTTCTGCACCCCTCTTCCCTCTTTCTGCACCTCTGTTGCTTCTTTCTGTACCCTTCTTGTCTCTTTCTCCACCCCTCTTCCTCTTTCTGCACCTCTGTTCCTTCTTTCTGCATTTCTTTTGTTTCTTTCTGCACCTCTCACTTCTTTCTGCAGTCCTCTTGCCTCTTTCTGCACCTCTCTTCCTCTTTCTGCACCCCTCTTGCCTCTTTCTGCACCTCTGTTCCTTCTTTCTGCACTTCTTTTGTTTCTTTTTGCACATCTCTTGCTTCTTTCTTCACCGCTCGTGCCTCTTTCTGCACCCCTCTTCCCTCTTTTTGCACCCTTCTTGCCTCTTTCTGCACCTCTGTTGCTTCTTTCTGCACTACTCTTGCTACTTTCTGGTACCTCTCTTGCTTCTTTCTGCACTACTCATGATTCTTTTTGCACCCCTCTTCCCTCTTCCTGCACCCCTCTTGCCTCTTTCTGCACCTCTGTTCCTTCTTTCTGGTCTTCTTTTGTTTCTTTCTGCACCTCCCTTTCTTCCTTCTGCACCACTCGTGCTTCTTTCTGCTCCCCTCTTCCCTCTTTCTGCACCCCACATGCCTCTTTCTGCACCTCTGTTCCCTCTTTCTGGTCTTCTTTTGTTTCTTTCTACACCTCTCTTGCTTCCTTCTGCACCCCTCTTGCCTCTTTCTCCACCCCTCTTACCCATTTTGCATCTCTGTTGCTTCTTTCTGCACCTCTCTTGCCTCTTTCTCCACCTCTAATATCTCTTTCTTCACTTCTCTTGCTTCTTTCTGCAACCCTCTGTGCCTATTTATGCACCTCTCTTCCCTCTTTCTGCTCCCTCTTGCCTCTTTCTGCACCTGTGTTCCTTCTTTCTGCACTTCTTTTGTTTCTTTCAGCACCTCTCACTTCTTTCTGCACCCCTTTTGCCTCTTTTTGCACCCCTCTTCCCTCTTTCTGCACCCCTCTTGCCTCTTTCTGTACCTCTGTTCCTTCTTTCTGCACTTCTTTAGTTTCTTTCTGCAGCTCACATGCTTCTTTCTGCACCCCCTTGCCTCTTTCTGCACCACTCTTCCCTCTTTCTTCACCCCATTGCCTCTTTCTGCACCTCTGTTCCTTCTTTCTGTACTTCTTTTGTTTCTTTTTGCACATCTCTTGCTTCTTTCTGCACTGCTTGTGCTTTTTCTGCACCCCTCTTCCCTCTTTTTGCACCCCTCTTGCATCTTTCTGCACCTCTGTTCTTTCTTTCTGATCTTCTTATGTTTCTTTCTGCATCTCTGTTGCTTCTTTCTGTACTTCTTTTGTTTCTTTTTGCACATCTCTTGCTTCTTTCTGCACCGCTTGTGCTTTTTCTGCACCCCTCTTCCCTCTTTTTGCACCCTTCCTGCCTCTTTCTCCACCTCTCATCCCTCTTTCTGCACCTCTGTTGCTTCTTTCTGCACTTCTCTTGCTTCTTTCTGCACCTCTGTCCCTTCTTTCTGCAACCCTTGTGCCTCTTTCTGCACCCCTCTTCCCTCTTTCTGCTCCTGTCTTCTCTCTTTCTGTACCTCTCTTGCTTCATTCTGCACTTCTCTTGTCTCTTTCTCCACCCTCCTCCCCTCTTTCTGCACATCTCTTCCCTCTTTCTGTACTTCTCTTCCCTCTTTCTGCACCTCTCCTGCCTCTTTCTGTACTTGTCTTGCCTCTTTTTGCACTTCTGCACCTTCTTGTTTCTTTCTGCACTCTCTTCTCTGTTTATCACTTCTCTTGCTTCTTTCTGCACCTCTGTTGCTTCTTTCAGCACTTCTCTTGCCTCTTTCTGCACTTCTTTTGCCTGTTTCTGCAACACTCTTGTCTCTTTCATCATTTCTCTTGCTTCTTTCTGCATCTCAGTTGCTTCTTTCTGCAGTTATCTTGCCTCTTTCTGCACCTCTGTTGATTCTTTCTGCACACCTTGTGCCTCTTTCTGCACCCCTCTTCCTGCACCTCTCTTGCCTCTTTCTGCACTTCTCTTGCCTCTTTATGCACAACTGTTGTTTTTTCTGCACTTCTCTTGCCTCTTTCTGCACCTCTGTTGCTTCTTTCTGTACGCCTCTTGCCTCTTTATGTACCCCCTTCCCTCTGTCTGCACATCTCTTCCCTCTTTCTGTACTTATTTTCCCTCTTTCTGCACCTCTCCTGCCTCTTTCTGCACCTGTCTTGCCTCTTTCTGTACTTCTCTTCCTTTTTTCTGCGCCTTTCTTGTTTCTTTCTGCACTCTCTTCTGTGTTTTATCACTTCTCTTGCTTCTTTCTGCACCTCTGTTACTTCTTTCAGCACTTCTCTTGCCTCTTTCTTCACTTCTTTTGCCTGTTTCTGCAACACTCTTGTCTCTTTCATCATTTCTCTTGCTTCTTTCTGCACCTCTGTTGCTTCTTTCTGCACTTCTCTTGCCTCTTTCTGCACCCCTCTTGTCTCTTTCTGCACCTCTGTTGCTTCTTCCTGCACTTCTCTTGCTTCTTTCTTTACTTATGTTGCTTCTTTCTGCACTCCTCTTGCCTCTTTCTGCACCCTTCTTCCCTCTTTCTGCACCTCTCTTGCCTCTTTCTGCACCCCAGTTCCCTTTTTCTGCTCCTCTCTTGCCTGTTTCTGCAACTCTCTTGCCACTTTCTGCAGTTCTCTTGTCTCCTTCTGCACCTCTGTTGCTTCTTTCTGCACTTTTCTTGCCTCTTTCTGTACCCCTCTTACCTCCTTCTGCACCTCTGTTGGTTCTTTCTGCACTTCTCTTGCCTCTTTCTGCACTTCTTTTGCCTGTGTCTGCAACACTCTTGTCTCTTTCATCATTTCTCTTGCTTCTTTCTGCCCCTCTGTTGCTTCTTTCTGCACTTCTCTTGCCTCTTTCTGTACCCCTCTTGTCTCTTTCTGCACCTCTGTTGCTTCTTTCTGCACTTCTCTTGCTTCTTTCCTTACTTATGTTGCTTCTTTCTGCACTCCTCTTGCCTCTTTCTGCACCCTTCTTCCCTCTTTCTGCACCTCTATTGCCTCTTTCTGCACCCCTGTTCCCTTTTTCTGCACCTCTCTTGCCTCTTTCTGCTCCTCTCTTGCCTCTTTCTGCACCCCTCTTGCCTCTTTTTGCACCTCTGTTGGTACTTTCTGCACTGCTCTTGCTTCTGTCTGCTACTCTCTTGCACATTTCTGCATCCCTCTTGCCTCTTTCTGCACCTCTGTTGCTTCTTTCTGTACCTCTCTTGCCTCTGTCTGCACCCCTGTTCCCTCTTTCTGCACCTCTTTTGCCTGTTTCTGTAACTCTCTTGACTCTTTCTGCACTTCTCTTGCCTCTTTCTCCACCGCTCTTCCTTCTTTCTGCATCTCTGTTGCTTCTTTCTGCACTTATCTTGTGTCTTTCTGTACCTCTCTTGCGTCTGCCTGCACCCTGTGCCTCTTTCTGCACACCTCTTCTCTTTCTGCACTCCTCTTGCCTCTTTCTGCACCTCTTTTCCTTCTTTCTGCACTTCTTTTGTTACTTTCTCCACCTCTGTTGCTTCTTTCTGCACCCCTCTTGCCTCTTTCTCCACCCCTCTTCCCTCTTTCTGCACCTCTGTTGCTTCTTTCTGTACCTTTCTTGTCTCTTTCTCCACCCCTCTTCCCTCTTTCTGCACCTCTGTTCCTTCTTTCTGCATTTCTTTTGTTTCTTTCTGCACCTCTCACTTCTTTCTGCACTCCTCTTGCCTCTTTCTGCACCCCTCTTTCCTCTTTCTGCACCCCTCTTGCCTCTTTCTGCACCTCTGTTCCTTCTTTCTGCACTTCTTTGTTTCTTTTTGCACATCTCTTGCTTCTTTCTTCACCGCTCGTGCCTCTTTCTGCACCTCTCTTCTCTCTTTTGCACCCCTCTTGCCTCTTTCTGCACCTCTGTTGCTTCTTTCTGCACTACTCTTGCTACTTTCTGGTACCGCTCTTGCTTCTTTCTTCACTCACTCATGATTCTTTTGCACCCCTCTTCCTCTTTCTGCACCCCTCTTGCCTCTTTCTGCACCTCTGTTCCTTCTTTCTGGTCTTCTTTTGTTTCTTTCTGCACCCTCCCTTTCTTCCTTCTGCACCACTCGTGCTTCTTTCTGCTCCCTCTTCCCTCTTTCTGCACCCCACTGCCTCTTTCTGCACTCTCTGTTCCTCTCTTTCTGGTCTTCTTTTGTTTCTTTCTTCACCTCTCTTGCTTCCTTCTGCACCCCTCTTGCCACTTTCTCCACCCCTGTTACCCTTTTTGCATCTCTGTTGCTTCTTTCTGTACCTCTCTTGCCTCTTTCTCCACCCCTAATATCTCTTTCTTCACTTCTCTTGCTTCTTTCTGCAACCCTTGTGCCTATTTATGCACCCCTCTTCCCTCTTTCTGCTCCCTCTTGCCTCTTTCTGCACCTGTGTTCCTTCTTTCTGCACTTCTTTTGTTTCTTTCAGCACCTCTCACTTCCTTCTGCACCCCTTTTGCCTCTTTTGCACCCCTCTTCCCTCTTTCTGCACCCCTCTTGCCTCTTTCTGTACCTCTGTTCCTTCTTTCTGCACTTCTTTAGTTTCTTTCTGCAGCTCACATGCTTCTTTCTGCACCCCCTTGCCTCTTTCTGCACCACTCTTCCCTCTTTCTTCACCCCATTGCCTCTTTCTGCACCTCTGTTCCTTCTTTCTGTACTTCTTTTGTTTCTTTTTGCACATCTCTTGCTTCTTTCTGCACCGCTTGTGCTTTTTCTGCACCTCTTCCCTCTTTTTGCACCCCTCTTGCCTCTTTCTGCACCTCTGTTCTTTCTTTCTGATCTTCTTATGCTTCTTTCTGCATCTCTGTTGCTTCTTTCTGTACTTCTCTTGTTTCTTTCTGCACATCTCTTGCTTCTTTCTGCACCGCTTGTGCTTTTTCTGCACCCCTCTTCCCTCTTTTTGCACCCCTCCTGCCTCTTTCTCCACCTCTCATCCCTCTTTCTGCACCTCTGTTGCTTCTTTCTGCACTTCTCTTGCTTCTTTCTGCACCTCTGTCCCTTCTTTCTGCAACCCTTGTGCCTCTTTCTGCAACCCTCTTCCCTCTTTCTGCTCCTGTCTTCTCTCTTTCTGTACCTCTCTTGCTTCATTCTGCACTTCTCTTGCCTCTTTCTCCACCCTCCTCCCCTCTTTCTGCACATCTCTTCCCTCTTTCTGTACTTCTCTTCCCTCTTTCTGTACTTCTCTTCCCTCTTTCTGCACCTCTCCTGCCTCTTTCTGTACCTGTCTTGCCTCTTTTTGCACTTCTGCTCCTTTCTTGTTTCTTTCTGCACCTCTGTTGCTTCTTTCTGCACTCCTCTTGCCTCTTTCTGTACCTCCTTCCTCTGTCTGCACATCTCTTCCTCTTTCTGTACTTCTTTTCCTCTTTCTGCACCTCTCTGCCTCTTTCTGCACCTGTCTTGCCTCTTTCTGTACTTCTCTTCCTTTTTTCTGCGCCTTTCTTGTTTCTTTCTGCACTCTCTTCTGTGTTTTATCACTTCTCTTGCTTCTTTCTGCACCTCTGTTACTTCTTTCAGCACTTCTCTTGCCTCTTTCTGCACTTCTTTTGCCTGTTTCTGCAACACTCTTGTCTCTTTCTATCATTTCTCTTGCTTCTTTCTGCATCTCTGTTGCTTCTTTCTGTACTTCTCTTGCCTCTTTCTGCACCTGTCTTGTCTCTTTCTGCACCTCTGTTGCTTCTTCCTGCACTTCTCTTGCTTCTTCCCTTACTTATGTTGCTTCTTTCTGCACTCCTCTTGCCTCTTTTCTGCACCCTTCTTCCCTCTTTCTGCACCTCTCTTGCCTCTTTCTGCACCCCTGTTCCCTTTTTCTGCACCTCTCTTGCCTGTGTCTGCAACTCTCTTGCCACTTTCTGCAGTTCTCTTGTCTCCTTCTGCACCTCTGTTGCTTCTTTCTGTACTTCTCTTGCCTCTTTCTGCACCCGTCTTGTCTCTTTCTGCACCTCTGTTGCTTCTTCCTGCACTTCTCTTGCTTCTTCCCTTACTTATGTTGCTTCTTTCTGCACTCCTCTTGCCTCTTTCTGCACCCTTCTTCCCTCTTTCTGCACCTCTCTTGCCTCTTTCTGCACCCCTGTTCCCTTTTTCTGCACCTCTCTTGCCTGTGTCTGCAACTCTCTTGCCACTTTCTGCAGTTCTCTTGTCTCCTTCTGCACCTCTGTTGCTTCTTTCTGTACTTCTCTTTCCTCTTTCTGCACCCCTCTTGCCTCCTTCTGCACCTCTGTTGGTTCTTTCTGCACTTCTCTTGCCTCTTTCTGCACTTCTTTTGCCTGTTTCTGCAACACTCTTGTCTCTCATCATTTCTCTTGCTTCTTTCTGCACCTCTGTTGCTTCTTTCTGCACTTCTCTTCCCTCTTTCTGTAATCCTCTTGTCTCTTTCTGCACCTCTGTTGCTTCTTTCTGCACTTCTCTTGCTTCTTTCCTTACTTATGTTGCTTCTTTCTGCACTCCTCTTGCCTCTTTCTGCACCCTTCTTCCCTCTTTCTGCACCTCTATTGCCTCTTTCTGCACCCCTGTTCCCTTTTTCTGCACCTCTCTTGCCTCTTTCTGCTCCTCTCTTGTCTCTTTCTGCACCCCTCTTGCCTCTTTCTGCACCTCATTTGCTTTTCTCTGCACTTCTCTTGCCTCTTTCTGCACACCTCTTGCCTCTTTTTGCACCTCTGTTGGTTCTTTCTGCACTGCTCTTGCTTCTGTCTGCTACTCTCTTGCACATTTCTGCATCCCTCTTGCCTCTTTCTGTACCTCTGTTGGTTCTTTCTGTACCTCTCTTGCCTCTGTCTGCACCCCTGTTCCCTCTTTCTGCACCTCTTTTGCCTGTTTCTTTAACTCTCTTGCCTCTTTCTGCACTTCTCTTGCCTCTTTCTCCACCCCTCTTCCTTCTTTCTGCATCTCTGTTGCTTCTTTCTGCACTTATCTGTGTCTTTCTGTACCTCTCTTGCTTCTGTCTGCACCCCCTGTGCCTCTTTCTGCACACCTCTTCTCTTTCTGCACTCCTCTTGCCTCTTTCTGCACCTCTGTTCCTTCTTTCTGCACTTCTTTTGTTACTTTCTACACCTCTGTTGCTTCTTTCTGCATCCCTCTTGCCTCTTTCTCCACCCCTCTTCCCTCTTTCTGCACCTCTGTTGCTTCTTTCTGTACCTTTCTTGTCTCTTTCTCCACCCCTCTTCCCTCTTTCTGCACCTCTGTTCCTTCTTTCTGCACTTCTTTTGTTTCTTTCTGCACCTCTCACTTCTTTCTGCACCCCTCTTGCCTCTTCCAGCACCCCTCTTCCCTCTTTCTGCACCCCCTCTTGCCTCTTTCTGCACCTCTGTTCCTTCTTTCTGCACTTCTTTTGTTTCTTTTCGCACATCTCTTGCTTCTTTCTGCACCTCTTGTGCCTCTTTCTGCACCCCTCTTCCTTCTTTTTGCACCCCTCTTGCCTCTTTCTGCACCTCTGTTGCTTCTTTCTGCACTACTCTTGCTTCTTTCTGTACCTCTCTTGCTTCTTTCTGCACCACTCATGCTTCTTTTTGCACCCCTCTTCCCTCTTTCTGCACCCCTCTTGCCTCTTTCTGCACCTCTGTTCCTTCTTTCTGGTCTTCTTTTGTTTCTTTCTGCACCTCTCTTGCTTCTTTATGCACCCCTCTTGCCACTTTCTCCCCCCCTGTTATCCCTTTTTGCATCTCTGCTGCTTCTCTCTACACTTCCTTTGCTTCTTTATGCACCTCTGTCCCTTCTTTCTGCAACCCTTGTGCCTCTTTCTGCACCCCTCTTCCCTCTTTCTGCTCCCCTCTTGTCTCTTTATGCACCTCTCTTGCTTCTTTCTGCACCCCTTGTGCCTATTTCTGCACCCCTCTTCCCTCTTTTTGCACTCCTCTTGCCTCTTTCTGCACCTCTGTTCTTTCTTTCTGCACTTCTTCTGTTTCTTTCTGCACCTCTCTTGCTTCTTTCTGTACCCCTTTTGCCTCTTGCCTCTTTCTCCACCCCTGTTCCCTCTTTCTGCACCTCTGTTGCTTCTTTCTGCACTTCTCTTGCCTCTTTCTCCACCCTCCTTCCCTCTTTCTGCACCTCTGTTGCTTCTTTCAGCACTTCTCTTGCTTCTTTCTGCATTTCTCGTGCCTCTTTTTGTACCCCTTGTGCTTCTTTCTGCACCACTCTTCCCTCTTTCTGCACCTCTCGTGCATCTTTCTGTCCTTCTCTTGCCTCTTTCTGCACCAGTGTTGTTTTTTTCTGCACTTCTCTTGCCCCTTTCTGCTCCTCTGTTGCTTCTTTCTATACCCCTCGTGCCTCTTTCTGCACCCCTTGTGCCTCTTTCTGCGCCCCTCTCCCTTCTTTTTGCACCTCTCTTGCCTCTTTCTGTACTTCTCTTGCCTCTTTCTGCACCACTGTTGTTTTTTTCTGCACTTCTCTTGCCTCTTTCTGCACCTCTGTTGCTTCTTTCTGCACCCCTCTTGCCTCTTTCTATACCCCCTTCCCTCTGTCTGTACATCTCTTCCTTCTTTCTGTACTTCTCTTCCCTCTTTCTGCACTTCTCTTCTCTCTCTCTGCACCCCTATTGCCTCTGTCTGCACCTCACTTGCCTCTTTCTGCACCTCTCCTGTCTCTGTGTGCACCTCTCTTGCCTCTTTCTGCTCCTCTCTTGCCTCTTTCTGCACCCCTCTTGCCTCTTTCTGCACCCCTCTTGCCTCTTTCTGTACCTCATTTGCTTTTTTCTGCACTTGTTTTGCCTCTTTCTGCACCCCTCTTGCCTCTTGCGGCCTGCTTGCCAGGGGCATCAAGTTCCAGAATTCACTCAAGTGTGTCTGGCAGTGTGTTGCGTCCGCAAGCCAGGTTTTGGGCAGTGGTGCAGGCTTGCGGCCCCAGTGGATCACCACTCTACGTCTGGCCAATTCCAGCAGCATTGCGACCAATCTGCAGCTAGCATCCGGGACCGTCTTGACATATCCCAGTAAACAGGTGAGGGGGTCTGGTGCAATGTTTTCCGAGGTGACGGCGCTGATAATTTCATACACTGCCTGCCAGTAGTCAGCTATCCTTGAACATGTCCAGGCCAGGTGTATGAATGTTGCGTCGGGCACCGAGCAGCGTGCGCATCTCGTATCCGCAACCAGGCACATTCTATAAAGTGCAACTGTGGTGCGGTATAGTCTGTGCAGAAATTTAAAATGTATCAGTCTTAGTCGGTATTTGGGGAGAGTCTTTCAGTCTGCTTGCAGCAGTATTGCTATTGTTCTGGTGATGGTCCAGTAGCTAAGTCTACCATCCATACACGTCACGCGCTCTAGGGATCCGTCGGGGAGGCTGCAAGGGTTAGCACATTCAGCCTGGTTACGCACATTCAGCCTGGTTACAAGTTTGCGAGGGGATGAAGTGGTGTTAATGTATTAGAGTGCTGCATTGGACGATGGGGAGTCTGGGAATGCACCGTTAATGATTCTGCAGGTCGCTCTGATTTGATAATACAGCAAGTTGTCAAGCAGTGTGAGCGGCATAGTGGTGGTGCGCTCAGGGAGGGAGAGGAACCGCCCATTGGGGTAAAGGTCGGCGTTGGTGCGTATACCCAGGGATGCAGCCCGGCGTGCCATCCATCTAGTTTGCAGTGGAGGGAAGGAGGGATTGTCTGCCAATTGCATCGCCGGCGCATATAGAGTGTCATCCCCTGTGTGTCTGCGGATGACCTCCCACGCTCAGCGCATACACTCGACTGTGTTAATTTCGTGTCTAGGAGCTTTGTACGGCAGAAACAGTGCTGTCTGGAGCGGCTAGGGGGAGGCAAGGTCCACCTCGACTGCCACAAGGGGTTGGAAGGGTGTTGGGTGTAGCTAAAAGTGAAGGAAGCGAGCTTGAGTGCAGTGTGCATAGATCTTGAAATTTGGGCCCCCATTCTTCATAGGGGATGCGCGGTTGCCGGCTAGCCCATAATAAGGTAATTATGTTTGAGCGTAGCCTCTTAAAGAATTGTGAGGTGAGGGGGATTGGAATAGTCATAAACAGGTATAATAGCTTCAGCAGTACCACCATTTTGGCGATGCGACCCGCCAGGGAGAGTGGGAGATGTTTCCATACAAGAATTTTGGTTTCCAGCCATTCCATGGTCCTACCGAAGTTTGCTTTGCAATGCTCCTCCGGATCCCTGCTCAGCCATATACCTAGGTACTTGAATGGCTCCGCGGCCCATTTTATCGGGTACTCCATGGGGAAGGAGAGTGTCATATCGGTAAGGGGAAAGAGGATTGACTTGTTCCAATTTATTTGCACCCCGGAATAGCCTCCAAATCGTATCACTTATCTCGTCATTGGTACCAGGTTAGTCTGCGGCTCACGTATGTATAACGCAACGTCGTCCGCATACATAGAGGTCACCAAGCTGTGGGTCGAGAAACCAATGCCTCGCTGTGTGTGGTGCTGGCGCAGCTGAACTGCAAGTGGCTCCATCGCAATGGCGAACAGCATCGGCGAGGGCGGACATCCCTGTCATGTGCCCCTAGTGATTGCTATGGGATCCGTGATTTGTCCATTAATTTTAATGCGTGTTGAGGGCAGGGTGTATAACAGCTTGATTTTATGAATGAAGCCTAAGCTGAAGCCCAAGCGGCCAAGCAGCGAGAAAAGGAATGGCCACTCTAAGGAATCAAATGCCTTAGTGGCGTCTAACAGGGTGGCCACCGCGGGCAGAGATGGGTTGATTTGGTGCATTATAGAAAAGATGGTGCGCAGGTTGTGCGACGTGGTGCGGCCTGGTATAAAGCCAGATTGATCTGGGCGGATTATCAGGGGCATGAGCGGGAGAAGCAAATTTGCTAACAATTTTGCATATATCTTATTGTCAGTGTTGATTAATGATAAGGGGCAATATGAGTCGCAACATTCAGGCGCTTTATCCGGTTTGAGAATAAGTGTGATTAGTGCCTCGTGGAGAGTAGGTGGAAAGTGGCCGGTAGTAACAGACTCACTGTACATGTTGGCAAGGTGTGGAATTAGGATAGAAGCATACTCTTTATAGAACATGGGCGTAGGCCCATCCGATCCTGGTGCTTTGTCGCCCGGAAGGCCAGTAATGATCTGTGCGATCTCCTCGGTAGTGAATGGGGCATCCAGGTAGTGTCGGTGCCCAGCACTGAGCCACAGCAGCTCCTTTGAGTCAAAGTATTGCTCTATGATGTCATGTGGTGTCTCAGTCCCGGCGGTGTATAGGTGAGAGTAGAATGACGTAATTCTAGGGATTATTTCACTGGGGGACGTGGTTATTCCCGCAGTGTCATCCACCAATTCTGTTACATATGAGGAGGCGTGCGTCCTTCTCAGTAGTTTTGCCAGGGTTTTGCCAGGGTGATCTCCCTCCCCATACCGGGGGGCCTTCGCCTCACGGTCAAGATATGTCACTTTGCGTTCGGCCTCAGTGTGGTATTTGGTCAGCTTATCCCTTATGTCTGCCAATATAGCGGGGGTAGGGTCAGTAGTGTATCTTTGGTCTAGTGTTTTTATTTCCGCCTCCAGTCGCTCCAGGGTACCTCGAATAGATTGGAGCACACCTGACTGCTTGGTGATGCACACCCCCCGAATCACCACCTTAAAGGTTTCCCAGAGGACAGAGGACGATTCCACCGAACCAGTGTTCAGCTCAAAGAAGTCGACAATGGCTCCACGCAGTTCCTTCTTAAATGCGGCATCTCACAGCGCAAAAGGGGCAAGCGCCATGCGAACATACGTTGGGAGGTGAGCGGGATGCGCTGGGTCAGGCGCACTGGGGAATGGTCCGATAGGGTACGCACCATATGCTCAACGGACGAGGCCCAGCATGCGGCATCCCTAGTGACCAGCCACAGGTCAATGCGGTACCAAGAGCCATGCGTGTTGGAAATGCAGGTGCCCTCACATCTATTAGGGTGGGTGTGTCGCCAGGCGTCAACCAGAGTATTGTCTTGCATAAGTGTGAGCAATGTAGAGGTGGCCTGAGTGTGCTGTAAACGCGCGCCAGAGCAGTCCAGTGTGTTTTGCAGTGCGATATTAAAATCCCCGCCCCATATCAGTGGGTAGGGGCCGATTGAGGAGATCAGTTTCCACATATGGAGGTAAAAATCTGAATCGTCCGTGTTCGGGCCATACACGGCTGCCAATATTAGGGGCTGGGCATAGAGTGTCCACGCCAGCACCACATATCTGCCTTCAGTGTCTATGTGGGTTTGCGTTGCCTGCCAGGGCAGGTCCTTCCTGAGCAGTATAGTGACGCCTCTTGCATAGCTAGAATAGACCGAGGAGTAGGAGATGCCCCAATAGCGAGTGCGCAATTTAGCCGTGATGTTGGCTGCGAGGTCTGAGTCTCTTGTAGGAAGCATACGTTGATCTTGTGTCTAGCAAGATATGTGTGCATAAGTCGTGCTTTGTGGTAGTTGTTCATGCCTCTAATGTTCCATGTTAAAAATGTCACCTCAGCCATGCGCAAAATCTGATGTGAGTATAGTGGTGTGTCGTCCATTGTCAATCTTAGAGCATGGGGATGGGGGTACCATTGAGCACACTACAACTACCAGTGATTGCAATCAGCGCCATATTCAAAAAGTCAAAAAGGTGCAAAAATGTAACAGAGCCCAGGGAAATGAATGTAGCACCTCATATCCTCTAAGAACTACCCATCCCTTCCCCCCTCCCACTCCAACCCCCCAACTAGGTTGAGACTCATTCCTCCCCCACCCAACGAAACTCAACTTGGAAGATGCTAGTAGATCATGGGAATTATCCCTATGGGGTGCGTGGGCTCATCCAGACTTCCCCCTTGCCAGTGAGGCAGGGTGGCCGAACGACATTGTTCGCAGACAGGAGCAGTGTGTAAGAATCTAGCTAGCAACAATCAAACAGATGCAAGGTGTAGTATCCTCAGGTCATGTCATTGTGTTCCCTGTACCTAGCTGCTCATGTTGAGGAACGATAAAGAAATGAGGGCCGAGATACGGCAGGATGTCTGCTTGCTGGAGGTCAATGACCTCCAGCAAGCAGACGGCTGCAGTCTTGCTGATAGCACGCAATGCACGTGCCCCATGGAACTCCATCCATAATTAGGAATCGTTTTACAAACCCACTGAGAAGCAGACATCCTGCCGTATCTCGGCCCTCATTTCTTTATCGTCCACGAACCATAAGCCACGCCCTGAGTTCCTACATTGATACTGACCTATACTGTCGAGTTACATCCTCTGCACTGCATTATCCTCTTTTTCGCCGGCCTACACACTCAACAGGGAACCCGGCTGGGTCTCCCTGTGAGTATCTTTCTTTTACTTCACTCACGGTTGGCACATTTTCTTCACTCAAGCTGAGCGATTGATAATTCAGATGTCCCCACAATTATAGGTCCTGATGAGACCCTACATTCTAGAAAGGGTCGAAACGCCGTCGACAGTAATGATGAAAGCGAACCACTGATTCAGCACTTATTATTGTATAAAGTCGCTGTATAATTTGTAAAAATTTCAGAAATGGTCGTTTTTGGTAGAAATAATCCTTTAAACCTTGTAAATATTGTCACACTATGTCACGTAACTTTTAGGTTCTTGTAACACTTGGGACACTTTGCACAACTGCCTATATATTTTTTTGTATAATATTTGAGTAATACATACATAAGTGTTCAATGAGACTTTTGCTGTTTTTGGTCCTTTCTTTCTGACATCATTCTAACCCCTTTATCGTGATTGCGCATCACAATATCTATATATGTATATATCATTCCACAGGAACCGTTGTTTTCTTGTATTATTCAATTACCCTGGTTCCATAGTGAGTAGGGTTCCCTTGTTTTCCATTTTCGGCTCTACGGATTCTGGCAGATTAGTTTGTTCGGCCGGCAGAGCTCGCTCAGAGTGCAGCCATCTTGCCGCTGGTGAAACCACGCCACAAAAAATCCAATACTTAATGGTATCCCCTTAGAAAGGGGTCATCTTTTTGATTATTTAGGAATGACTCTTGATGAGAGTATGAATTGGGGACACCATGTCACTAGACGAAAATTAAAACTAGGTCACCAGATAGGGGGACTATTGAAGCTACACAAAGGGTCTTTCAGCATAGTTATCTCCCCAGCAGTACAGATTTATACCATCCAAGTACTAGGGTAGCTCTTTATGGGGCAGAGATATTGGGACATAAAAAGACTAAAGAGCTCGAGTTGGAGGAGAATCCCTTTTTGAGGTCAATAATGAGTCTCCCAATAAGTACGCCATTAACACCTCTAAAAACTTGACTCTGGGTTGAGACCAATTTCAGATCAAATAGAATTAAGACCTTTATTATTGTGGAGAAGGCTCTGGGCTACCCCAGAGCTGTCGCTTTATTGTAGTGGTCTAGTAGAAATCCTTAAGAACCCGTGCTCTGCTCGATTCCCCTGGATTAAGCATATAAGAGAAAGTTTTAAGGGGATGGGTCTTCTAGATTTATGGAGTGACCCAGGGGGTTCAGGTCCTACAAGCTGTCTAATCTCAATGCCTCCGATGCACATGACACATTATTCTGCTTTTTTTTTTTACAGCATAAAGAAGATCATTATTTAATAGAACCATTATTCAATATTGTTGAACCCAGGATGGCTAAAAAATTGTATGTACAATTTAGGTTTAGAACATTGCCTCTTCGTGCATTCATACCGGGCTGGTCAGGAGCAGATAACCCTAACGACCCAAGTTGCCCTAGCTGTGGGCATGATAATGAATCAGTGCCCCATTTGTTTTTTTCTTGCCCTAGTTATAGTAAACCTAGGTCGAAATGGTTAGTTCCCATTTGTAGGAACCTGGGCACTAGAAACCATGAGGTGGCCCTTAGGATTTTACAAATGAACCCAGCCCGCCCTCTGGTTTTCACAGTTTCAAGATTTTTATTGAGTTCCTGGTTTTTAAGAATGCATAATTTTCCTATATAATTGGGGCTACCTTTTTAAGTGGTGCTAGGGAGTATAAATGCATGATCAATTTTATTATTATTTTTAACTAGACTTTGCTTGATTTTAGCTAATGAATGTCTTAATCTTTGACTGTTTGTATGTTAAGTTAATTATGTATCTCTTTTATGGTATATCGAGAACCGAAATAAAGAGTAACATGATGATGATGTATGGTTTTGTGTGTGTAGAATCTGAACCTAACTATAACCTCCCTGTAACCTTTGGTTTTTAATGAATTTCTAAAGTTTTTAAATTATATTTCCTAACTATAATGTCCTTTTAACCTCTGATTTTTTCAATGAATTTCTACAGCTTTTTAATGCTATTTCCTAACTATAACATCCCTGTAACGTTTGGTTTTTTTCCGTGAATTTCTAGGGCTATTTTAATGTAAAGTGATATTTAATGACCATATGTTAATCCAACTGCCACCACACATGGCCTTCGGCCATGCACGGTGTGGGGTTGGCTGCAGGGCCTGGCCTGTGGCCATAACCCTCAACCAACCCCCTGCATGCAGCCAACCCCATGCAGTGCACAGCCATAGGCACGCAGGCTACTCCCTGGACCAATTTTGGGCCCAAGGACCCCATCTTCAGGACTTGGACAATAATTAATGTGAGAGGAGGCCACGCAGCACGCTTCTTCGGGCTGATTTTTGCCCCTGGGACCCAGTCAATAATTATTGGGGGTGGGAAGCCATGAGGACCCCTCCCTGGGCTGATTTTGGCCCCTTGGTCCCCATCCCCCGGGGCCAGGCCAATAAAGCGTGGGTGCTTTTGTGAGGGCCATGGGGAGAACACCAATACCCCCGTGACCCCAGTCAGCCCCGGCATTGCTCCCACGAGCAGGGTGCAGCAAAAAATGCTGCTACCTGCGGGAGTAATGCTTTCATCTGTTTCCATGCCCGCTTCAGTGCAGTGCAGGGAAACAGATGAAAAGTCTGCTCCCAGCGGATGGGAGCATTACTTACTGTTCGCTCTTGCTTGGTGGGAGCTTTAATTTTCTCCTGTCAAGCAAGAGCAAACAGAGGTTTCCCTGCACTAGTGTGGGCAGAGAAACCACTATCTCCCGGGAGTGGGCACCCTGGGACATAGCATGAGCCGGCCCTGAGGGATGAGGTTCAACGGCCATTAATGACTCAAGGAGGGGGGCCTGTACCATTAAATACACAACCAAGCCCTGGGGATGGGGTCAGTGGGGCTGAAATAGACTCAGGAGAGGGGCAGCATGGCTCCCCTCCCCCTTTGTCTTATTGGCTGGGCCCTGGGGATGGGGTCCCCAGGGCCAAAATCAGCACCTTAAGGGAGGTGTGTGCCCCCTCCCAATATATTTGAGAGGATCCAGGGGAGGGGGTCCCTGGGGCTGAAATCGGCCCGGGAGGGGGGGTGAACGCCCACCTACCAATATATTTGAAAGGCCGGGGAATGGGTAGCCGGGGCCGAATTCAGCCCTGGGAGAAGAGCCACGCATGCCCCCTCCTTCAATTGTACTTTTAAAACCACCCCCGGGACCTGGCCCACTCAAGGGGCATAAAGGAATTTTTATTTTTTATAAAAACATTTTTGACCTCAGGTGGGGTCTTTCCTGCCCCTTAGTCTTTTTTATGTTTTTTCTTGGGACTCGGACTCAGTTGAAGTGGTGGCAGTCAAACAGATTACACCATGAGATCTGTCAGATCCATGGGGAGTCCACATCCCTAGATGTCCCGAAATGTATTTTTTCTTTAATAACGCCAAAAGTACTGAACAGATTTACACCAAATTACAAAAAAGGCTCTTTCTGGATGGAGAGCTAGCTTTCTGCCAAACTAAGTGTGATTCTGTCTACGGTTTGGGCTAAATTCCTCACGGGGAATTGCATGGGGAAAAAGCGTTTTGTCAAGTGATGTCATTTGAAATGTCATCAGTGATGTCATCAGTGATGTCACTGACCATGTCATGAGTGATGCAATATGTGAGGTCAAAAGCAGTGCATTGCTGTGGCATTAGTTATAGTTAGATCAGGTAACTATAACTGCTGAATTTCACTTATTTTGTACAAGTGAAATCTGAGCCTAACTATAACGTCACTGTAACCTTTGTTTTTTTTCAGTGAATTTCTAAGGTTTTTAAAATTCAATTTACTAGCTATAACGTCCCTATACCCTTCATTCTTTAAGGGAATTTCTATGATATTTTTAAATTGTAGTTGCATTTGCAGAGTGGTAAAGGGGATGGGATCTCTGACCAGCTCTCAGGAATCTGCTGTGTCGCAGTAACTGGAGGTAACAGGAGGGATTCCTGGACCCCAAGGACCCTCATCATCCAAGACGAATTCACTACCCAAGCATTAGTGTGCCAGGAGGTGCACTTACAGAGTGGTGGAGAAAGGGGACAGGGCTTCCGACCAGCTGACCGCAATCCCACTGTGTGGGACTTACTGGAGGTAACAGGAGGGGTTCTTGGCCCCCAAGGACCCTCAGCAGCCAAGGGGACATCATCCCCCTACTAGTAGTGCACCAGGAGGAGTGTTTGCAGAGTGCTGGAGAAAAGGGGCGGGCCCCCAGCGACTTGCCAGGATTTTTTTTCTCTCATTTATTAGGGGAGGGGGCAGTGTGGCCCCCCTTCCCTTGGCTGATTTAGCCCCCGGTGCAACCAGTTCCATTAAATCAATACAGTAGATCTAAATGTGACTGTAGCAAGGATGCATTTTCTGTCACATTTCAGGTGTTCATCCTTGGTTTCCTTATTTCCCTCTTACCTTTTCTATTTTCTGCCATACTGTTTGTACCTGTGTTTCCTGGTTTTCGTTCATGGAAGGATTCCATGCTGTCAGCTCATCTTGCCTATTTACCAGTTCTTCACGCCCAGAGGCGGCTGGTTTCCTTATCTGAACGCGTAGAGGCAACTTGGTTCTGGAAGACTGCCTACAAGTGTATTCCGTTAAGTGTCCCATCTTCATCTCTAAGGACTCCACGCGGCGCTTGCACAGCACTACAACCTTCCGTTTCCGTGCTCCTGCTGGATGGGCCAAAGATTTTCTATGGATTTTTGAACTTTCTACTTCATTTGGTAGATAAGTCCAGTGGGCATTGTTGTTTTTCCCTTCTTTTAGGGGGGATTAAGTGCACTATTCCCTCTTAAGCTTTTTGTTATATCTTTTGCCCTCATATCCTCATTGGCTACGCAGTACTGCAGAACTTTGAAGAAATGCTTTCAGTACAGCCATGGTTTGCCTTATTTCAGCATTGAGTACTGGAATTCTGCCTTTTGTTTTTCTGGTTTATGGAAGTATATATGATTTATTGAAGTTCTTCTTTTTGAGTGACCTACAAGGAACCTTTGGGTGAGCCACCAACAATTATCTTCAGTTGTGACATATGTGTGTGTGCTCTTGTTTTCTACTGGATATCATTGATATACCACACTGAATCTTCTTTTTTCTTCTCCTATTTTTAAGGTATTCCCGCTGACGTTTTTCCCTGGAACTCATAATGAGGAGTCATAGATGCACCTCAACTGTTGTCAACATTCCGAATACCTGAATTCTTCCCTTGTTTCCCTGTTTACCTTCTTTCCCTCAGTTCTTTTCCGCCCACTGCTGTTTTTCCAGTCAGTGTGGAGGGCAAAGCATTCAGGGAGGGGTTGGGCTCTCTCCGCTTCCGCAGTACCTGGTTTTTCAGGTGAATAGACCTTGAACACCCGGTGACCCCATTCCCCAGGACCAGGCCATTTTTTTGTTGTAAAATTAGTGGTGGGGGGCCTTTGCTGCCACCCTCCCTGGCTGATTTCAACCCTGGGGACCCCATCCCATGGGGCCTGGCCTCTCTTCTGGGTGGCCTGGTCCCACCCAGGGCACACAGTTACTTTTGTTGGGGACCGTGGGGGAGCCTCAAGACCCCCGCGGTCCCTGCTGGCTCCCCACCTCCTGCAGGAGCCAGCATTGCTTTCACAGAGAGGGAGCTGCTAAACATGCAGCTCCCTCTCAGTGAAAGTAATTTCCCTCCTCTTCCAGCAAGCAAGAGCACATTTAATGCTCTTGCTTGCTGGAAGCGGAGCGGTTGCTATGGGTTGGCAGGAGCAGTATAGCTCCTGCCAAGGCATAGCAAACAGCTATGTACCGGGGTGGGTACCACGGGACATAGCAGGAGCTGGCCCTGCAGGGTGGTGGTCCCCAGGGCCATGTATGGCTCCAGGAGGGGGGCTGCGTGGCCCTCCTCCTTTCTTTTTGCCAAGGGGAGATGGTGGTCCCCAGGGTTGCGGGGGGTCTGTGTTGTCCCCCTGCATTCAATTTAAGAAAAGCCCTGAGGTGGTGGTGGTCTCCAGGGCTGCAGGGAGTCCAAGTGGCCCTGCATTGTTTAAACATAAAAGCCCTGGGAAGGTGGTGGTTCCCGCGTTCAGGGGTTTGAGAGTCCCGCCATTTAAAAACAAATAAGCCCCAGGGAGGCAATATGGGCCTCCCTCGCATTGATTTGTAAAGAATCCTCAGGCAGGTGGTGGTCTCTGGGGCATAAAAAGCCAGCAGCTTTCAAGACAGCAGCTGAAGTGGGTAGCAAACTAGTTTTGAAAAGTTGGTGAGGATTCATCAAACAACGCCAAAGTTATTGGCAAATGAAAAAACTCTCTTCCTATGGAAACTACATCCTAACTATAACTACTGGTGACCATTAGTAGGTGATATATATATATATATTGCCTACTGGCAGTCGCCAGTAGGTAGTTATAGTTAGGGCCTTGTTTCTATTCAAAAAGCTATTTTTCTTTTGCCAATATCTTTGGCGCCGTTTGACGAATCTTTGCGAAATTTTTGAAACTAATGGCCCGCTCAGGTCAGCTCCTGTCTTGAAAGTTTCAGGGTGATTCGTCAAGCAGAAGCCGAGAGAAAAGGGGGGTCCCAAAACATGTTTTCTCCATGTTAATTTCCGTAGGAAACTTTTGTCGCAGCTACAGCCCGAACTGCTGAACGGACTTACACCAAATTTGGCAGAGAGGTAGCTCTTGGTCCAGAGTGCACTCTGCTTTAAATGGTGTAAATCCATTCAGTAGTTCCTGAGAAATTCATATATTAAAAAATATGGATATCTGGTGACCGCAGTGGCTCTGCAAACCCTCCCGAGCACGAGCTTGACTCTGATTGGCAGCCATCTGGTGACTCGAGAACCGAGTCACAAGAAAAAAGTTGAAAAAAGAAAAAAAGGGGGCAGGGTAGAAACACCCTGACCCCCTAGGCCTGCTGTTTTTTTTTTAATTTATGGCGGGATTCACGTAGGGTCTGAAAATCCCACAAACTTTTTTTTAAAAACGAAGCGCGGTCTCCCGCGCTCTGTTTCTTTTAAGCCCCTGGGTGGGCCAGGTCCCTGTGGCAATGGTTAATTATTATGCTGGGGCCCACGGGGGCCCCGCAGCCCCAGGGACCACCACCTCCCTGGGGCTTTCATAATAATGTGCAGGGGCACGCGCCCCCCGCAGCCCCAGGGACCGCCACCTCCCTGGGGCTTTTTATAAAATATACGTGGGGGGGCTCCATCCCCCCACGCTGCCCCGGAGACTGCCACATCCCCGGGGCATTCCTTTATTATGTTAATTATTATGCGGGGGCCCATGGGGGCCTTTGCAGCCCCGGGGACCGCCACCTCCCCAGGGCTTTTTATAAAAAATGCATGGGGTGGGCTCCTGCCCCCCCATGCTGCCCCGGGGACCACCACCTCCCTGGGGCATTCCTTTATTTTGTGTGGGGGCCCTCACGGGCCTCCTCAAGCCCCGGGGACTGCCACCTCCCGGGGCTTCAAACTTGATCGGAGAGGGGGACCGCGCAGCCCTCCATGGCCTTGGGGACTGCCACCCCCCAGGGCTGGCTCCAGCAATGTCCCTGGGTGCCCATCCCCGGGACATTGCAGTTTGCTATGGCAGGGCAGGAGCACTGCTCCCGCCCTGCCAAAGCAAACTTCTGCTTCGCTTCATAGAAGTGAGAGCAGGAAAACTGCTCTCGCTTCCATGAAGCAAAGCAGATTTGCTTTTGGGCAAAGGGAGCTGCATGTTAGCAGCACCCCTTGTCCAAATGCAATGCCGGCTCCTGCAGGAGGCGGGGAGCCGGCAGGGAGCGTGGGGTCATTGGGTCCCCAACGTGAGGCCAGGCCCCAGGGTATGGGGTCCCCCAGGCCAAAAATGGCCCAGGAGGAGGGCCACTAGGCCCACTCCCTTTAAATATTTTTTTAAAGGATTGGCCGTGCCCCGGGCGATGGGGTCCCCGGGGCTACATCGGCCTCAGGAGGGGGGCCGCACGGCCTCCCTCCAATTTTATTTAATTTTTTTTTAAAAGGGCAGGCCCGGGGGATGGGGTCCCTGGGGCCAAAACTGGCCCAGGGAAGGGGGGCCACGCGGCCCCCTTCTTTAAAACAATATATATATATTTTTTTTTAAAAGGCCGGGTCCCAGGGGATGGGGTCCCCGGGGACACAATCGGCCTGAGGAGGGGGGCCATACGGCTCCCCTCCCCTCTAAAGATATTAAAATAAAGAAAGGCCTCAGGCCCCCTCCCTTTTCAATTTTTTTTTTTTTTAAATAAACAATAGCTCAGGCCTTAGGGGATGGGGTGCCCGGGGCCCAAAAGGGTTAAGGAAAGGGGGGCCATGCAGCCTCCCTTCCTAAAATATTTTTTTTTTATGGAACTGGTAAGTCACCGGAGGCCCCGCCCCCTCCCTGCACCACTCTGCAAACAGGCCTCCTGGCCCTTTCTGGGTTGAGGGATTAAGTCCCCTTCAATCCTAAGGGTCCTTAGGGGGCAATTAGCCCACCAGGTACCTCCAGTAAGCCCCACACAGTGGGGATGCTGAGAGGTGGTCCGAGGCCACACCCCTTTTTACACCGCTCTGCAAACACACCTCTTGGTGCACTGCTGGTGGGGCAAAAAGGTCCTCTTGTGTCCTAAGGACCTCAGGATCAAAGTGGACTTCATCCCCCAAACAGCAGTACGCCAGGAGGTGCGTTTGCAGAGTGGTGTAAAAAGGGGGCGTGGCCTCTGACCACTCTCAGCAATCCAGCTGTGTGGGACTTACTAGAGATAACAGAAGGGCTAGTTGGCCCCCAGGGACCCTCAGGAGGCAAGGGAACTTCATCCCCCAACCAAGAGCGAACCAGGAGGTGCATTTGCAGAGTGGTGGAGAAAGGGGGCATGGCCTGTGTCCAACTCTCAGCAATCCCACTGTGTGGGGCTTACTGGAAGTAACAGGTAGGCTAGTTGGCCCCTAAGGACCCCCAGCAGCGAAGGAGACTTTAATCCCCATTCAAGAGTGCACCAGGGAGTGCGTTTGCAGAGTGGTGGGCAAAGGGGGCGTGGCCTGCTATGAGAACTTAGCAATCCTGCTGTGTGGGACTTACGGGAGGTAATAGGAGGGGTAATTGCCCTCCAAGGATGTCCTTTGGGGCTCACTACCCCTCCTGTTACCTCCAGTAAGTCCCACACAGTGGGATTGCTAAGAGGTCTTCAGAGGCCACGCCCCCCTTTCTCCACCACTCTGCAAACGCACCTCCTGGAAAACTACTGGTTGGGGGATGAAGTCCACTTTACTCCTGAGGGACTTTGGGGGCCAAGAAGCCCTCCTGGTACCTCCTGTAAGTCCTACGCAGCGGAATTCCTGAGCGCTGGTTGGAGGCCCAGCCCCCTTTCTCCACCTCTCTGCATACGCGACTACTAGTTAAAGAAGCATTTGCAATGTAATATGCCTTGCATTTGCGAAAGTTAGGGCTATTGACGTTGTAAATGTAAAAGTTTTTTTACTAATGTTTTTTGGAGTGGAGTGGATGTACGTTGTGTGTAGTGGAATTATGTGGTATGTTGTGCAGTGAAATTATATGGATGGAATGTATGTGGTATTTAGTGTATAGGAATTATGTAGAGTGGGATTATGTGTTTTGGAGAGTAATTATGTGGTATGGTAGTCTGTGTTGTGGAGTGTTGTGGAGTGGTAACCTCTGCAGTTCTGTTGCCTCTATCTGCATCTCTTTTGCTTCTTTCTGCACCTCTCTTGCCTCTTTCTGTACCGCTATTGCCTCTTTCTGCACCTCTGTTGGTTCTTTCTGCACTGCTCTTGCTTCTTTCTACACCTCTCTTGCCTCTTTCTGCACCCCTCTTCCCTCTTTCTGCACCTCTCTTGCCTCTGTCTGCACCCCTGTTCCCTCTTTTTGCACCTCTTTTGCTCTTGCTCTTGCCTTTTTCTGCAGTTCTCTTGCCTCTTTCTACACCTCTGTTGGTTCTTTCTGCACTTCTCTTGCTTTTTTCTGCACCTTTCTTGCTTCTTTCTACACCCCTCTTGCCTCTTTCTGCACCCCTCTTTCCTCTTTCTACACATCTCTCGCCTCTGTCTGCAGTTCTCTTGCCTCTTTCTGCACCTCTGTTGCTTCCTTCTGCACTTCTCTTGCCTCTTTCTGCACCTCCCTTGCCTATTTCTGCTCCTCACTTGCCTCTTTCTGCACCTCTCTTGTTTGTTTCTGCACTTCTCTTGACTCTTTCTGCACCTCTGTTGCTTCTTTCTGCACTTCTCTCACCCTTTCTGCACCTCCCTTGCCTATTTCTGCACCTCACTTGCCTCTTTCCTCACCTCTCTTGTCTGTTTCTGCACTTCTCTTGACTCTTTCTGCACCTCACGTGCCTCTTTCTGCACTTCTCTTGTTTTTTTCTGTTCCTCTCTTGTTTCTTTCTGCAACTCTTTTGTCTCTTTCATCACTTCTCTTGCTTTTTCTACACCTCTCTAACTTCTTTCAGCACTTCTGTTGCCTCTTTCTGCACTTCTCCTGCCTCTTTCTGCACCCTTCTTCCCTCTTTGTGCACCTCTCTTTTCTCTTTCTGCACATCTCTTGTCTCTTTCTGCAGTTCTGTTTCCTCTTTCTGCACGTCTTTTGCTTCTTTCTGCACTTCTCCTGCCTCTTTCTGCACCCCTCTTGCCTCTTTCTGCACCTCTGTTGGTTCTTTCTGCACTGCTCTTGCTTCTTTCTGCACCTCTCTTGCAAATGTCTACACCCCTCTTGCTTCTTTCTGCACCCCTCTTAACTCTTTCTGCACCTCTCTTGCCTCTGTCTGCACCCCTGTTCCCTCTTTCTGCACTTGTCTTGCCTCTTTCTCCACCTCTTTTGCTTCTTTCTGCTCTTCTCTTGGTTCTTTTTGCACCTCTCTTGCTTCTTTCTGCACCTCTGTTGCCTCTTTTTGTACTCGTCTTCCCTCTTTCTGCACCTCTCTTGCCTCTTTCCGCACCCCTCTTGCCTCTTTCTGCATTTCTCTTGCCTCTTTCTACACATGTGTTACTCTTTCTGCACCTCTCTTGTTTTTATGCACTTCTCTTGCTTCTTTCTGTACTTCTCTCGCCTCTTTCTGTACTCAAATGGGAAGTGCAAGCTGTCAAGTTTAAAGGTCTGCGTGCTCTTGTGACTGAGGTATACGTCTACTTGTATATGTATTCTCACATGTTTTATGCATCTGAAGATGGTAGCTTATAAAGTGGGTATCTTCTCCTATAAGTGGTTAAATGTTCTCAGTTCTCCTCAGTCATTCAGTTGCACAGGCAGACATGTCTTATGTATGTAGGTGCTATAGAGCCCCTCAAATATACTATTGAATACCCATGTGCCCTGCATTATGAGCAGAAAGAAATACATACACCTTTTTGTTTAAGGATATTTACAGAGTATGCTGTTTGAAACACATGAATTCAAGTATTTGTATGTTTATTTTATGTAACATGTCACTCGGTAAAAGCAGAGACACACATGCATACCTTCACAAACTTGGTCAGACTTACAACAGTGATATGGTTAAGATTGCTGTTTTATATTTGGTAGGCCTAGCATTCTGAGCAGTCGATGAATAGTGAACCTTCAAGAGAAAAGTAAGTTTTAAGACATCTTGAGAGAAGGATTAGTGATTAGGCTACTTTGTATGAGTCTGTGGTAAGGTACAATCAAAGTAGGACTCTTTCTGCACCTCTGTTGCTTCTTTCTGCACTTCTTTTGCTTCTTTTTGCACCTTTCTTCATCTTTCTGGACCTCTCTTGCATCTTTCTGCACCTCCCTTGCTTCTTTCTGCACCTTTCTTCCTCTTTCTGTACATGTACTACCTATGTAGGCATAGTTAGAAATTAGCATTTAAAAAACCTTAGAAATTCACTAAAAAAAACACAGGTTTCAGGGACGTTATAGTTAGTGTTAGCATTTAAAAAACCTTAGAAATTCACACAAAAAAACAGGTTTCAGAGACGTTATAGTTAGGAATTAGCATTTAAAAAACCTTAGAAATTCACTGAAAAAACCAGAGGTTTCAGGGGCGTTATAGTTAGGAATTAGCATTTAAAAAACCTTAGATATTCACTGAAAAAAACCACAGGTTTCAGGGACGTCATAGTTAGGCTGACATGTCACTCGTACAAAAGCAGAGAAATTCACCCGTTATAGTTAGCTGAGCTAACTATAACTCGCACCCCGCAATGCACTGCTAATGACATCACATATCACATCACTCATGACATGGTCAGTGACATCACTGATGGCATCACTGATGATATCTCAAATGACATCACTGATGACATTATCCACTTAATATCTGAAGCACCTCCTCACATCCTAATATAACCTTTTATACACCCACTCTAAAATACAGACTACCAATTTCGAAACCATAGACACAACAATACCAGTTAGTACATACCCACTCACTGATTCATAGGTCTACACACACATCCACTCACTAACCCATACAGTCACTTATACACACAGTCACTCATCAATACAGCCACTGATATATGCACTCATACACCCATACAGACACTCACACACCGCCGCTCACCCATAGAGTTACTCACACACCTAGTCAGTCATGCAAAGAATCAATCACACTGCCATTTACTCACCTATACAGTTATACACACACCACCTCACTTATTCATACAGATACTAACACATACTTACTCTCTTCTGCAATCACTGACACAAGCAGACACTCATCCATATAGCCACTCTCACAATCACTAACTCTCACATATAGTCACTTATATACTCAAACACTCACATATACTGCCTTTCACATATGTAGTTACTCACACATACACCACTGAGACATCCATTCACTCACCAACACAGCCATACACACACTCATTCACCCATACAGCCCCTCGCAGATGGACTCATGAACCCATACACCCAGGGATTCACCCATTCACTCATCCATGCAGGGAGTCACACACCCCTTCACCCACCCACACAGAGACAGGCGCTCATACAAGTACTCGAACAACTAATCAATAACCCATATAGACACTCATGTATCTACTAACCGACCCATGCAGCCACTTACACACCAACTGACAGACTGATACAGACATTCACACAGATTAGTCATTCACCCATGCATTCACTAAGACACGTTTAATCACTCACTTATACAGTCAGTCACGCACCCACTAAATCGTCCATTCAGACACGCATACACCCACTCATTCTTCAATACACCTTGACGTATATATATAACATTCTTAAACTTTTTAGAACCACTCAGTCACTGAATGATGTCATCAGTGATGTCATCAGTGATGTCATTTGAAATGTCATCAGTGATGTCACTGACCATGTCATGAGTGATGTAATATGTGACATCAACAGCAGGTCAATGCGGGGGCATGAGTTATAGTTAGCTCAGCTAACTATAACGGCTGAATTTCTCTGCTTTTGTATGAGTGAAATGTCAGCCTAACTATAACATCCCTGAAACCTGTGGTTTTTTCAGTTAATATATAAGGTTTTTTGAATGCTAATTCCTAATTATAATATCCCTGAAACCTCTGTTTTTTTCAGTGAATATATATATATATATATATATATATATATATATATATATATATATATATATATATATATATATGATTAAATACTGGGCATGACCCGCTTGCCTCATTTGGACAAAAACAAAGGAGTAACCTGGAATAAATATTGAAGGGCGAGCAAGGGATGTGAGAGAGGTATTTCACCTTCTCTTGTGGACTTCGGAAGCCCGGGCTTTTTTTAACTTTTACTATCCGTGGCAGTATCTGAGCGAAGGGCACCTTGGGAGTACATTCACTGGGACTGTATGCAGTGCAAAGTAAGCTATGAGCGATAAAGTACTGTACTGAATTTTAAGTTTTGCACTGCACTCCATATTGATGGCATTCAAACTCCTTGTTGCATTCTGGGAAAGAGAGGACTTTGGGACTACAAACGAGGTAGTCTACCTTTAAATTTGACCACTTGGCACCATGATCAGCTCTCCAATGATTAAGGCTAATGAGTATGCCGAAACGCATCTGGAATTAATTATAACCTGCTGCCTTGTGTTTAATAAAAGCCTACTCACCTCTGAAGTCGAGCTTCGGCGTTCCTTTTGTTCTGGTGCTTCAGTAGCAAGATGCTCCGTTCCTGCATTGCCGAGGCCGCCCTGCCTGGGTTGGTGGCCCCTCAGCACGGAGAAAGCTATTTGGGATTAAATACGGGGGCATGACCCGCTCGCCTCATTTGGAGAAAAACAAGGGATTAACCCGGAATAAATATTGAGGGGCGAGCAAGGGATGCGAGAGAGGTATTTCACCTACTCTTGTGGACTTCGGAGGCCCGGGCTTTTTATGACTTTTACTATCCGTGGCAGTATCTGAGCGAAGGGCACCTTGGGAGTACATTCACTGGGACTGTATGCAGTGCAAAGTAAGCTATGAGCGATAAAGTACTGTACTGAATTTCAAGTTTTGCACTGCACTCCATATTGATGGCATTCAAACTCCCTTGTTGCATTCTGGGAAAGAGAGGACTTTGGGACTACAAACAAGGTAGTCTACCTTTAAATTTGACCACTTGGCACCATGATCAGCTCTCCAATGATTAAGGCTAATGAGTATGCCGAAACTCATCTGGAATTAATTATAACCTGCTGTCTTGTGTTTAATAAAAAGCCTACTCACCTCTGAAGTCGAGCTTCGTCGTTTCTTTTGTTCTGATGCTTCAGTAGCAGGATGCTCCGTTCCTGCATTGCCGAGGCCGCCCTGCCTGGGTTGGTGGCCCCTCAGCACGGAGAAAGCTGTTTGGGATTAAATACGGGACATGACCCGCTCGCCTCATTTGGAGAAAAACAAAGGATTAACCTGGAATAAATATTGAGGGGCTTGCAAGGATGCAAGAGAGGTATTTCACCTACTCTTGTGGACTTTGGAGGCCCGGGCTTTTTATGACTTTTACTATCCGTGGCAGTAGCTGAGCAAAGGGCACCTTGGGAGTACATTCACTGGGACTGTATGCAGTGCAAAGTAAGCTATGAGTGATAAAGTACTGTACTGAATTTTAAGTTTTGCACTGCACTCCATATTGATGGCATACAAACTCCCTTGTTGCATTCTGGGAAAGAGAGGACTTTGGTACTACAAACGAGGTAGTCTACCTTTAAATTTGACCACTTGGCACCATGATCAGCTCTCCAATGATTAAGGCTAATGAGTATGCCGAAACGCATCTGGAATTAATTATAACCTGCTGCCTTGTGTTTAATAAAAAACCTACTCACCTCTGAAGTCGAGCTTCGGCGTTTCTTTTGTTCTGATGCTTCAGTAGCAGGATGCTCCATTCCTGCGTTGCCGAGGCTGCCCTGCCTGGGTTGGTGGCCCCTCAGCACAGAGAAAGCTGTTTGGGATATATATATATATATATATATATATTCACTGAAAAAACCATAGGTTTCAGGCACGTTATAGTTAGAAATTAGCATTTAAAAACCTTTGAAATTCACTGAAAAAACCATAGGTTTTAGGGACAGTTATAGTTAGTTGGACATTGCACTCGTACAAAACCCGTGAAATTCCCCCGTTATAGTTAGTTCAGCTAACTATAACTCGCGCCCCGCAATGCACTGCTGATGACGTCACATATTACATCACTCATGAAATGGCCAGTGACATCACTGATGATATCACTGATGACATCTGAAATGACATCACTGATGACATCATCTAGTGACTGTGTTTCTGTAAAGTTTAAATATTTTTTAATGTATATAGGGAAAGGCGTATTGAAGAATGAGTGGGTGTATAAGTGTCTGTATGGATGATTTAGTAGGTGCGTGACTAACTGTATAAGTGAGTGATTAAACGTATCTTACTGAATGCATGGGTTAGTGACTAAACTGTGATGAATGTCTGTATCCGTCTGTCTGTTGCTGTGTAAGTGGCTGCATGGGTTTGTGAATAGCTACATGAGTGTCTATATGAGTTATTGATTGGTTGTCTGAGTATCTGTATGGGTGCCTGAGTGTTTGTGTGGGGTGGGGTGTGTGTGACTCTGTACATAGATGTGTGAGTGGGTGATTCACTGGGTGCATGATTTGAAGAGTGCATCTGTGATGGACTGCTTGGGTGGGTGAGTGTGTATGGGTGTGTTAGTGAGTGAATGTATATCTCAGTGGTACATGTGCGAGTAACTACATATGTAAAAGGCAGTATATATGTGTGTTAGAGTATTTAAATGGCTATAAGTGAGAGTGTGTGATTGTGAGAGTGGCTGTATGGATGCGTGTGTGCTTGTATCAGTTATTGTATAAGAGCGTAAGAATGTGCTAGTATTTGTATGAGTAAGTGAGCTGGTGTGTGTATAACTGTATAGGTGAGTAAATGGGTGTGTGATTAATTTTTGCATGACTGACTAGGTGTGTGAGTACCTCTATGGATGAGTGGTGGTGTGTGAGTGTTTATATAGGTGTATGAGTGCATATGATAGTCCTATACTGAGTGACTGTAAGTATGAGTGACTGTACGGGTGAGTGAGTGGATGTGTGTGTAGACCTAAGAATCAGTGAGTGGGTATGTAGTTTTTGGTGTTGGAGTGTCTATGGTTTTGAGAATGGCAGTCTGTAATTTAGAGTGGGTGTATCAAAAGTTATATTAGGGTGTGAGAAGATGCATGAAATTATCACATGGATGATGTCATCAGTGATGTCATTTGAGATGTCATCAGTGATGTCATCAGTGATGTCACTGACCATGTCATGAGTGATGTAATATGTGACGTCATCAGCAGTGAATTATGGGGCGCGAGTTATAGTTAGCTGAACTAACTATAACGGGGGAATTTCACGGGTTTTGTACGAGTGCAATGTCCAACTAACTATAACTGTCCCTAAAACCTATGGTTTTTTTCAGTGAATTTCAAAGGTTTTTTAAATGCTAATTTCTAACTATAACGTGCCTGAAACCTATGGTTTTTTCAGTGAATTTGTAAGGTTTTTTAAATGCTAATTTCTAACTATAACGTGCCTGAAACCTATGGTTTTTTCAGTGAATTTCAAAGGTTTTGTAAATGACAATTTTTAATTGTATTAATTGTTATATTTATTTTTTTGATACTGATTTACAACATTTTTTTCAACTATTTATTTTTAGATATTTTATTTTTTAAATTACATTGTAATTACATTATACATTACATTACAAAATATACTTTCTCAGAATGAATTACTTTAGTTTAAATACTTTGCAAATAGGCAATAGACGTTTAAGTACAGTAGTTACAGTTGTTGCAATGGGCAACACAATTTCAAACACAATGCAACATTGAGCTCAATGTGAATTTCTACTTAAATGCAATTAGTTACTTTATGGATTACTTTTTTCACCACAGGACTGGATCCTAGATTCAGTCCTGGGACATCTCCTGTAAACAGTTGAGTAAAAGCGCTTTGGTTACAGTAGTGATTTTTAAGGAATATTATTGTATTTTAAAAGTTGACACTTGAAACTTTTTCACATAGAATCACCAATGTTATCCTATGGGAGGAAATTCACTTAGCAGGTAAGTAGTGTTATCGTTACTTTTTCTTACTCAGTGGTGGATCCTGGATCCAGCACTGGTGCATCTCCTGTAAACAGTTGAAAGAATGCGTTTAAGTCATACAGGCGATTTTTAAGGAATATTTGTAGTTTGTGAAAATCGACACTTTGAAACTTTTCTGCTGAAAACCAGACAATGGATTCCTCTGGAAGGAAATACAAGTTACTGGTAAGTACGGTTAGAATTACTTTTCAGGGTCAGTGCTGGGCTAAAAGATGCAGCACTGGGTTCTCTCCTGATAACAGGTGAGTAAATCGGAATTCATAGTTCGGCTGATTTTAGAGAAATATTATAAAGTTCCAAAACTCCACACTTAGAAGAATTTCCAAGTGAAACCAGTCAATGTTAGCCTATGGAAGGAAATTCAAGTTACTGGTAAGTACAGTTAGAATTACTTTTCAAGGTCAGTGCTGGGCTAAAAGATGCAGCACTGGGTTCTCTCCTGATAACAGGTGAGTAAATCGGAATTCGTAGTTCGGCTGATTTTAGAGGAATATTATAAAGTTCCAAAACTCCACACTTAGAAGAATGTCCAAGTGAAACCAGTCAATGTTAGCCTATGGAAGGAAATTCAAGTTACTGGTAAGTACGGTTAAAATTACTTTTCAGGATCAGTACTGGGCTCAAAGATGCAGCACTGAGGTCTCTCCTGATAACAGGTGAGTAAATCAGAATTCGTAGTTCGGCTGATTTTAGAGGAATATTTGCACAATGGTGAAGGAAGGGGGTGGGGCCTGAGGTGACATGTCTGCAAACACGCCCTGTGGCTGCTTTAAGTTGGAGAATTAATTCCTCCTCAATCCTGAGGGTCCCTAGGGCCAACTAGCCCACCAGGAACCTCCAGTATGCACCAGGGGCTGAGTTGCAGAGAGGTGTACAGAGGCCACGCCCTTTACAACACTCTGCAGCGCAGCTCCGTGGCGCTTACTGGAGGTACATGGTGGGCTAGTTGGCCCCTCAGGACCCTCAGGATTGAAGAGGATTTAATTCCCATCTTAAAATGCGCCACGGGGCCTGTTTGCACACATGTCATCTGAAGCCCCGCCCCTCCCTTCACCACTGTGCAAACGCGCCCGTGGCGCATTTTAAGTTGGGGGATTAAGTCCCCTTGAATCCTGAGGGTCCCTAAAGTCCAACTAGCCCACCATGTACCTCCAAAAGCGCCACAGAGCTGCGCTTGCAGAGAGGTGTAACAGGGGCGTGGCCTCTGTACACCTCTCTGCAAAGCAGCTCCCTGGTGCATACTGGAGGTTCCTGGTGGGCTAGCTGGCTCTCAGGACCCCCAGTATTCAAGGGGAATTAGCCTCATCTGCAAACGCGCCAGGGACGCGCTTGCAGACTGCTGCAGGGTGGGGGCTGGCCTCCGGCACGATGCCGGTCCTTTAAAAAATTGTATGGGAGGGGGCTGCGTGGCCCCCTTCCCTTGGCTCTCTTGGCTCCCGGGACCCCATCCCCCGGGCATGAGGATTTTCATTTTTTTAAATTAAAACGGGAAGGGGGCCGCGTGGCCCCCTTCCCTGGGTCTATATTGGCCCCGGGACCCCATCCCCCGGGCATGCCTCTTTTTAAATATTTTAATATTTGGAGGGGGCTGCGTGGCCCTCCTCAGGCCATTTAAGGCCCCGGGACCCCATCCTCCGGGCCGGCCTTTCCTTTTTAAAAAAATTATTTTATCTTTTGGGAGGGGGCCACGTGGCCCCCTCCCAGGCCACTACTTGCCCCAGGGACCCCATCCCCCGGGCTGGCTCCTTCCGTTGGGGACCGTGGGGTCCCCAATCCTTCCACAGTCCCGCCGGCTCCTCGCGCCCCTTGGGAGCCGGCATTGCTTTTCCACATGGGGAGCTGCTAAGATGCAGCTCCCCGTGTGGAAAGCTAACTTGCTTTGGGATAGTTAGGCAGAGCAGGCTCCCTGCTCTCTTCCAATATCCAGCAGTTTGGCATGACAGGACGGGAGCCGCGAGGCCTCCGCCCTGTCATAGCAAACTACAGTGTCCTGGGGTAGGCACCCCGGGACACTGCAGGAGCCGGCCCTGGGGGTGGTGGTCCCCAAGGCCATCAAGGGCTCCAGGAGGGGGCCGCGCTGCCCCTCCCTTGAACTAGGACAGCCCCGGGAGGTGGTGGTCCCTCGGGCTCTGGGGTCCGTAACGAACCCCCACATTTATTTTCTAAGTGCCCTGGGAGGTGGTGGTCTCAGGGCAGGTGGGGCTGGAGCCCCCCACACGTTATTAAAATTTTAAAAGAAGCCCCGGGGGATGTGTCCCCGGGCTGCGGAGGGCAGGAGAGCCTCCCGCACCATTTTTTATAAAGCCTCGGGTGGCGGTCTCTGGCTTGGGGCCTTAGAGGCCCCCATATAAACAATAAACCCACCTTCGCATGCCCCCGGACTTGGGCCACCAGGGGCAATTTGCACGCCGCACGGGAGACCGCGCTCGATTTTTTTTCTTTGCAGGATCCACAAGCACCCTGAGCGCATCCTGCCGCATTTTTTTTTTAAATGCTTTTTCTGCTGCAGTTCGAGACTGCTGCTGCTGCTGGCAGGATCCGCGCGACTCCTGAGCGCATCCTGCCGATTTTAACCCTTCTATGCTCATGACGAGCTCAGCTCGTCATGCTAGCGAGCCAGTGCGCATGACGAGCTGAGCTCGCTCGTGAACCCGCCCACTAATGAAACGCCCGCACAGGGCAAAATCGGCCGCGCACGGAAGAGGCTAAAAAAGCATTCGTTCTGCCCAGGGGTCCTTGGGACCTCTGAGCAGACCTAGGGGTCAGGGTGTTTCTACCCTGCCCCCTTTGTGCAGTGTTGCGCACTTGTTTCTTTTCTTTCTGACGGGATTCGCAAGCACCCTAAGCGCATCCCGCCGATTAAAAAAAAAAATGCTGTTTTGCCCAGGGGGTCCTTGTGGGACCCCCTGAGCAGACCTAGGGGGTCAGGGTGTTTTTACCCCTGCCCCCTTTGCGGCACTCTGTTTCTGTCCCTCGGTCTCTACCGAGGGATAAATGGCTGCCAACACTTCCTGATTTGGAATGTTGACAGCCACTCAGCATGCAGCTCGTGATCGGGAGGGTACACGGACCCTACTCGGCCATAGATATATATGTGATTTTATTTGTGATTTTCTCAGAAACTACTGAATGGATTTACACCATTTAAGCAAAGGCACGACACTGAACCAAGGGCTACCTCTTTGTCAAATTTGGTGTAATTCCGTTCAGCAGTTCGGGCTGTAGCCGCGATGAAAGGATCCTATGGAAAAATGAATGGGGAAAACGCGTTTTGGGACTCCCCTTTTTCTTGGCCCCCGCTGACGAACCAACCCGAGACTTTCAGGGTAGGAGCTGAGCAGAGCGCCTCAACAAGTTGGAAGCTTTCGTGAAGATTCGCTCAACCGGCGCAAGAGTTATTTCAAATAGAATGTCGCGGATTTCCTATGGAAAATAGGGTCCTAACTATAACTATCTACTGAGCGACCGCCAGTAGATAATACATATATATATATATTATATATATATCCATATAGTCCATTGGCTCACAGCACTACAGAAACACCACTGCACTACCTTAAACCCTAAAACACTACCCCAGCACGACCCCCTACACTACAGAAACACCACTGCACTACCCTAAACCCTAAAACATTACCCCAGCATGACTCCCTACACTACCCAAACACCACTGCACTACGTAACTAAACACTAAACCACTACTGCCAGCACGACCCCTACACTACAGAAATGCCACTGCACTACCTTAAACCCTAAAACACTACCCCCAGCATGACCCCTAAACTACAGAAACACCACTGCACTATCCTAAACCCTAAAACATTACCACAGCACGACCCCCTACACTACCCAAACACCACTGCACTCACGTGAACTAAACACTAAGCCACCACTGCCAGCACGACCCCCTACACTACAGAAACGCCACTGCACTACCTTAAACCCTAAAACACTACCCCCAGCATGACCCCCTACACTACAGAAACACCACTGCACTACCCTAAACCCTAAAACATTACCCCAGCATGACCCTCTACACTACCCAAACACCACTGCACTACGTAACTAAACACTAAACCACTACTGCCAGCACGACCCCCTACACTACAGAAATGCCACTGCACTACCTTAAACCCTAAAACACTACCCCCAGCATGACCCCCTAAACTACAGAAACATCACTGCACTACCCTAAACCGTAAAACGCAATCCCCAGCACGACCCTCTACACTACCCAAACACCACTGCACTACCCTAAACCCTAAAACACTACTCACAGCAGGACCCCTACACTACGTAAAGACCACTGCCCTACCCTAAACCCTAAATGTACCCCCAGCACCACCCTCTACACTACACAAACACCACTGCACTACCGTAAACCCTAAAACACTACTCACAGCAGGACCCCCTACACTACGTAAAGACCACTGCCCTACCCTAAACCCTAAATGTACCCCCAGCACCACCCTCTACACTACACAAACACCACTGCACTACCCTAAACCATAAAACACTACCAGTCCATTGGCTCACAGCTCATGCTTGTAAGCCGATGGCCCATAGCTCTCTCTGGCGAGCCGAGCCCACGGGCCGTAGCTCTCCTTTGCGAGGCTGCCCGACAGCCCGCAGGTCTCCCTGTGCTAGCCGGATCGCAGTTGTCAGTCTGCGAACCGATATTGGGAATATAAGGCGGCTCTAAAAGAGCCTTTGTGTTTATTAGTTGAAGCTACATATAAGTGCGGATGCACAGCTTCAGGTTATTCAGAAAAACTCGATTTCCTGATCTGTGAAGTGTACTCCATCACTTCTGTAGATATCAGCCATATCATAACATATGTTGTTGTTGTAGATCGACTCCCATTCTATGGTCTCTGAGGTATGCAGACACAGCTTTGTTGACATTCTTCCTAGATTTTTCAATCTGAGGACAAAATTTGTTTGACCATTTCCACTTCTGTCTTTGGCATATATTGGAATATACAAAGACAGTTTGAGGCAAAAGCAACATCAATTGTCTAAAGGTGTCCTTCATTAGCATTTCCAAACCTACCCCAGTGAATGTGCCTAGGTCATTTCCACCACAGTGCACAATCATGAGGTCAGGAGTTGGAGATGCAAACAGGTTTTAACCAAAGGGAGTAATTGGTGCCACTAATCCTCTCTGTCCAAACCATTTGATGTCCACATTTTGTAAACCTAGGTCTAAGTCAATACGTCTCTGTTCTGCATACCTCTTGCACCAGAAAACATAGCTATGTCCTACGATCCACACTAGCATTTTGAAGGTGTAGCTGGAAGATATGGATAGATGTCTGTAGCTCATGCAGTCCGTTCGTAGAATAAGAGATATGTTTAAAGATGGGAACTACTTTTTTTCTCATACAAAACGATAACTGATTGGGAGATGAAAACATTGTTTACTAAAAAGTAGGGTGCATATTAGTTTATCGAAAAGCATCTTTGTCATTGGTTAATAAAAAGCAGTTTCAACGTAGAGTTCATATGATAGGATAAAATTTGCTCAGTTCAACCACACCTGCTACTTGCATTTGGAAGGCACTGTTCGAACTTAAAAAATGGTGAACTTTAACCTGCACGTGCCCTTAAATGTTCGAGAAAATGTTGCAAAAAATATCGTTAGGTTTGAAAAAATGATGAACTTTTAACCTGCACGTGTCGTAGAATGTTCTAGAAAGTTTGTTGATAGAATACGTTGAACTTCTCACCTGTATGTGTTCTTAAATTTTTAAAAAACTGTTTATATGGAAAGTTCAAAAATAACCAATAGAGAGAAGTTTTGCAATTTGAAAAATAAAGGAACTATTCTGATTTGTTCTTTACATGTATTTATGTGTGAGCAACAGGAAATTGTACCATTACTGATTCCATTCTTGATGAGAGCGGTGCATTACAGGTACTGTGTGACAAAGAAAGAATTGCAAATTTGGCAGGGAGAAAGGTCTTGGTGCAGAAAGCGCTGTTTTGTGGAAATGGTGTAAATCCGTTCAGTAGTTTTTAAAATATTAAAGGAAAAAAAGATATATATCTCTGGACTGTGCCTAACTCCCGAGCATGAGCTTGCCTCTGATTGGCTGCTAACAATTCAAACCAGGAAGTGTTAGCAGCCATCTTGTGCCTCGCATTGAGTGAAAATATAAAAGAAAGGTCCCGGGGGCATTTTAATATACCGGAGCTCTGTCTGTGCGAGATACCGCTTTCACGCTGCGTCTCCCTACATTAACAGGTAACGCACCCTTTTCCACCATCAACAGTATACCTCCAACAATATACTTGGGCCCGCAAGTCTGCCTCTGTGAACCACTTGTCGGCTCACAGCTCTTCGGGTGCGAGTTCTCGGCCCGCCGTTGTATCTGTGAAGCCAATACTGAAATATACCGAGGTGTCTCTCATAGATACGCTTTCACGCTCCCTCTCCCCACATCAGTGTTCCGCAGCTATCCCTTTGAAGCCGATGGCCCGCACCTTTCCCTATACTAGTCGGACCGCAGGTGTTCCTCTGCGAGCTGGCCCGCAGCTCTTCCTCTGCGAACTGACGGGGCGCGGTTCTCCTCTATGAGCCTGCTAGTCGGCTCGCAGTTCTTCATCTACGAGCCAGACCGCCGGCTCTTAAGTCTCTGAGAACAGATGTAATAGAGGCAACGATCATGCAGGTCGGACACCCAACACTGCTCCGACATCCCCCAGTAGGAGCTCCTTGTCCGCCATCTCCCTCACCCCCACCCCCACAAACAAATGTGACAGTCACGTTAGGTTGAGAAATAAGAATCTTAGTCATGTATGGATTTACATATAAAACATTTTATTAAAACAAAACAACAACAAATAAAACTATGTACAGCCATGTCGTGTCATCGCTGGACCATTTGTGAAGCCTGTAAGACAAAAAGAAAGATAAGATGGTGCGTCATGCGTCCAGCAAAGGAGAAAGAGAAAGAGAGAAAGAGTGAGGGAGAAAGAGAGAAACAAAGAAAGAGTGAGAGAGAGAGAGAGGAAGACAAAGAAATAGAGAAAAAGTGAGAGAGAGAAAGAGAAATAGTGTGAGAGAGGAAGAGAGAGAGAGAAAGAGTGAGAGAGAGGAAGAGAGAGAGAAAGAGTGAGAGAGAGGAAGAGTGAGAGAGAGGAGAGAAAGAGTGAGAGAGGAAGACAGACAAAGACAGAGAAAGAGAAAGAGTGAGAGAGAGAAAGAGTAAGAGTAAGATACAAGGAAAAGAGAGAGAGAGAAACAGTGTGAGAGAGAGGTAGAGAGAAAGAGAGAAAGAGAGAGAGAAAGAGTGAGAGAGAGGAAGAGAGAGAAAGAAAGAATGAGAGGAACAGACAGAGAAAGAGAGAAAGTGTGAGAGAGAGAAAGGAAGAGATGGAGAGGGAGTGTTGACACTGGAGAAAATCTTCGCAGCTTACCTTGTGCCTCCGGTGTGTCTCCAACCACGTGCCGGGACAGAGTGCACCCTTAAGTTTAGTGATCTGAAAGATAGTATAGAATTAGTAATTGCACAGTACATACAACTGCACACGCCTAATTATCTGTTTCCTGGCAATGCGCACTCAGGCTGCTGCAGCCCATCCACTCCCACTGCTCGGAGGTGTCTGTGCGCTCTTGTGCGCCCAGGCTGCTGCACACTATCCACTCCCACCGCCCAGAGGTGACTGCCCGCTGCTGCGGAAAGAAGCATCTCTGCTCACCTTCCGCCACCGGTGTGTCTGTAAGAGGCTGCACCACGTGCTGAAGCAACTTTGTCAGGCGTTGTCAGGATGGCCACGAATCATCGCAGTTTGTACACACGTTCAGCTGTGGTGGTGTGGGGGACGTCGATTCGTGAATCACAGCCTGTTAGATAAAAAGCAAGATAGGATTGTGCGTCATTCGTCCATCAAAGGAGAGAGAGAGAGAGAAAGAAAGAGTGAAAGGAAGACAGAGAGAAAAAAGAAAGAAGGAGTGAGAGGAAGACAGAGAGAAAGAGAGAAACAGTGGGAGTGACAGGAAGAGAGAGAGAAAAAGAAAGAAAGAGTGAGAGGAAGACAGAGAGAAAGAGTGAGAGAGACGAAGAGAGAGAGAAACAGTGAGAGACAGAAAGAGAGAGAAACAGTGAGAGAGAGGAAGAGAGAGAGAAAGAGTGAGAGAGAGGAAGAGAGAGAGAGAAAGAGTGAGAGAAAGGAAGAGAGAGAGAGAAAGAGTGAGAGTGAGGAAGAGAGAAAGTGTGAGAGAGAGGAAGACAGAGAAAGAGAGAAAGAGTGAGATACAAGGAAGAGAGAAAGAGAGAAACAGTGTGAGAGAGAGGAAGAGAGAGAGAAACAGTGTGAGAGAGAGGAAGAGAAAGAGAAAGAGTGAGAGAGGAAGAGAGAGAAAGAAAGAATGAGAGAGAGAGGAAGAGACAGAGAAAGAGAGAAAGAGTGTGAGAGAGAGAAAGGAAGAGATAGAGAGTGAGAGAGAGAGAAAGAGTGTTAGTGACAGAAAGGAAGAGATGGAGAGGGAGAGTGAATGTTGACACTGTGGAGAAAATCCTCACAGCTCACCTTTCTGTCACTGGTGTGTCTCCAACCACGTCCCGGGATATAGGGCAGCCCTCAAGCTTAGTCATCTGAAACATAAAAATGGAATCAGTAATGGATGAGTACATACAACTGCGAATGCATAAATCGCTGTCCCGCCTTTGTGTATCCAGGATAGTCTACCCCATCCACTTTCACTGCCCAGAGGTGTCTACCCGCTGCTGTACACACAGGCTGCTGCACTCCATCCACTCCCACTGCCCAGAGGTGTATGACAGCCGCTGCGCACCCAGGCTGCTGCACCCCATGCACTCCCACTGCCCGGAGGTGACTGCGTGCCGCTGCGCACCCAGGCTGCTGCACCCCATCCACTCCCACTGCCCGGAGGTGACTGCCCGCCGCTGTGCAAACAAGCCTCTCTGCTCACTTTACACCACCGGCGTGTGTCGAAGAGGGTCCACCACGTGCCGAAGAAACCTCCTCACCCATTGTGTACATGCAGAGAGCAGAGCTCACAATTTAGGTTGAGTGTTGATTGCAGGATGGCCACGCTTCATCGCAGGCCTGCAAGACAAAAAGCAAGATAAGATTGTGCGTCATGCGTCCATCAAAGGAGAGAGAAAGAGAGATAGAGAGAGAAAGAAAGAGTGAGAGGAAGACAGAGAGAAAAAGAAAGAAAGAGTCAGAGGAATACAGAGTGAAAGAGAGAAACAGTGAGAGTGAGAGGAAGAGAGAGAGAAAAAGAAAGAAAGAGTGAGAGGAAGAGAAAGAGAGAAAGAGTGAGAGAGACGAAGAGAGAGAGAAACAGAGAGAGAGAGAGAGGAAGAGAGAGAGAGAAAGAATGAGAGAGAGAAGAAGAGAAAGAGAGAGAGAAAGAGTATGAGAGAGAGAAAGGAAGAGATAGAGAGTGAGAGAGAGAGAAAGAGTGTGAGTGACAGAAAGGAAGAGATGGAGAGGGAGAGTGAGAGTGAGTGTTGACACTGTGGAGAAAATCCTCACAGCTCACCTTTCTGTCACCGGTGTGTCTCCAAACACGTGCCGGGATATAGGGCAGCCCTCAAGCTTAGTCATCTGAAACATAAAAATGGAATCAGTAATGGATGAGTACATACAACTGCGTATGCCTAAATAGCTGTCCCGCCTTTGTGTATCCAGGCTAGTGTACCCCATCCACTTCCACTGCCCAGAGGTGTCTACCCGCTGCTGTACACCCAGGCTGCTGCACTCCATCCACTCCCACTGCCCAGAGGTGTATGACAGCCGCCGCACCCAGGCTGCTGCACCCCATGCACTCCCACTGCCCGGAGGTGACTGCGTAGCCGCTGCGCACCCAGGCTGCTGCACCCCATCCACTCCCACTGCCTGGAGGTGACTGCCCGCTGTTGCGCAAACAAGCCTCTCTGCTCACCTTACACCACCGGCGTGTGTCGAAGAGGGTCCACCACGTGCCGAAGAAACCTCCTCACCCGTTGTGTACACACGGAGAGCGGAGCTCACAATTCAGGTTGAGTGTTGATTGCCGGATGGCCAAGCTTCATTGCAGGCCTGCAAGACAAAAAGCAAGATAAGAATCTGCGTCATGCATCCATCAAAGGAGAGAGAAAGAGAGATAGAGAGAGAAAGAAAGAAAGAGTGAGAGGAAGACAGAGAGAAAAAGAAAGAAGGAGTGAGAGGAAGACAGAGAGAAAGAGAGAAACAGTGAGAGTGAGAGGAAGAGAGAGAGAAAAAGAAAGAAAGAGTGAGAGGAAGACAAAGAGAAAGAGAGAAAGAGTGAGAGAAGAAGAGAGAGAGAAAGAGTGTGAAGGAGAGAAAGGAAGAGATGAAGAGGGACAGTGAGTGGTGTGTCTCCAACCACGAGCCGGGACCTAGTGGAGCCCTCAAGCTCCCACATCTAAACATAGTACAGAATTAGTAATGGGAGAGTATATACTATTGCGTACGCCTAAATCGCTGTGCCGCCTTTGTGTATCCACTCCCACCGCCCAGACGTATTTGCCCACCGCTGCGCACCAAGGCCTCACTGCTCACCTTTTCGCGGACAGGGCACCCTCTGCATCATGCAGTCCTCGCTCCGCAGGGCCATCAGGTCTCACATTTGGTGCTGCGTCTTGATTTTGCCATGCCAGAGGACATACTAGTGCACCTATCATCATCGCAGGTTGCACACCCGCTCAGTCCTTGCGGTGCCACTAACTCAGTGAACAGTGAGGCCACGCACGTGGTGGTAGGCCTCCCTGTTCGGTGGCTCAGGCCTACACTGCGGTCCAGCAGGGCACACAAAACCTGAGCTGTCCAGACCGCTGGGATGGGCCATCACCGCAGGCTGTACACCCGCTCAGCAGTTACGGTACCCGTACCTCAGTGGACCGAAAGTAACCGCCCCGTGCCGGTGTGCGTGTGCTGGCCGAAGTGCATCCGGTGCGAGCAACTCTGAAATGGCATCGAGCACGTGCGCCCTGTCTTTTTTATTGGCAGGGTCACGTGTCCTGTGATGCCTATGCTGGATGGGTGTGGTGTGGGTGTATACTAGCCGTGAGGGGGTGGCTGTGGCGTACTGACAACTAGGGTGTGACCAGCAGATCACTGCAATGAAAATCTGGGCCATGTAGCGTTGTTGTCCTTCCCTGTAAGCGTAAGCGGAGTGGGCTGGCCTGGCCTATGCCAGTTCTGCGTGAGGCTGTGAAGAATGACTCCGGAGCTATGGGCGTGGCTCCATCATGATCTGTATGAGGAATCAACTGATGCGGCACTGTTGCCAGATTGGGCTAGATCACGCACAATTGGGCTATATTTTTCCCGGTTGTGCGGTAAAATTTAGGTTTGTACTAGTTGTCAGATTTTAAATATATATCCAGTGCTCCAGCAAACTAGTATGTTAAAGCGCTTTATTAGACAAATATTTACTTGGCAGCCTGCTGCAACATCAATTCCAATCCATTCACTGTCTGCTTGATCGATGTCCCTGCCCCTCCTTCCTTAAAGTAGCAATATTGGGCTAGTTTGGGCCACTTTTGGTTGTCTTTGGGCTAGAGAATGCTTAAAAAATCTTGCAACACTGGGCCATGCCGGTGTTTTTGTTGTAGTGCTGCCGTCACCCGGGTCGCAAGCGTCAATGTGTCACTCTGTGAGCCAAGTCCCTGAATATGGCCAACATGGAAGGTACGGGGAATCACTGACCCTACATTCATTCATAGTTCCACACAAGAAAGATGGTGGACATGACACATCTGTGTGGGTGTGAATGTTTATTGCACATTCAGTGGAGTATTGCAGCTGTAGCAATACTGGGCCATGCAAAATCCAAATTTCAGTTTTTGGGACTTGGAGGGCAGCCAATTAGAGACAAGCTCGTTGTCGGAGTTAGGGTGCGCCAACATATGTACTTATATAATCACTCCGCCAATCCCCACGCATTTATAAATTCACTATACACTCTCCTTGCAGTACTCTAATCATCCAGTCTCTACGTACGTACTTGTACAATGACCGAGACAAAGTTACATAACCAAAGTTTTTTCCCACTGTCAAAGGTAAGTTGGCTGCATACGCTGTCCAGAGCACAATGTAATGTGGTAGGGCCCAGGGGCAGCATGTTGCATACATAATGAACACACAGACACAGATAGATAGTGGAACTGGGCACGAGCACGTGCACTCGACTCTTTTTATTACCAGGGTCACATGTCCAGTGACGTCTGTGCTGGATGCGTGTGGGGTGAGTGTAAGCTAGCCCTCCGGGAATGGCTGGTGCTGGTAACAAGTACAACAGTAATCATCAGATCACACACAGAGATTCAATCATAAAGAGTCCATGACTAGTGCTACACTAAGTTAGGGGCACCAGATCTGAAATCATACACAAAATATTCTGTCATAAAGGGTCCATCAGTTGTGGTGGACTGAGGTAGGAGCATCAGAAGCATTCCGCGTGTGCACAGCTAGCGATGATGCGTGCGTGGTCCGGGCAGGCCGCACTGGGAGCAATGTGTCATGCCTACTGGACTCCGTCATCTGGAATCGCGACTCAATCTGAATTGTGAGCCCTGCTGTCCGCAGTGTAGATCGAAGGCAGTAGTCAGCACAGACATCGAGGAAACCTTTTTGTCACTTCCTCTTGAGAAAATTCAACGACATAGAGTACAATTCTCTGTCCAATTAATAAATCAAGACTGAATTCAAATTGTGAGCTCTGCTGTCCGCAGTGTAGACTGCCATTCAGTGTTCCTTTGGACTTGCAAGATGAATTTGGTCATTGTACTAAAGCTATAATTGATATCAAAAAGTTCTTGAAGCAAGGATACTAAAAGGATATTATGTAGGTTTAAGGGTATGTGGCAATGACTTATGGTGCAGTGAGCTAGTGGCACCTGAAGCACTCAGCGTGTGCGCATCCTGCGATGATGCGTGGTCCGTGTGGGCCGCACTGGTAGCAATGTCTTTTGTTTAATGAATTCTGCCTTAATAAGGCCACGTGGCGTTTACTTGTGGTGCACTGAGTTAGTGGTACCTCTGGCGCTCAGCGTGAACGCAGCCTGCGATGATGCGTGGTCCGGGCGGGGGACAATGTGTCATGCCTACTGGACTCCGTCATCTGGAATCGCGACTCAATCTGAATTGTGAGCCCTGCTGTCCGCAGTGTAGATTGAAGGCAGTAGTCTGTACAGACATAACTGTGCAGTGCTGTGCCGCTGTGTTCGCAGGGGGCTTGTGTCGAGGAGGCCTGGGGTCATGGCGGCAGCCACGTGGCAGGGTGAGGGTCGCCGCTCTGGCAGACGCGTTGGCTTTCACACAAGTGAACCACGCCCAGAACCCCGGCCTATTTATTCACACTTCTACGCTGGAGTGGCGTACGTTGGACCAGCCCACTGCGCTTCCGCTTACAGGGGGCGACGACACAGGTTCATGACCAAGATCTTCCCCACTGCCTGAGGTAACATGGTTGCGTCCACTGTCCATAACACTACAAGCACCAGCTTGTTTTTGGATCGCACAGCAGATATGTTTAATGAACATCATAGTTAGAAATTAGCATTTAAAAACCTTTGAAATTCACTGAAGAAACCATAGGTTTCAGGGACGTTATAGTTACAAATTAACATTTAAAAAACCATAGAAATTCACTGAAAAAACCATAGGTTTCAAGGACGTTATAGTTACTTGCACATTTCACTCGTACAAAACCATAGAAATTCGGCCGTTATAGTTAGTTGAGCTAACTATAACTCACGCCCCCACAATGCACTGCTGATGATGTCACATATTACATCATTCATGACATGGTCAGTGACATCACTGATGACATCACTGATGACATCTCAAATGACATCACTGAAGACATCACTGATGACATCATCCAGTGAAAATCTGATGCATCTCCTCATACCTTAATAAAACATTTGATACACCCATTCTAAAATACAGACTACTATTTTCGAAACAATACAGACACCAATACCAGTTACTACATACGCACGCACTGATTCCTAGGTCTACACACACATCCCCTCATTCACCCATAAAGTCACTCGTACATGCAGTCACTCATCAATACAACACTATCATATGCACTCATGCACCTATACAGACACTCACACACTGCCACATATCCAGAGTTACTCACACACCTAGTCAGTCATGCAAAGAATCAATCATACTTCCATTTACTCACCTATAGAGTTATACAGACACCACCTCACTTATTCATACAGATACTAACACATAATTACTCTCTTATAGAATCACTGATACAAATACACACTCATCCATGCAGCCACTCTCACAATTACTGACTCACATATAGTTATTTATATACACCATCACTCACATATACTGCCTTTTACATATGTACTTACATGCACATGTACCACTGAGACACCCATTCACTCACCAACACACCCATACAAACACACTCACCCACCCATACAGCTGTTTCCACATGCACTCTTGAACCCATACACCCAGTGAATCAACCACTCACACATCTATGCACAGAGTCACACACCTCCCACCCACCCACACACACACTCAGGCAGCCATACAAATACTCAGGCAAGCAGTCAATAACCCATATAGACACTCATGCAGCTACTCACCAACCCATGCAGCAGCTTACACAACAACAGACAGACTGATACAGACTTTCACACAGTTTAGTCACTAACCCATGCATTCAGAAAGACACATTTAATCACTCACTTATACAGTCAGTCACGTACCTACTAAATCCTCCATACAGACACTTATACACCAACTCATTCTTTAATACAGCTTGGCATATATATAAAACAAATTTAAACTTTACAGAAACACACAGTCACTGGATGATGTCATCAGTGATGTCATTTGAGATATCATCAGTGATGTCATCAGTGATGTCACTGACCATGTCATGAATGATGTAATATGTAGCGTCATCAGTAGTGCATTGTGGGGCGTGAGTTATAGTTAGCTCAACTAACTATAATGTCCGAATTTCTATGGTTTTGTACGAGTGAAATGTGCAAGTAACTATAACGTCCCTGAAACCTATGTTTTTTTTAATGAATATATATATATATATAGATAGATATATATAGATATATATATATTACACATTCTTTCCAAAGGAAACATCCATTCGCACTCGCGGATGTGAATAAAAATTCCAATTCATTAAGTCTTCTTAGTCCATATTTATTTGTCAGCGCGCCAGCACACCCAACGCGTTTCAGTCTCCACAGAGACTTTGATCAAGGGTAAAAAAAACAACAAACAAGCGGTGACATTTTTGGATCTAAATAAGGTTACAAAGTATCTTGCATCATTTCCTGCGATGCGCCGCTGTGCATTGTGGATATAGTGGTCTTTTATTTTTATTGTTCCCGAACTTTTGTATGCATCAAGGACCTTTATAACACAGTGATAAAACTAAAACACCCCAGTGTAACGTGAGCAATTATATACAATTAATAAATATATGATATTGCTGTGAGCTTCATCACAATTATAGCATTTTTGCGACCCGTGATCAAGGTCTCTGTGGAGACTGAAACGCGTTGGGTGTGCTGGCACGCTGGCAAATAAATATGGACTAAGAAGACTTAATGAATTGGAATTTTTATTCACATCCGCGAGTGCGAATGGATGTTTCCTTTGGAAAGAATGTGGTAATTTGAAACGGCTTGACCCTGTCGTACCGTTGTTTGCACCGCCATATAGCGCCCTGAGGTGTCAGGAAATGGGTCAAATTTGGATATATATATATATATATATATATATATATATATATATATATATATATATATATATATATATATATCCACAAAAAAAGGTTGCCCATATGGAAGAGCCGCCAGGTAGATTTTAGTTGCACATCTTTAATGGGATGCTGCAGAGACATTCAAAGGAAAACAAGCTTTAAAAACATCGACCTCCTTTGCCAGACGCGTTTCAGGTTTCCCCATAGTCATTGGCATTCGGTGTGGCGCGCTGTCAAGGCAAAAAAGGGTGCTATTAATTATGTCCTAGAACCTCCCCAGTGTCCTAGAACCTCCCCAGTGGGCGTGGCTGCTCCTGCAGCCTTCTGGTTCTTGTAGGCACACGCCATGAACAAAGAGGGCATTGGCCCGAAACGCGTCTGGCAGGTAAACCAGAGAAGGACTTTGTTCATGGCGTGTGCCCTTGCTTTGGCGTAATTTCCACCTGGGAGTGCATCCCACCTAGTGGCAACTCTTTTTGTATATTATATATATATATATGCATATATATATATATCTCTCTTTCAGGCATAGAGTGATGCATACATTTTGGAAAAAAGAAGCAGAGAACTCTGGGTAGTTCCCAAGTTTAGGTGGAGAGCAGCTCCTGTATGGAACTCTACAACACCAGTGACACTCTAAATTTGCTCACCTCAAATGTCTGCTTTTCAATCAAAGTCTTTAAGCGTAGGATTAGCAAAGTGCCATCCACACCGAGATAGAAAGGTACAAAGTCTTTTGCCATTTCTACAGCAAAGTCTTTAAGCATAGGATTTATATATATTTAATCATTGAAGCACAAAGGTTTATGGGACATTATAGTTAGGCGAATATGTCAGTTAAAACATATCATTGTAAGCTAACAAATCCTCTAGAAAAATTCTCAAGTTATAGTTTTCTCAAGTTACTGTAATTTGTGCCCTAAAGTAACTATAACTCCTGCGCCTGCCACGCCCGGAACTTGTTATGTCATGAGTGATGCAACATATGAGGTAATTAACAGTGCAGGGCAAGGCTACGGGTTATAGCTACTTTAGAGACCTGAAACCAATGCCCCCCACTGCCAAGGCTTACTTTGTCATGTAACAATATAAAGGGTGTCACTTTAAGTAAGGGAGAAGACCTATGGATTGGTCAAAGGCTCAGAATGGCTATATATAAATAATGGGCCTATTGGCTTTACCAAGGGGTCAGCACATCGGCATATATAAAGTTGACTATTGGCTTTGTCAAAAAGTCACAAATAACTGTAATCAAATGTAGATTTTATAAATTCACACATTGTAATGTTGTGTGTTATTGATAGCGATTGCCATTAGTTGCCCTAAAGTAACTATAACTCGTGCCCCTGCCATGCACAGTGTTGTTATCAAAGATGTCATTACAGGTGTTGCAGTCATGTTAATAAAGAGGTCATATATCATGTCATAAGTGATGTAATATGTGGGATATTTAGCAGAATATGGCAAGGGCGTGAGTTATAATGACTTTCCGGCACGAGTTATAGCTACTCGTGATAACTATAACTGATGAATTTCAGTTTTGTTTTTGGTTTAAAACGTTACGTTGTCACGGAAATTCTTACCGAACTATAATGTTACTTTAACCTTTGTTTTTTTCAGTTTATTTCTAAGGTTTTTTTTTTTAAATTTAAGGTAAGATATAATTACAATTCCTAACTATAAAGTCACTGTTGTTTTTTTCAGTGAATTTCCCGAGTCTTTTTATTATAAATTAATATTTTATTACAATACGTCAAGCCACCTCATGCCATGCATGGATTGGGGTTAGCCACCGCACCTGGCCTGTGGCCAGGTCCTACATCCAACCCCTCAAGAGCAACTAACCCCACACCATGCACAGCCTTCTGGCATGCGCAGCGTGCAGTTGGTCTCTGAGGTCCTGGTTACACTGAGGTAGACTTACTGACTTTGTCAAATAGTTTCAACACTAAAATATAAAAAGTAGGCCTATTGGCTTTATCAAGTGAAGAGCTTATCAATATACATAAAGCAGTTCTATCATCTCTCTCCAAAAACCGCCAATATTTTTCATCAAATATATATTTCATTAATTCACACAATACAATGTTTCATAATGATGATTATTATAAAAATGTTGAAGAAAGTTTTAATAAAAAAATCAAAATGTCCTAGAGTCTTCCTTTTATAACATATTTTTATCATTGCAGTTTGTGGTCTGAAAAATGTTCAAAGAAAGACTCAGAGACATATTGTTTTTTTCTATAAATGAAACCAATATTTCTTTGAGTCTTTCTTTTAACATCTTTCAGCTTAAAAAATGCAATAATAAAAACAACCACAAAAGGACCTTGCACTCCAGCTGAAGAGCACAGAGCTCCAGCTAGGAGTGTTTTTCAAAAATATGGATAGTTTTCCTGGGGTCATGAATTTAATGAGCCAGGAGACTTACTGTTTTTTTTTAACGCTGGTCGGGGATGGGGCTGCTGCTTGAGGGCATTAGGGGACGCTCCTTGCTAAGTGCAGTAAATAATAAATGAGCAGCGCCTGCTGCCCACGCCCACCAGGACACCCAGAGCCCCATTTTTTGCTGGTAGCAGCTGGAAGAGCCCCGTGGCCTCGCAGTTCCACCAGCTTCTCTGTCAGCACCCATCACGAGTGTCGGTGGCAGCAGACAATTCTTTTTCTTTCTAATATAAATATGATGATGGGGGCATAAGGCCCCCCTAGCCTTTATGGCCCTCGTGACCCCATTCTCCGGGGTCTTAGGTGGGTACCACGGTGCCCACCCGGGGCACCCACAACAAACAACATTGGGGGCCAACACAGGAGCTCAAGGGCTCCCCGGGAACTGTGGGCTCCCAGTATTCACCACTCCTGGGAGCAACGGGAGCCACCATTGGTCCCGTTCAGTTGAAACAGCTATTCTTCTCTGCTCCCGCTGGGTGGGAGCAATCTGAGTTTCCCTGCCCGCAAGAGTTACTTGCATTAGAATTTTAATAATAAAGTAAAAGCATGTTGCATTTTTCTCTAGATTTAGGTGGGGAACATCTCTTGCAAGCTTAAACTGAGATTAGGCATGTGTGCAGGTGTGCCAGACTTCGTTCTACAGTACAGCTGTTGTGTGTCACATATGTACATTTAATTACCAAATAGTTTTTTTATTTTTAAGTCATCACATCCAGCTTGAGCCGTTAAACGGGCCCTAACTGCGAAATAGTTAACAGTACAAGATATCCAAGTAATAAAATACAGGAACCGTGAAAAAAGATTTCTTTAACATTTAAAAAGAGAAAAGGTACAATAAATACAATCATAACTAAAAGTACCATTTGGCAGCAGATGCACGAAGCATCCTCCAATAGTATTATTTAAGACATGCAGGGTAATTTATAGACTTGTGCGTTTATGGGTAAATTATGTGATAAACATATTACAGCACATCATTGCCATTTCCATAGATGTAAAGGACTGTGGGGGTAGTCTCATTTTGTTTCATAGCATTACGCTGCAGCAAAGTAAATAAACACAGAAAAATGTTTGTGTAACATTTCATTACACTAAATCCTTTGTATGGTAACATCATGGCTGTTTCTGTTGGCTTTAGCCCAGGAGTCTATATGACTTGAACATTCTTGACACAAGAATGCTTTTCGGATTTTACTAAAACGAAGAGAGAGATTTTGATAATTTCAAATACACAATGGAGTACTCTTCCTGCAAGCTAAAACTGAAATGCCCACATCATATGCTTTAAAAATAATTAAATACCATTTGCATAATAGACATAAGTTAGTTAATGTTATTACACACTTACTCTGATATTTAGTAAAAGTATAATTTTTTTCATAGTTGTCCTATTTAGTTTGAAAGTGATAGCATACTTTGAAGGGACGGGCACTGGTTACAACTATGCATACGTGTGTTGGGATGCATCTGTGCGTGCTTGAGTGTGTGTGTGTGTGTGTGTGTGTGTATGTCCCATTTGATTCCAGCCCCTTAAAAGGGAACGGGCTGGAATCAAAAGATAAAATAGATATTATGTGAATGGCACTGGGAGGAACAGGCAATCGGACCCAGGACACTGCCAGATTCTCCAGATGCCCCCAGCTGTGATTCTAGAGTTAAAGTTGTGTGCTGAAGCAGATCGCACCATGCTACTCATCACACAGTTCCCATTTACTGCCTATTACTAACCCTGGGCAAAGCACTACGCTACTCTCGCGTAGGTTGCGAAGTTTGCGCTACTTCGCACAACGCGAATTGCACGTAGCACAGTGCAAACACGCGTAGCGTAGCGTAGTGCAGCGGTCATTTTTTGCTTGCTCGCGGTCCTCAACGTCAAGTTGGCGACCGCGAGCAAGCAAAATGACATCCCGGCGAGACTTTTTCCTCGTTCGCGATCAGCAACATCAAGTTGCCGATCGCGAGCGTGGAAAATAAACCTCCCGGCGAGATTCTCAACGCGGGGAGGTCAGGTTTCTCATTGCGAGTGGTCGCGTATGCTCGCGACCGCTCGCGATGAGAAACTACCAGTCCGCGTTGAGAAAGCTGCCGCTCGAGTAAAAATCTACTCGAGCGGCAGTAAAGACAGCTCGCACTGTGCAAGATGCCGTTTTCAATGATTGCACAGTGCGGACAAGCATCCGGCACTGTGCAATCATTGCGAACATTTCACTACGCAGTTCGCGTAGTGCTACGCGTAGCTCGCTTAGTGCGAACTGCACTTTGCGTAGCTTCGCGTAGCGCTACTTCGCGAACTACGCCCAGGCTTACCTATTACCTTGTGCCCTCTTCTGCAAATCATGATGTGCTCTGCTGATGGACAGTACCGTTCACACAGAACAAGGTTCTGTGTAAAAGTTGTCCTGTGTGCATTGATGCCTGTAAGTTTAACTTCGGGTTCTTGTACATGTGTTGGATGCGTGGGTGTTCTTAGTGTTGAGAGCCTATGTGTACAAGCATTAAATAAAAGCCAAACCCATTGGCTTTGCCAATATCAGCTACATTATATTTTTAGTCTGGTTTATTTAGCATACAAATATACTTTTTTTTAATACAGAAAGATGACCACTGAAATGTTTTACAGAAAGAATCGGAGGAGCACTCATTTTTATTCGTTTTAAATGACTTCCTCATAATTCAAGTTCGTGTTCAATACGTCTTTCGTCCTTCAAGAAGACTTCATCAAGTAGAGGTGAATTGGTATGAAATCTCTGTGTTTCAAGTTATAGAGGTTAATTATTATAAAAGTAATGCTTGCAGGTCATAAAGCGAACAAATGCTCTACTACCATCTCGTCATTCCGAGGTCGAAGTAGCTCGCATGTTCGGCGTGCTGCCATCAAATCCGCCTGCTTGCCCCCGTACCAAACACATTGGGACAGGTAGGTAGCATGACCGCCAGGAGTAATTAAGTGGAACTATCAAGGGTAGAGAAACAGCCATTCGGCAACATATTATTCCTGTATAGCTTTGAATTCCTGACAGACACGCTAGATTGTAGTTCCACCTTGCACTCTATTGATGGGAAACCTGGAGTTGAAGGCCAGCAACACACTAAAGTAGTATGTTATCTTCTAACTACATTCTGCAATATTTTGGCTTCATCTTGAATCTCTATTTTGAAGCCCTGGGTATTTCAGACTGTTCATAAGACCATAATTTAAATAGCGTAGATTCAGAAAAAAAATCCATGCACGTCTTCACAAAAGCACTATTAATATGTCTCAAGCTATGCCTTATATCAGCAATTGCGTTTGAGTCAAATTCCTTTAATCAGCTCATCCATTAATATGTAAGGAGCGCTTTTTTCCTTGAAGCTATCAATTTGCTGAGCAAGTCAGATCTCAAGAGGGACATATGAATCCAAATGGCACATTAAATTTCATTTCATTCTCATAACACCTTAGGAGCCCATCTCATTAATTTCTTCTCACAGCCTTATAGTCAAATCTGCATACATGTTTCTGACTATTAAACAGCTTGCTTCCTGGTTCACTGTATGCCTTTACATCTTTTTTTCTAAATTAAAAACAAACTGCCATGTTTTTAAGATCTATGTCAGAGCTACTCATGTGGAGTAAGACCAATACACCCCATGTTCAGAACACAAATATCACATCTGAAACGTGTTTATAAGTATATGCGGCTTATTATAAATCCCTTCAAACAGCAGTGTCTTTTTATCTGATGCACTATCTCTGCCAGACATTTTGTTTACATACAGTGGGCTTACAGCCCGCCCATAGCTAGCCATTTGTTAGCTTCAGCGTTGCTCTCATTTCCTTCGTCCACGTTTCTCACAATATGCAGGTGTCACATCCTCTTTTTGTGTTTGGTCCTCCCCTGGAGCATGGACCATGTACTTGTGTCCATCCACTGCTCTCACTTTTGGATCTTCTTTTTTCTTTGTTTTCGAGCACTCCCAATGAGTGCTTGTGTTCAGTCCCTCTCCAATATTCCCGTCCTTGAAGCTTCTGTTCCTTCCCACCCATCCATGTTGCTCTGTTTCCTTCCCACCCCTACTCTGTATTCTACGCCACTGCACTTTATGCCACTTCACTCTACTTTATGCCACTTCTCTTTACTCTAGGCCACTGCACTCTATGCAACTGCACTGTAGTCTGCACCACTCTACACCACTACTCTCTATGCCACTCTACTTTGCACCACTCTATGCCACTGCACTTGAAGTCACTCTATGCTACTGCACTCTATGCCATTGCACTCTACTCTGCACCAATGCATTCTACAACACTGCACTCTATGCCACTCTACGTCACTTCACTTTACTCTGCACCACTCTACTCGATGCCACCACACTCCACGACGCTCTTCTCTGCACCACTCTACACCACTGCACTCTACGCCACTCTACTCTGCACTACTCTACACCACTGCACCACTCTACTCTATGCTGCTGCACTCTGAGCCAGATGTACAACCAGTCCATTTTGCGAATCACAAATTGCGACGTTTTGCGACTCACAATTCGCAACTCACAAAATGGAATGTACAAGAGCATCTCAGACACTGTTTGCAATTCCTAATGGGGTTGTTAAAGACCTACCTGATTAATATTAATGAGGTAGGTTGCAATTTGCGACCCCTTAGGAATCTCACCAGATGGTGGCCTGCTGGGGACAGCAGAACACCATGTCGGTGTTTGTTTTTTAAATAAAGCAACTTTTTTTTTTCAAAAGCAGCCCGTTTTCCTTAACCGCTTCGCCGCGATTGGAATTCCGCCCAAGTGCTGGACATTCCGATCGCGGGTGCGGTCGTGACGAGCTCAGCTCGTCATGCGCACAGCGCGACCGCGCAGCATGACGAGCTGAGCTCGTCATGAGCATCGAAGGGGTTAAAGGAAAACGGGATGCATTTAAAAGAAACAAATGAAATGTTTTCTTTTCATTTTTTAAGGGCAGACAGTGGTCCGTGGGACCACTGCCTGCTCCTAAAAAATATGTTTGCATACTTACATACTTACTTACAATCTACTTAAAGTAGGTAATAATTGCGATTGTTTTGTAACCGCATTTGTGGTCACAAAACAATCGTTCATACCAGTGCAACTCACTATTAGGAAGGGACGCCCTTGCCACACCCCTTCCTAATAGTGGGTTGCAAAACCTATTTTGCGAGTCGGTATAGGTTACTGACTCACAAAATAGGGTTTATACATGCTACAACCATTTTTAGCGGTCGCAAATGGCCCGATTTCCTGTTTGCGACCGCTAAAAATGGTCATTGATCTGGCCCTCTATGCCACTGCACTCTACTCTGCTCTGCTGCACTCTATGCCACTCTACTCTACTTTGCACCACTCTACTCTATGCTACTGCACTCTATGTCACTTCACTTTACTCTGCACCACTCTACTTTGTCACTTCACTCTACACCTCTCTACTCTACTCTGCACCACTCTATGACACTGCACTCTACACCACTGCACTCTACTCTGCACTACTCTACTCTACACCACTGCACTCTACACCAGTCCACTCTACACTATGCCACTCCACACCACTCTATGCCACTGCACTCTATGCCACTCTATCCCACCTCACACCACATACTGCCATTCTAATCTGAGCCACTCCAAGCCGCTCTACTTCACTCCAATCTAAGCCACTATTCTAGACTATACTTTGCGCTGGTCAACTCTACACCACTTTGCTCTACGCTACTCTATTGTACACCACTCCAAGCCACTTTATTCCAGTCCACTCTGCGCCACTATACTCCACTCTGTTGGACCTGGCTCTTTTTTCAGGGTTATCCCCAAACATTTTGCCTTCTTCCTCCTATTTTTTCTGACCTGCTTTTGTTGACTTTAGCACTCTGGGCACTTTACCACTGCTAACCAGTGCTAAAGTGAATATTCTCTCTGTCTAAATTGTGTTGGTTATTGGTTTATCCAGGATTGGCATATATGATTTACTAGTAAGCCCCTAGTAAATTGCACCAGGTGTGCCCAGGGCCTGTAAATCAAATGTAACTGGTGGGCCTACAGCACTGCTTGTGCCACCCACATGAGTAGTCCTGCAAACATGTCTTGGACCTGCCACCACAGTGTCTGTGTGTGTAGTTTTAAACTGCCATCTCGACCTGGCAAGTGCACCAACTTGACAGACCCAAAACTTTCCTTTTACTTCATGTATACCACCCCTAAGGTAGGCCCAAGTTAGTCCCATGGGCAGGGTACAGCGTCTTTAAAATGTAGGATGTGCTGGTGTGTTTTACATGTCCTAATAGTGAAATACTGCTAATTTAGGTTTTTCACTATTGCAAGGACTATCTCTCCCATAGGGTAACATGGGGATTGCCTTGAAATATCCTTCAAGTGTAATTTGCTATTGGGAGCACATAGGAATTTGGAGTTTGTGGTATCTGAACTCACAATTTAAAAGTATATTTTTGGGCGAAGTTGCTATTTAAATTGTGTGTTTGAAAATGCCACTTTTAGAAAATTGCAAAAGAAACAATTGATGGACGGAATGCTGGACAATGCAAACATTCACCCCCAGTCACAAGGATCTGGGTTTAATCCATCATTCTTTTGCTCACCACACCACCCCAGTTTGGACCCTGCCATATGCAAATCAGTCTTGACCCTGTTCCTTGTGTGAGCAGTCCAGCCCGAACTGCCAAGCCAGGTCCTCCCTGGACCGGAAACAAGCATCCTGGGACCGGTTTCAGATAATCACTCTTCATCAGCCAGGCTAGCTTGAATCCAGTGGTGTAGTGAGCAAGGGCCCCACCTCTGGGCATACCCTTCCCACTTAGGGCAACATATGAAAAAGAAACAATTGATGGACGGAATGCTGGACAATGCAAACATTCACCCCCAGTCACAAGGATCTGGGTTTAATCCATCATTCTTTTGCTCTCCACACCACCCCAGTTTGGACCCAGCCATATGCAAATCAGTCTTGACCCTGTTCCTTGTGGGAACAGTCCAACCCGAACTGCCAAGCTAAGTCCTCCCTGGACCGGAACCAAGCATCCTGGGACCGGTTTCAGGGCATCACCCTTCGTCAGCCAGGCTAGCTTGAATCCAGTGGTGTAGTAAGCACAGGACCCACATCTGGGCATACCCTTCCCACTTAGGGCAACATATGCAAAAGAAACATTTGATGAACGGAATGCTGGACAATGCAAACATTCACCCCCAGTCACAAGGATCTGGGTTTATTCCATCATTCTTTTGCTCACCACACCACCCCAGTTTGGACCCAGCCATATGCAAATCAGTCTTGACCCTGTTCCTTGTGGGAACAGTCCAGCCCGAACTGCCAAGCCAGGTCCTCCCTGGACTGGAAACAAGCATCCTGGGACTGGTTTCAGGGCATCACACTTCATCAGCCAGGCTAGCTTGAATCCATTGGTGTAGTGAGCACAGGACCCACTTCTGGGCATACCCTTCCCACTTAGGGCGACATATGCAAAAGAAACAATTGATGGACGGAATGCTGGACAATGCAAACATTCACCCCCAGTCACAAGGATCTGGGTTTAATCCATCATTCTTTTGCTCACCACACCGCCCCAGTTTGGATCCAGCCATATGCAAATCAGTCTTGACCCTGTTCCTTGTGGGAACAGTCCAGCCCGAACTGCCAAGCCAGGTCCTCCCTGGACCGGAAACAAGCATCCTGGGACCGGTTTCAGGGCATCACCCTTCATCAGCCAGGCTAGCTTGAATCCAGTGGTGTAGTGAGCACAGGACCCACGTCTGGGCATACCCTTCCCACTTAGGGCGACATATGCAAAAGAAACAATTGATGGACAGAAGGCTGGACAATGCAAACATTCACCCCCAGTCACAAGGATCTGGGTTTAATCCATCATTCTTTTGCTCGCCACACCGCCCCAGTTTGGACCCAGCCATATGCAAATCAGTCTTGACCCTGTTCCTTGTGGGAACAGTCCAGCCCGAACTGCCAAGCCAGGTCCTCCCTGGACCAGACACAAGCATCCTGGGACCGGTTTCAGGGCATCACCCTTCATCAGCCAGGCTAGCTTGAATCCAGTGGTGTAGTGAGCAAGGGACCCACGTCTGGGCATACCCTTCCCACTTAGGGCGACATATGCAAAAGAAACAATTGATGGACGGAATGCTGGACAATGCAAACATTCACCCCCAGTCACAAGGATCTGGGTTTAATCCATCATTCTTTTGCTCACCACACCACCCCAGTTTGGACTCAGCCATATGCAAATTAGTCTTGACCCTGTTTCTTGTGGGAACAGTCCAGCCCGAACTGCCAAGCCAGGTCCTCCCTGGACCGGAATCAAGCATCCTGGGACTGGTTTCAGGGCATCACCCTTCATCAGCCAGGCTAGCTTGAATCCAGTGGTGTAGTGAGCACTGGACCCATGTCTGGGCATACCCTTCCCACTTAGGGCGACATATGCATAAGAAACAATTGATGGACGGAATGCTGGACAATGCAAACATTCACCCCCAGTCACAAGGATCTGGGTTTAATTCATCATTCTTTTGCTAACCACACCACCCCAGTTTAGACCCAGCCATATGCAAATCAGTCTTGACCCTGTTCCTTGTGGGAACAGTCCAGCCCGAACTGCCAAGCCAGGTCCTCCCTGGACCGGAAACAAGCATCTTGGGACCGGTTTTAGAGCATCACCCTTCATCAGCCAGGCTAGCTTGAATCCAGTGGTGTAGTGAGCACGGGACCCACGTCTGGGCATACCCTTCCCACTTAGGGCAACATATGCAAAAGAAACAATTGATGGACGGAATGCTGGACAATGCAAACATTCAACCCCAGTCATAAGGATCTGGGTTTAATCCATCATTCTTTTGCTCGCCACACCGCCCCAGTTTGGACCCAGCCATATGCAAATCAGTCTTGACCCTGTTCCTTGTGGGAACAGTCCAGCCCGAACTGCCAAGCCAGGTCCTCCCTGGACCAGACACAAGCATCCTGGGACCGGTTTCAGGGCATCACCCTTCATCAGCCAGGCTAGCTTGAATCCAGTGGTGTAGTGAGCAAGGGACCCACGTCTGGGCATACCCTTCCCACTTAGGGCGACATATGCAAAAGAAACAATTGATGGACGGAATGCTGGACAATGCAAACATTCACCCCCAGTCACAAGGATCTGGGTTTAATCCATCATTCTTTTGCTCACCACACCACCCCAGTTTGGACTCAGCCATATGCAAATTAGTCTTGACCCTGTTTCTTGTGGGAACAGTCCAGCCCGAACTGCCAAGCCAGGTCCTCCCTGGACCGGAATCAAGCATCCTGGGACTGGTTTCAGGGCATCACCCTTCATCAGCCAGGCTAGCTTGAATCCAGTGGTGTAGTGAGCACTGGACCCACGTCTGGGCATACCCTTCCCACTTAGGGCGACATATGCATAAGAAACAATTGATGGACGGAATGCTGGACAATGCAAACATTCACCCCCAGTCACAAGGATCTGGGTTTAATTCATCATTCTTTTGCTAACCACACCACCCCAGTTTAGACCCAGCCATATGCAAATCAGTCTTGACCCTGTTCCTTGTGGGAACAGTCCAGCCCGAACTGCCAAGCCAGGTCCTCCCTGGACCGGAAACAAGCATCTTGGGACCGGTTTTAGAGCATCACCCTTCATCAGCCAGGCTAGCTTGAATCCAGTGGTGTAGTGAGCACGGGACCCACGTCTGGGCATACCCTTCCCACTTAGGGCAACATATGCAAAAGAAACAATTGATGGACGGAATGCTGGACAATGCAAACATTCAACCCCAGTCATAAGGATCTGGGTTTAATTCATCATTCTTTTGCTCACCACACCACCCCAGTTTGGACCCAGCCATATGCAAATCAGTCTTGACCCTGTTCCTTGTGGGAACAGTCCAGCCCGAAACCCCGAAACCGGTCCTAGGATGCTTGTTTCCAGTCCAGGGAGGACCTGGCCTGGGAGTTCGGGCTGGACTGTTCCCATTGGGCGCAGGGTCAAGACTGATTTGCATATGGCTGGGTTCAAACTGGAATGGCATGGGGAGCAAAAAAATTATGGATTTAGACCCAGATCTCTGTACTGGGGTGAATGTATGACATTGTTCTGCATTCTGTCCATCAATTGTTGTTTTTGCTCTTTAAGAAAGTTGGCATTTTCTTGCTTAATCATTCTGTGCCTCTGCCTGTCTATAGACTCTACGTCTGGGTTAGAATGACAGTTAGGCTCTTGTGCATTCACTCTAGACAATCACACAAAGGGAGCTGAGGTATGTCTTGCATATCCTGATGTTCCATCACCAGGCTGATGGGCCTTTCTAAGCTAGAGTGGTGAGAGGAGTTGAGATTGACACCTGAATAGGGCTTTGTCTGACCTCACTCAAAACTGTCTCCACCTCCTGTAGCGTTTCTGGAGCCAGGTCAGGGAAAGGCAGGGTCTTGTGCACTACAAAGACTTTCCTTTGAAAATTGCCTACATCAAAAGGCAGAAAGGGGTATAAGTATTGGACCTCTGACACCCCAAAATAAGAACACTTTTGGACTAAGAACATTCTGCCAGGAAGAAGAGCTGGATGCTGTAGGAGGAACTGACACTCCCCATCCCAGAGGCCAAATTCCATTAAAAAGGGAAAGGAGCTGAATGGCTTGCTTCAGTGAGCCTCTTGTGCTCCCGGGTACCGCATCCCCATGACCTCTCTAAATTATAGGTGGGTGCCCACCCGGGGCACCACCAAGCAGCATTTAGAATAAGGGGAAGGGGCATGTGAACCCCCTCCCCGAGCTTTATTATGGCACGGGGACCCCATCCCCTGGGGCCAAATGCAACAAAAAATGGGAAAGGGCCACACGGCCCCCTTCCCTGAGCCTTCTCAGGCCCCGGGGACTCCATCTTCTGGGTCTGTGTCATATTTAAAAGTGGGGGCACACAGTCCCCCTACCCAAGCCTTCTCGAGTCCCCGGGACCCCATCACCTTGGGCCATATCTTATTTAAAAACTGAGGGGGTCACACGGTCCTCCTTCCTGAGCCTTCTCAGTGTAGTTATAGTTAGGTCAGAGTAGGAAGAGTGTTTTTGTTTTGCTAATAACATTAATAACTTTAAAGAAAAATGTTGTGCCTGCCATTACAGGACTGGTGGTCTCGGTCCCTGAGTCCTGAGTCCCTGAGTCCTGAAAAATATTAAAAAGGACATAACAGGGCATTGTAGGGATGCCCTGACAACCTAGCTCTTGTGGGACAATTGTGGCATAATTTAAAAACAAGTTAAATGCTATTACAGTGCAGCTAAACTCCTAAAAGACTCAGCTCCTCCATGTGGTTCCATGGGAGTCCCGCAGAAGTCCCACAGGACTGGTAGAGACTCCAAAAAAAGAAAAAATGATGCTCTTTACAAGAGTGCACTCCCAATACACTATGAAACTCCATTATGTGAGCAAGTCCCAACTAAGCACTGTTCAGTGCGCAGGCTGTGCATAGAGCCCATACCCTTGAAAGACCTAAGCCCCATTAGGTGGGAAAGCCTCTACTGTGTACAGCATGTGCAGTGCCCAGACTGTGAATGGTGCTCACTCCCTCCAGACACACAAGCCCCATTAGGTGGGCAAGCTGTACTACGCATAGCGAGTGCTCAGTATGGAGACTGTGGGTAGAGCCCTCCAGAGACCCTAGCCCACCTAGGTGGGCATACCCCTACTAAGCGCAGCCTGCACTCAGACTGGCTACTTGGGTTGGCAGACAGCACTGCTCTGGATACAGATCCCAACCTGAAATCCAAATACCATGGTGGAATGTCTATGACAGCACTATGGCTTCACAAGCCAAAACCAACAAAGCATTGGAATAATGGCACAATGCCCTCCAAGCCACACTAGGAAGAATGAAATCAACACTCACCAAATTTATATAACCCTGCAAAAAAAAAAAAAAGCTTTCAACAAATAAGGAACAACAGTTGGTAAACCGAACCAAACCTAATATAGCTAAACAAACCAGGGAAACGTATGAAATTACACAATTCAAAGTCAGACTCTTGGTAAATAACAAAGGATTTTATTGCTAAATCGCTATTATAAATCACCTACCTACTAATATACCCACAACTAAAATGGAGCAAAAGCTAACACCACTATAACATGAACTATTTTAAATAAATACTAGAATATTTATTTTTATAAATCAGTCTATAATAAAAACATATTAATGAAGTAGAAAATATGACTGAAAAATGAAAATCATTTATTTAAATATGTAATTAAAAATATTTCTAGGAGAATCAAACATATACAACATAGTAAATATGCAAACTAGCTAAAGAATTAAAACTCACACAAAAACAACAACTCAGTTGGAGTAAAAGCAAAACACATACAAATAATAAAATATAATATTGATCCCCCCAAAAATACTGTGCTTATAGTTGCATGGCTGAAGTTTTTGATCCATCTCCACCTTGCAAAAATCCAATCCACAGTCGTTTGAAACCATAAAAAACCTGAAACATTTCAAGTAAAAACTGCTTCAGGAAAGCCAAAATTGAAAGGAAATTTAAATAAATATTGATTTAAATTGAAGCAAATTAATTTCCTTTAAAAAGCATTACAGAGCTCTTCAAACATTCCACTTCAGCTTCATAACCTGTAAAAAAAAGGGACATAACAGTCAGTAGCTCGTATACACTGTAGATGATTCTTTGTACCTTTTAAAATCCAATAAAGAAACTTTTGGGGCATAACCACCCGCACAAAACAAACATCCCAAATACAAATCAAACAGAAACTTACAACTCTACAAACATAATACAACACATAACTATATGTACAATAATGTAGTACTACTACTAAAATATAGTTTTGCACTACCTCATGACATTCACAACATTACAATGCAAAGCAAACAACAACCTAACCAAATAAAATGAATATCATAACCCACAATAACTAGACCTATTCACACACACCTCTTCTCCTAACACCCTAAATAAAAACTTACCTTATCCATTGAACAGCAACAGGGAACCGCGACTGACACAAACAAAATCCACCTCAAAATGACACAATCCAGTTTGTTTTAAAAAAATGACTGCTAAATTAAAATAAATGTTAGTAAAACGTATTAAAAGTGTTAAAAATGTATGTAAAAGTTAAAAAAATGGTAACTAAAATATTGAACAAATACAAATATATATATAAAATCCAAATTAAATAACACTATAAAAATATAACAGTATATTGAATAGTACAACTTAATATATTCTAAAATGCATTATAAATAGTAAAAATACAAAGTACTATGTTGAAACAATATATTTATGAAAACATAATTATGTAGCATTTTTCTAGAAATGTTTAAAAATATAAATGTGTTAAAAATGTGCACAAAATATAGCACACATGATACTACAGTAAAAATGTGCATAAAATGTTGTACCGCTGTAACATGTAAATGGTTTTCTTCTTTGCAAAAAGATGATTAAAAAATGAAACTAAAAATGCATGTTCAAATAAAAATAATATACAAAAATAGGAAATATATAAAGCAAAAGGGGTTAGATTTATTATGCACACTCCAACATAAACCATTTTTTAGAAGGTGCTGGACACTAAAGGGGTTAAATTTAATATTCCCACTCCAAACTAGACCGTTTTGGGAAAAGTGTGGACACTAAAGGGACTGGATTTACTATCCCCACTCCAATTTATAAAGTCTTTTTATTAAACAAACAAACATGTATACATCCCATCAGTACAAATATATGACATATTCCACATCGTTTGTAGTACAGGTCAGGGGGTACAGTGTTACACGGTATATTCTTGGGGTAAGGGCCCATCCCACCTCTTGTTGTGTACACTGCTGTGCCATCAGTTCCCCTCGGCCGTGTTCCCCACTCCAATTTAAACCAATTTGGGGAAGATGTTGAACACTACATGGGTAACATTTAATAGTCCTAAAAAACAATGCATACTTTTTCACAATCATAATCAATTAACATATATATATATGTATAACAGTCATTATATATTTGCAATTTACATACATACGCCAAACATTAAACATATAATGATATAAAATAAAACATGAAGACTATAAAGAACATTTTAATTGTTTTAAAACATACAAAAAGCTATTTAACAATCATGCAACTAAATTTAAAAGTAAAAATAAAAAATAATGTAATATGTCAAATATTTATAAACTACAACATTCTAATTCTCTGCAACAACTTTTTTAAAATTAGTTTTGTATAGCACGAACCCGACCCAAGGTATTGAAGCACTTTACATGAGCAACAGGACACAGTCATACTTCTGTGAGCACATGGAGATTAAGGGCCTAATTAGGATGCCGGGTGGACTAAATCCGCCCGACACGTCTATGTCCTGGGAACGACCGACCTCTGGTCAACGGTCTTGACCACCTAATAAGGATGTGACGAACACTGTTTGATTGCATTCCTACATTTCCCTATGGGAGCATGCATTACGGCCATAAACCAGCCGTAATACATGCTCATATAGGGAAGTGGGAGGTTCTGTTCATCCCTGCACCCTGTGGTAGGCACCTCAAGGTACCAGCGACGGGGTGCAGAGATCAATGGGGGGCACCATAGGTGCCCCCTCGGGCCCCAAACGGAGGCCGCACAAACAAGGGAGCCCTGCTGGGGGCCCCCAAACATGCTTTCTGACATGGTTTCCATGTCGGGCAGGCCGGCATGGAAACCATACCGTGCATCATAATCCCAAGGGCGGAAAGGCCTGCCCTTTGGGATTACAAGCTCCTTGAGCCAGTTGGAGGCCAGCGTGAATGACTGGTCGGTTTAAATTCCAACCACCAGCATTGTAATGTGGAGGTCGGAAAGTGAACTAAGGGGCCGATTATGATGCGGCCCATAAGGCTCCGACCATCAGTCGAGCTTTTCCGGCCTCATCATAATCGGCCCCTGTTGTGATTTGCCCGGAATCACAAGATGTTGAGTTAATGCTGACACTCGATCCTGGCTACCCAATTCCAAAGTCGGCACATCTGACCTTTGCACCATATCCTCTCCCCTTACTAACAATGATAATATCATAAAAATTCGTAATAAATGCCCAATAACTTAGGGGCTCATTTCGATGGTGGACGGAAAAGCACTCCGACTGCCGTGCTAGCGGGAAATTGCCGCCCGCAGGCACCGCGGCAAAACTGCCGGCCAGATTAGGTTGCACCGCCAGAAACTCCCTACCGTGGCGGTCGGATTCCAGGATTCAGCGACGGAAAAGCTGAAAATCCGTCCGCAGCGGTCGGATTTGCAGCGGAAAGGCCAAAGACCGCTGTTTCCCCAGCGACCAGGAACACATGGAGCCATCTGCAGTATTGCCACCGCCATCCTCGATTGGCCGGATTCTCTGCAGCGGTGTGGTGGGCTGTTTGTGGCATCGTAATACAACCGGCGGTCGTAACCGCATTCCGCACGGCGGTCCCTCCCTTTTGGCTCCGTCCGCCACCGCTGCGGAGGGGGATTTCTGGCAGTTCCCGGAACACCGCAGCGGACGGGAAATGGGCTATCTTTGCCCATCGTAAATCGGCAGACGCAAGGGCCGCCGATGGAGTGCGGAAAAGGGCATTTTCCGCCACCGCCAGCACCGCGGATGTGCTACCGCCCGCCATCGTAATGAGCCCCTTAGTTATTAATATGTCTATAAATTACATTAAAGTTATTATTACAAAACAAACACATATTATGTACACAACATCATTTAGTTTAAAAATAGCAGAATATATACATACATTAACTACACATGCACACAAAAATAAAATATACTTAAAATACATTGATAAAAATTTGAAGATCTATTTAAAATGTTTACATCTTTAAATAAATAACATAAACTCAAAAATTGAAAATTAATGTAAAATGTGTTTTTCAATTAATTTAGATAACATTATTATGGAAATCTAATACTCAAAAAGTAAAACATTAAATAAGATATAAATCTAATAACAAATGCTTAAAAATTCTCCCCACCCTATTTCCCTATAAACCCATCACACTACTAATAAAAATATTTGTCATGATTGGAATTTAAAAAGTACCTAAAATAATTTTTTAATAAATATATACTAAATGCACAATTTTAATTTAAAAACTACATTTAATTAAAATTTAAATTGCAAAAAAATTAAAGAAAAAGAATTTGTGAATGCAAGCAAGACTGTAAAACACATCAAAATCATACATTAATCCATTTTAAAATGTTCACTTTTGCTCATTGTAAACACAAAATATGCATACAATAACATACCATTAATAGGGTGCTGGGATTTCAAGGCAGCGTGCTGCAGTCCTCTTTTTGTTTGACAAGGCTTCCCTGAGCTGGTTGAGCCGACTTGCTCTGAGTAATGCACTTGCACTCAAGGAGTGGTACTGTGACCTAAAAAGACTGTTGAGCAGAAGTCCCAGAATTCCCAGCACCTGTAACTGTAAGGGTTAGTTTCTTCTGATGAAGGACAACTATCTTGAAACATGAGCTTATGTCTAGAGATACTCATTGTACAGTTGACTCAAAAAGATGGTTATCATTGAGATCCAAGAATGTGGAAGATGAAAGACTGACGGAATCTCCATCTGAGCTGGAGCCTGATAGGGCTGGAAGATCACCGTTACAGCATGCAAGTAAAGCATGCACGTAAAGCTTCAGAATGTTCACCAGCCCAACTTGCACACAGTTGCACCAAGGTTATTAATTTATATTTTACTTAAACCATCAGCCAGGTGGAAACAACATTTAACAACTTAGGGCCTGATTACAACCTTGGTACAGCGGGGATGGTGCAATGCCGCCTGAGCTTCGCCAAAGCCGCATAAGCACCGCCGACCGTATTATGAGTTGCAAATGTGCAACTCGTTTTACAGGTGACGGTCCTGTGGCCATTCCCATGACGGAGGCTTGAAAACAGGCACCGCAATGGGAACGGCCAAAAAGTTCCAGCATGGCATGGACGGTGACGTCCATGCCGTTCTGGAACTGGAGGGAATACAGACAGGGGCACATGTTGTGCCCCCCTGAATGTATCCCCATGGTGTGGAAGACATGGGCTCCTTATAGGGCCCCCTTTGTTCTTGCACCGCCAGCTTTTTCATGGCGGGGCTCTGCCATGAAAAGGCTAACGGTTCAAGAACTCAAAATATGCTTGAAACAGGACTGTGCTAGTCCCTGCTCAGCGTAATGCTTTGTGCCTCTCCTGCGCCACCATGGTTTTTTTCATTTTTGCTTTTTGGAACTCTAATGACCACGAAGAAGATTTTAATTGATTAAAGTTGCACATTACACACAATTAGTATTTTAATTGGCTAGTTGAAAAATCATAAGCATGCCAGGTGTATGTTTTTAAAGTTTTTCTTTCCATTTTTGAAAAAAAAACTTGGGTGCTTTGCTTTATTTGTTTCAAACATCCATCAGTCGTGCTACAACACCATATTGCTGATTTTATCATTCTGATACTATATATACTCTAATCAGTATATATAGTTCACTGAAACTGAGGGGAACAAAATTTGACGGCAATGTCACCTCTGTGTCAACTTCGCCTTTCAAGAAGTCCCTGATTATTGCTCAAAATTGGTCTGGTTCTAGTCATGAACACTGGAATCAGATTATCCCTTCACCTGTCCTTCCAGTCACATTCAAAACTGTGTGAGGTAACCAGGACTGTGACGGGGAGGACTAAGGATTAGAGATATGAAGATCACTGGTAAGTAATATATTTGTTACCAGTATACCAGAGAGGGTTGTACCTACTTTCTGCCAGAAAATTTGAATCGAAGGACACTGCCAAAACAAGTGGGCTTCATTTGCGTTTGCCTCACCGCACTTAGGGCACCTCTTTTCCACCTGAGACCCCAGTTTCGATAGCCTCTTGGGAATCCAATAAGCCTTTTTGAACTTTAAAGAGATGATTCTTCCTGAGTGGAGCGGACTTTGCATAAAACCATAGATAAGACATAGATTCTTGCCATATCCGATCGAGATCTAGATCCGGCAATTCCCTCCTCCAGATCGACACCGGTAGAGCTTGTACCTCCTCAGGTACCTGAATCAACATCCAGTACCACTCCGATACTTCCTTTGGCGAAAGCGAACGGGAAACTATCTTTGACTCCCATAATGAATTTCCTTTCCCATCTTTGCCCAGTGTTTTAGCCCAACTTGTTAATTGATAATACTTAAATCTTGATACCGTCCCTTCCGACAGTTCCTGTATGCGGAGCCAAGAAACTAACTCTGTGTCGTCTAGGAGTTGGCCCCATATATGGATGCCACACTGCTTAAGAGTGATTGCTAAGGAGTCTTGAAGGCAGGCAGGGGTACCCGGTGAATTCCATATAGGAGCTTTATAACTGAAATCTGGTATTTGTAAAGACCGTCTTATCTGATGCCAAACCTTGCATGCACTCAGAAGAATCTTTAGAAGTTCAGGTGAGCTTGGCGCTGGTTATTTTTGGGGTAATGTTAGAGAGGGAGGGGGATAGGACATTATCAAAAGAACACAGAGCCCTGGTATTTATGTTAATTCTTCTTGCACGCAGAAAGCTCTGTATAAAGTGGATCATGCCTATTCCCCCGGCAGAAATAGAATGGGTAACGTCAATACAGAGAATAAGGACACTGGATCGAGCCATAGCGAATTCTAAGAGAATGAAGAAATGGGATATTTGGGATAATTGGGCAAGGAATATATGGCATTGACGGGTATCTTATTTTCTGTTTCCTTCTCTTCGTTTTTTCTTTTTTTTTTACTGTCTTTCTTCTCTTTTCTCTCCTATATTATATTGGGTTATGAGTTTTTTGGTATATTTACAGGTCCAATACTTAACACCAAAATAAGCAGGTAGCTGGAGTGGCCAGCACCTGTCAAAAGGCATTGGTTTCCGAGCTGGCAGTACAATGTGAGACTCGGCATGTGTTTTTTTTTCAAAACACCCCTCTTTTTCAGGAGAGGCCGAGATCTTCCTACTCAGTCACAGCTGCTTGGAGCTTTTGATACCTAACACATAATGGCAAATGAGGACTAAAAAAATATATATATATATTTGTTACCTTCTCACCCCTTTATACTTGAATCACTAGCTTATGAGACGGGCCTGCCTCCTACAACACCTACCTATCTAAAAAGTAAAAGCATAGAAAAGCGCCTCCCTCAACCGTATCCCCTGTTTTTCATGTCTGGCTCCCAAATAGGGTATCTGAAGAGAAAGGGTATATGTAAGCCTTTCAATCATGAGCGGAGCTCTGGTTTCAGTATGCATTGTTTAAAGATAAGCACTCGAAGTCTGGCCGCGCCAGTGGGCCTTCAGCGTTGCAGGCAATTGATGGGTCCAGGGACATCTTAAGGATTTTGGGGGCCCGTGGCCGAACTTATTTTGGAGGCCCCTGTTTGGAATTTATGATCCAATTTCAGCTCTATCATGTCCTCTTTGGCAAGGTTACTGACACTGCACAGGCTCATTCATCCAAAATCTAAAGTTGATACCTCAAATATTCAGGGACAGTGACTTGTGTTTTCAATATTGTAATTCAGCAGCAGCTCACTACTATTACTGCAAATAATCTCTGTGACACCCTCCAATTCCTCTTTTGATCTAAAGGAAACTTTTTTTATGGCTGTTGCATGCAACATAAACACAACATTTCTCTGCAAAATGTCTGTAATAGACTTACACACGTCACTCACATAAAAAATTAATTAAAGGGAAAAAGAATTTAAAACGATCTGTTTAAGAATTATGCAAGGTCATCAGGGCAATTTCTGCAGAACAGAGCTGGCTTTATCAGGGGGCACCCTGAACGGCCGGGGCCCTGGGCTAGAGCCCACTTTGCCCATGCCTTAAAATGCCTCTGGATGGGGCCGCTCGGAATGGTGAGGCCTTGTGGGGCCATCTGACGGCTTCGCATCTGCATAGAATCTGATAATTGAGCAGACTGAGACTGCACGAATGGCAGCATCTCAGTGGAAGGAGTTCTGGCTGGAGTAATTACAGTTCCTATTTCGAAGTCTTGTGGTTCGGGACTCGTTGGAGAGAATGCCGAGTTGCTGTGGCGGTGATTACTCCTGTGCCGGATGCCGATACGTATTCTTTTTCTTTTACAGAGAAGAGGAACGCTACGCTAAATTTGCTGTTTTGAAATGTTCCAAGAGTGAACCATATTGGAGAAGGAGTTTGTTAGCTCTGTCAAAAATAAACATATATGGTTGTTAAGCAATACTCTTTCATGATTGTTCCCTTTCTAGCCCTCAAGTTTTTGCACTCAACACCATTAGTGCAGCTAGCGTCTAGTGGCCGAAGCCCATACTACCTCTATCGGACGATCCTGGGGAGAGTTCAAAAAGGAACCTCTAGTGCTTGCACTGGAGTCTTCCTTTTTTAAATCCCAAAGTCGGGGCTGAACAGAATCCCTCTGCTTTAGCCTCAACCCCTTCACCACCCATCTGTGACGTCAGGGTACCTTGAGGTGTAATGATATGGATCTTTGCCCCTATATGGCTTCCCCAGGTTTAAGGGAGGCATCACTGGAAAGGCGAGAATCTCCCCTTTCCAGCAGCAGTGCCTACTTTAAAAGAATTCCTGCCTGTGGATGGTGGGCGGGCCACAATCCACAAGCAGGAATTCACTAGCCATCAGGGATTCCTGGTATTTTTTGGTGTAAGCACCTCTGGCATATGGGTCTACCCTCCTGGGAGGCATATCTTTTGGGTTGAATGCGTGCTTTCCCCTAGGGAGAGGGATCACTGTCCCTCAAGGAAGACAAAAAGGCATGCACATTTTTCGGGGGTCAGCCCTTCTGGCATACTCTTTGCGTGGGCATTATTTTGTGATATTTTCCTCTGTGGGGTGATAAGGCCCCAAGGAGAGCTCAATCAGCCCCACAGGGGGAAATAAAATGGCAGGTAAATTCTGTGGGTGTTGGCTCATAAGCCCGTATGCCAGATGGGCCGAAACCACTCGGGCGCATAATTCTTTTTTTTAATGGAATTTTTGTTTTCCCTTGGGGGGCAAAATAGGGAGCTATGGAAAGAATGATCACCACTTTCACGTCCACTTTATCATCACAGAGTGTGTTGTTCTGTTTTTAAGGTCATATGGGCACGTTTTTCCTGATATTTTCCTAAGATGCTGTGCAACAAGTACAAATGCATGCAGTCATCCATAACTTGCAAAATACCTATACAGTGTGTCTTTAAAATTTAAAAACTGCACCAATGTGCTAATGTGGCCTACATTTTAGGTCTGATGTTAGCCACAACCATTTGGTTTTCCTAAAATACACTTATGCTTAATACAACATTCTTTTATGTGCTTCTAGCCAGCAGTCTTCATCTATTGTTCTGTTGTTGTGTCATTAACATTTTTTTCACTCACTACAGCCTACAGCAAGGGGCACGGTCAGCGCACTTCAAATAAAACAACTCTCTCTAGGTACTGATCAATCCACAAAAAATAAATCTACTAGCACACTTACGCAATAAATGTATTTTATGTAGATTGATCAGTAGCTTGGGGAGTGTTCTTTTATGTGATATATCTAACCTGTCCTCTTGGCTTGATGGGTTGCTTTCTCTATTTAATTTAGCCCACTTCAGCCATTGGCTAGCTTCACAGTCGTTGGTGGCAGAGCACATCTGGACACAAAATAGGACTTTCCAGTTCCAGGGGCTGCTATGGCAATCTGTGCTTTTTGAGCTGAAAGACAATTTTTTATACTGCTAATTGCCTGGAACCTCCCCCAACAATAAAGTTCTGCAAAAGCCATGACAAAATAAATCAAGCATTGATAAAGCCAAAAGGCTGGCAACCAGACCTATTCCTGAATGGTTTCTTTAGCTATTTAGTTTGCTAATGTGTGATACTTTTATTGTGGTGTTGGGGCTTAGTGTCTGTCCCTGCCTAACTCTGATATGGCTTGGGTTAGCTGTCTCCTACCCAAAACATGTCTTAGCTGCATGTGAGTACCATAACAAATAAGCAGTGGTTGGAGTGGGCGCACACTTGTCTGATGAAGTATGCTGTGGTATTACAAATATGGCAAGTTGAAGTAATAGTTTGTTCATTTTAGATTCTTTAAAGAGGTTCCTTAGAAAAGTTATTTGTATCACAGCATCAAGAAGCTAAGTTCTTTTTTCAATTTCTTTGACATATCACACACACATAAACATTACCACCCACTGATTTATAAGCATACTTCTACTTTCCACGTAGGACATATTATTTCAGAAGAAAGGTTTTAGGCAGTTAACAGAGATGGTGTCTCAGTGGATGGCTGCTGCCCAGACCATAACTTATGTAATGGATGACAGTTCTGAAGCATGGTCTGATACCGAGACATCAATGAGGGAGAGGATAATGGAGCTGAATTTCGAAGCGATTTTTCAGTAAGCGGAATTTCATCCAATGACTCGTCTTCCAGTGATTCAGAGAAACATGGTCATGATTGTCTCTTCACAACACAGTTAGTGCAATGGAGAGACAGTAGCAGCATAGCCCAATCCAAAGAGCAGGTACGTATGGTGGCAAGCACAGACAGAGTGCTCTCTTGGCAGCTCCCCAATTTAGTTCAGCCTCAAATATCTCCATTCATTTCACACACTGGATGTGAAGTCAATATTGCAAATTTGTTGCCTATTGGCTATGTCCATCTCTTTCTGGATGTTGACTTTCTTGAGGAAATTGTGCACCAAACACATTTACCAAACATATTTATGTGCCAAACATTTTCTGAGGGAGCATGGAGATACTCTAGTGCTTCATTCTAGGGCACACCAGTGGACTTTCAATTTAGTGGGGAAGTTGAAAAACGTTGTTGTCCTTACACTCAACATGGGAATAGTGCACAAACCAAGAATGCATTTGTACTGGCATAGTTGTGTGGCTGAGCAATGTCCAGTTTTGCACCAGTCATGAGTCGAGATAGGTTTTTTAAATTGCAGACTTGCTGTAATTCAATGATAATTCTGCAGCATTGCTCTAGAACCATCCAACCCATGATAGGCTGTTTAAACTTCGGTCTGTCCTGGAACATTGTCTGTCAGGTTTCCAGAGATCTATACTCCTGGAAATAACATAGCGGTTGATGAGTCCTTGATCCTGTATAAAGTAAGACTGTTGTTTAGCCACTACATACTGGGGAAAAGAGCTTTTTATGGCATCCAGATGTACATGCTGTGCAAGAGCTCTACTGGTTATGCACACAGCCTGAGAGTATATGCAGGGTAGGACACTACTATAAAACCTGCAGGTTGCCCGTTTAAGCTAGGAATCACTGCAAAGATTGTATGGGTGCTTATCCAATCACTCCTTTATAAAAGCTATAAGCTTTATGTGGAAAATTTCTATACAGGAGTCAAGCTGTTCAGCAAGCTGATAAAGCTGCCACAGAGGCATGCTATACAGTTCGATTTTGCCACAAAATGTTCGAGCAACAGTTTGTTTGTAAGAAGCTTTGAGAAGGCCAGAGCATTCTTCTCATTTCAACAAACTGTTTGCAGCCAAATCTTAAGATAGGCAATGTAAGATTTTGGAGTTTAGTTGACTGGGGTGAGAACCCATCTCAAATGTTAACCATTATCCTTGTCAAGGTGAAGAACAAAAAGTTACTAAGTAAACCTGTGCTTAACCCTTTGGTAGCTTGGCACAAATGTAGTCAGGCAAAACTGAGAGGCAATGTGTAAAGTATGTATACAGTACTCAAACAGTAATCAAGTGAAAGCACAACACATGAAAAATCTCAAACCAATTCAGAATACATTTTAATAAATTAAATGACATAAAAGCAACAAAAATTCAATAGGTAGAACCGAAGATATGATTTTTAAAAATGTGAATTAAAATTACCCTAAAAAGAACAAAGCGCTACAAGCAGTTTTCTGTTCGCCCTAGACCGGGACAAAGTCAGAAGGTCAACCACAATGGAGTAATAATAGGGAGCAACAGAGGGAAAAGTAATAGTCAGGTCGCCCTCCACTCACAAATCACTATAAACAATCAAAGACCTGACTGTGTGAGACACCATGCAATTTTTATAATAGGGCCGGTATTGGGGGTATCCGCCTCTACCCAACAGCTGGTCTACACACTTTACCAGTCTTTATCCAATCCTACAAACCCGCAATATTTTAGTATGTTTTCTTTAAATGTTGGTTTGTCAGTCAACTCATTCCCATTATACCCTTAACTAGAAAAGGTGCATACAAAGACACAAAAAATGTGTGAGACCATTGGTACAGTGACACTCGCACAGATTCTTTTTGTGTTCCTTTTTGTGTTCCTTGCTTCACAGCAGAGTACTCAACTGTGCATGATTTGAGGATTCTGCAATCAACGTTGACTCGCTAAAGCAGAAAAGGAGGTGGCTGATGTGCAGTAGAGTTAGGAACAAAATTGCAAGTGTCTCAGTGTGGACATTTATTATCCTATGTTACGTGAATTGCATTGTAAAGGGGAGATTCCAAACTGTCTTACCTGGTAGCCTATCCCTTTTCGGAGGTCAGATTTGTTTGGCAAACCAGAAATTCAAGAAAATATTTTACGAGTTTTCCTCTATAAATGCCCATAAGAACTATACTTTTGGTCCATTGTCAGAGAAATAGTGCTGAAAATTGCACCTGTATACCCCAATTTCTTAACATTCTGCCTGGGGGAGATTCCCCCCGAACTTCTCTGAGAAACGTCTGTTCGCTCACTATGCTCGCTCGCATGCATGCAAATATTCTTTAGTTCATTTACCCTCCACCACTTTCAAATTTCTCGGGCTGCCACTGGTCTTCAACCAAACGTTTTGGCCACTTACCTCCATTTTTGTTGCTGAAATCTGTTTTTGTTGGCCTGCTTGTGCTCACTGCCCTGAACCTGGTTGAATTGGCTTTTACCTGATTGGCATATTTAATTCACCTATATGTCCATTGTAGTATTGTATACCCTATATTTAGGGCCTGTAAATGAAATGCTACTAGTAGGCCTGTAGCACTTATCTTGCCTCCCACTTAGGTAACATCTTAAAATATGTTCCAGGCCTGTCAATGCAGCCTGAATGCAGTTTTAAACTGCTAATTTGGCTTAGCAATATACCCCCTTTACCAAGCCTTAAACTCCCCTTCTATTTCAAATAGGTCACCCCTAAGGTAGGAAGCCCATAGGGTTGGGTGCAATTTTAAATTTAAATGTTGGGCATGTACGTTTAGGTTTTACATGTCCTGGTAGTGAAAAACACTTAGATTTGTTTTTCACTACAGTGAGGCCTACATGTCCCATAGGATAACATTGGTGTGCCTGGTTACATTGAATACGTGCTAACTTTTGATTGGGACCTGGTAAGCACTTCATGCTTGGTATCTATGAAATTGTAATGCAAATTCCTATTTATTGATAAAGTCAGATTTTAAGTTACAATTCTTAAAATGCTACTTTTAGAAAGCTAAATTAGCACTCCCCCATCACTGGAACAGTGTCCCCTGAACGCACTGCTGTTTGTCCCAAATGGGATTGGTATTCAAGTTAGCGCAAGGTGAATTGAAAAGGTAAACCAAGATTGTAACTCCATTTTGTTCAACAATTCACAAAGGTTCCAACAAGGAAGCTCATGAACTGTGTTGTTAATTATCAATACTTTATTCTTTTTGCAAAGATATTCACTCTAATCCATGGATGCATAAATTCTTTATTTTATACATCCCAATGCATTTCGGGTGGTGACCTTCATCAGGGGTTACAGATTCTAGAAAATATGAAAATAGATTGTTTGTAAAACATTGTTAATCAAATACAGCATCTGTGAGTGTTTATATATAATAACATAGAATAATGTTCAAAGGTCAAATTCATGCAAGTTTAATTCATTGTACACATTCCTGTGGCTGGTCACATGAAGTATATCATAAATGGTGTAAAGGCTATTCCACGTGGTTGGTTTGGAATTACATGCAAATTATACATTCAATTAGCTGTCTGGTGACGCTCAACGTGTGCTTCAAATGCGAACATACATAAAAATCAGGCATGTAATTGACTAATCAAGTAACTGCAGACATATGTTATGTTTATAATTATACAGGTAATTGATCAAAAGCCACCTGGTGCATAAATGACTTCTGAGTGCATATCAGAGGACTCTTGGTCAGAGTAGGAACCCACTTCTAAGCATAAAATGTTTTCAAGCTTATACCCTCCGACAAAATACAACAAATAATGTAAAAACAGTGTACTGATACTCTGTACTATAATGGGAAACAAGCGATGCACTGCAGTAAACCAACATAAAACAATGGAAGCCATTAATGCTGGTCACATATATACGTGAGTCAATCGGTCAATAGTCTATCAAGAACTTTAAAGAGAAACTTCTAGACATGTCTCCGTACTTCAAAGGCAACACTATGTATAAAAATAGGACCCTTAGACCCACTCCTCAGTTCACTTTATAGACCCAAGGTGCATCGCCGGACGGCCCAACTTCATGACTGCTCCTGCTCCGTTCTTTTTCACAGCAGCAAATCTTGTTCAGTTGTCCTTCGCCAAAGGGGTATCCAAGCTCCTGGAACTGTATTCAGCTAATCCCTCCTGCCTCGTCCCACTGGGAACTTTCGACTTCCAAAAAATAGATGAAGTCTAAACATAGAAATGTTCACTGTGGCTTCGACCTGTGGCTGCCTGATGATGACGCTCCTTCCTCGGGCACTGCCTGCAGCCTTGTCCCGCTGAACTTTGCCTCCTCAGAATATTTTTCTTGAAAATTCTTCTAAGTCCGACGGCAAGCGCTGACTGGGCCCAATCCACTTCTTGAATCCAAACTGTGCTCCATCATAGTAAGTCATATTTTTCGACTTTGACCCGGTATCACACAATAAGATGTCCGTGATTGTCGCTTTGATCTTTTAGGAGCTAGTTTTCAATAAAGGTTTTAAAACTTCATAACTCCAGTTCTACTGATTGGATTTCTGTTGTTTTGGTGTCAAATAATGTATTAAAATGTACTCTATTTTTCTAAATTGGGGAGGGATTTTTTTTGATTTGTGTTTTCACTACTGTTTGTGTGCTGCATACATACTTCACAAATTACCTCTAAGTTAAACCTGACTGCTTTTTGTGCCAAGCTACCCAGGGTTAAACACAGGTTTTTTTTTGTCCTCATTCACTTCAAATACCACAATCTCATATGTCCCAAGTGCTCTATCCCAGGCTCAGAGACAGTCAGTAATGTAGATTACAGCTCCAGACGATTCCTCTCTGCCGTTATTGACTTAGGAGGTTTAATCATTGGACTCATCCTCTCCTATTTACCAGGGCTCAGCTGGTCCCCAAAAGAAGCGTGCACCCCCAATTTCCCCTTCAATTTTCGTATCCATTTTTATAGAAGAATTTAACATGTTCCATCACACATTCCAGGCGGGCAGCTCTGATTGACACCATTTCTTACAAATTTCTCTCCTCACCAGGAGACATAAGAAGAAGATCAATTTAGATTGAGTTTGTGACATTTTTTCTACATTTCCATCTTTCCACGATATACCAAATACAGTTGTGATGAGCTTTACCTCCACTGGTACTCCCGAAAGGTCGGATATTATTTCACCCACTTTCAGCCACAAATCTTCCAGAGCAGGGCACCTGGCAAACGTATGTACATCGTCTGCACCCTGAACTCCACGCCTATTACAACTGGCATTGTCGCTCTTCCTGAATTTGGCCAGCTTCCATGGGGACTCCGTGGAGAGTGAAAAAGTGATTAATTTTTAAAGGCGCCGATTTCATTACAGACTTAAGTAAGTTTATTGATACTTCCCATAACTTCACCAAATCTGCGTCTGGCAAGCATACATCCCAAATATGATGAGCTGGTTTCATGTTCCCCTCTGTCACATCTAACAAGTGTTGATACCACAGGGCAATATCCTTCTTCTTTATGTTGGAATCCTGCAGTTCCTTCTCCATTATATGGGTCTCTAAATGTGTCCACCCCCGGACTCACAGCCAGGCAGTCATCTGATAGTATTTAAACCTTGATAGCATCCCCTTAGTGATCCTCTCCCATGGCAATTCCTTCCCTTCCTCCACTACCTGCCCCACTTATTCACACCACTCTCTTGTACGAGTCTCGCTAGATAATCTCCCATACATTCGGGCATTACTGGAGAGCCCCATATTGGTGATAACTTGCTATAGTATAAGATTCCCAGGAAGGATCTGATCTCAAACCTCAGGGTGGCAGATGAACGGAGGCACTTCAACCATACTTGTTGAAAGAACTTTGGAGCGACAGATTTGTAAGAGAATCCCTCCACTGGTAGGCCTACTAATATGGCACTATGCATAGGCCCTGCTTAAGACTCATCTGGGTGGAGGAGGAGCATCCTCCAGTTTTTCAGCTGGAACGCCGAATAGCACAACTGAATGTCGGGTAGTGCAAGACCCCCTTTTCCTTGACTCCTCCAGAGCTTTTTACAGGACAGCCATATGGCTTTACCTGCACAGATGAATGAGGTTATCTTCCTTTGAATCTTCCCCAACCAGTTCCTATTAAAACTCTGCGGGATGTTGTTGAATAAAAAAGTGAGTCTCGATAGAATGGGCAATTTTACCAGATTTACCCACCTGCAGCCTTGTCCCGCTGAATTTCACCTTCTCAGAACATTTTTCTTGAAAATTCTTCTAAGTCCAAAAGTAAGCGCTGACCGGGCCCAATCCACTGCTTGTATCCAAACTATGCTCCAATGTGGTCAGTCATATTTTTTGACTTTGGGCTGGGCTTATGCAACAAGATGTCTGCAGTTGGCGCTTTGATCTTTTAGGAGCAAGTTTGCACTAAAAGCTTTAAAACTTCATAACTCTGGTACCTCTGAATGAGTTTTTGTCCTTTTTGGTGTCAAAAATGTATTTACATTTACTAACTCTATTTTTCTAAATTGGTGTGAGTTTTTCTTGTGTTGTGTTTTTCCTTTATTGCTGTTTGTGTGCTACATAAACACTTCACACATTGCCTCTTGTGTGCCAAGCTACCCAGGGCTAAACACAGGTTAATTTAGTGACTTTTCGCGTTCACCCTGCCAGGGATTGCGGTTGTTCCTTGATGAGGGCTCACATCCGAGTCAACCAGCAACCCAATTTCGCACAGTTACTATAGAATAACCCAATATGGTCCTATGGGAGAGCTAGCCTTGCAACAGTTAAAATGACTTCGAAGTTTTTAACTGTCAGGAAATGTAAAACAATAAATATACATGTCAAATTTTTTAACTACCAAGCACCCTGACCTATGAGCATTCATTGCTTACCATAGGGGTTTCTTATAGATATTAAAAAGGAAGGCTTAGGCCTGGCAAACTGATTTTTTGTCTTTTGCCAGGTTGAATTGGCAGTTTAAAACTGCAAACCCAGTCCATAGGAGCAAGCCTGGAGACATGTTTTACAGTGATATTAAACTTGGTTGCACAAATAGTGCTACAGCCCACTAGAAAATTTAAAGGGCCTGGGTACATAAGTACTAGGGACCTGTGAGTAAGGTATTTGCGCAAATTAGAAATATGTCAAAATTACCATGTTTAAAGGGAGAGCACAAGCACTTTACCACTGGTCAGCAGGCGTAAAGGTCTCAGAGTCCTATGGCCAACAAAAATGGGTACAACAGATGGCGAAAAATCTTGGGGAATACCACATAAAAGGTGGCCATTTCTAACAGGCAGTGTAGGAAATTACCATCTTTTGCATGGTGAGCTCCCAGATCTTTGTCCTAACTGTTTTTTTCTGGCTGTAGAACTCTTTGCACTGTTTCCGTGCTAACATGTGCACTCCCCTTGAATTGGAATACTCCTAATTGGCATATTGAACTTACCTATACGTCCCTCTGATATGGTGTATAGTTTAGCCAGGGCCTGAAATTTAAATGTCACTGGTGGAATGCAGCACCTATTGCACCATTCCCTACAGTGGCAGTATAAATATGACTTTAAGCTTATGATTGTAGAGTGACTGTAGCAGTGTAAAAACTGCAATTGGACCTGTCAAAATAAACCTATTGACAGGTCGAAAGCTTCCTTTTAAATATTAAAATGTTACCCCTATGTAGGTTTTAGAACCCATATGGCAGAGGGCATGGCATTTAAAAGTAGGACATGTAGAATTGTAATGTTAACATGTCCTTACAGTGACTAGCCCCCAAACACTGTTTGCAGGAATGCTGTCTGGCCCTTGGAGAAACAATGGGAAGCAATATTAAATGTTAATTCTGCTATCTCAGAGTAGGGACCAGCTAGAAGCATGATTACACCTTTATATTTAATATTTAATATGTATTTATTATTTCTTAAAAGCCCAATTCAGTGGTAAAGTCAGATCTTTAATACGTATTTAGGAAAGGTACTTGTCAGAAATGGTATTCCTGGTTGGCTGAGGTATGCACCCAGACCAGGCAGGAACCACCACTCTAGTCAGTGTAAGCTAGATACACACTAAAAGATAACCTGTGCTCACCCTCTGGTAGCTTGGCACAGAGCAGTCAGGCTTACCTAAAGAGGCAATGTGTAAAGTATTTGTGCAACACACACACAGTAACACAATGAATACACCACAAAAAGACTCCACACAGGTTTATAAACATAGATGATTATATTCTGACAAAAACAAGACCAAAACTTCCCAGTACTTATACCCAAAAGTGCCTTTGATGTGGGGGGTGACTTCAAAGCAGCTCTCTAAAGTACACAAGTATCCCTTGCAACCCAGTCCTGTCTGCCAGCCTATCTGTGGGGGTAATCAGTCCTTTGTGTGGGGACAGGACACATCCTATTGAAGTGAAGTGTTAGCCCCTCCCTTCTACCCTGCCCAGGCAAGGCCATCAGAATGCAGATATATGTAAGTGGATCCTCAGACATGCCTTTCCTTCCTGTGTTGTGGCTGTCTAGAGGGAATGCACAAAGTGTGACTGTCATCCACCCCAGACATGTTTTAGAGACAAGCTGTAAGGCACACAGAGCAGTAAGTAAAGGGAAATGTCCACTTTCTAAAAATGGCATTTCTAAAACAGTAATGTTAAATCCAGCTTCACCAGTAAGGAGGATTTATCATTACCATTCCAAACATATGAAACATGAAAAAGCTACTCCTCTCTGATCAGGAATGACAGCTTAAAAGTGTATTAAGGATTTTCCAGTGCTAGCCTATGAGAAGAGTGTACAGTAGTGAAAATTGAAATAGGCTGCTTGTCACTACCAGGACATGTAAAACATAAAGGTACATGTTCTATCGTTCCCTTACATAGCACCCTGCCCATAGGGTTACTTAGGCCATTCCTTAGGTGTGACCTATATGTATTAAATGGGGAGTTTCAGGCTTGGCAAGTAGTTTTAAATTGCAAGTTGAGGTGGCAATAAACTGCACATACAGGTACTGCAGTGTCAGGCCGGAGACAGATTTGAAAGGCTACTTATGTGGGTGGCACAATTAGTGCTGCAGGCCCACAAGTAGCATTTGAAGTACAGGCCTTGGGTATATTGTATGCCCTTTACAAGGGACTTAACAGTGAATTAAATATGCCAATCCGGTATACACCAATGTCATCATGTTTAGGGGGAAGCACATGCACTTTAGCGCTGGTTAGCAGTGGTAAAGTGCTCAGTATCCTAAGGCTAACAAAAACAATCATCAAAATGAGGAAGCAAAAAGGCAAAAAGTCAGGGGAAAGACCACCCTAAGGATGACAGGTCTAAAAGTACTTTTAGAAAGTGACCTTTTCCCTCCCTAAAGCATCTGGAGGCTACTTTGCACTAGCCTCCAGGGGCAGCCCTCGTAGTGCTAAAGCCCTGCATGAGGTGTGAAAACTGCTCCAGAGTAGAAGAAAAGGACTGGATGTTGGGAGGTGTTTTTGTTCCTAGAGCAGGATGAGCATTTGTGCTGTGCCCAGGAACTTAATTTACTTAAAACCGGCCTCCCCTGTCACAGGCCTATGGCAGATCTGGACAGGCCCTTCATTGGTCCCCCAGTCAGCCAGGCACCAATTCTAGTGGGAGAGAAGCTGCCCCCAGAACTTATTTAGAGGGAACACAGAGGAGGGGCTGATCAGTACCCTGGACACACTACTGGGTTGGGCTCACAGGCTTTGCTGAAGGATTGAAGGGTTTCACCATCTTGGACTTAGGCATAGAGAAGCACTGGGGTATTTTTTGTAGTAGAACACATATGAACTTATAGAAAAGTTGGTAGGGTTCCCTTTTGGAACGTTTACCCTATTGGTTACGAAGAGGCCCCTCCACCCCCACCCACCAGTTAGTGCCAGGCATAAATGTTGTTTACCCACTACTCTTCTCTGAACACTCCACTTTCTGGACCTCAGGGAGAACAGTAGATGTCTTGATCTGCTCTCTGTGACCTGAAGCAAAAGAGACTGGACCTGCTGTCAGTGACCTGAAAAGAGCCCTGAAGGACTATACCTGCTCTTGCTTGTTACAGTGAAAAGAAGTGACTATAAAGGTACTTAAAGGTACTATAAAGGCCTTGGGATGCCTTCTGCATTTAACCAGCTGACTAATTCCACCTGGACCTGCTCGGTACCATTCTGGTGGCCTCTCCTGGTGTGAGTCCTGAAACAGTTAGGGATCAGGACTCGGCTTGTTTGAGAAGCTAGCTGCCCCAAGGCCGCCTCTTAAGTCATGTCTCTCGTGTGGTCTTAACCACCCAGTACACGGGACCCCCACTTCCCCGTCTTCTTTCCTCCCCACATAATGTTTCACAGCCTTGCAACTTTCAGGTTTCGTAAATCCATGCGCTTCACTTACAAGTGTCACTGGTATAACTATAGCCTTTTTAAACAACTGACATTCCTATTGAAAAGGCCACTATATTTCGCTGCACGCATACAAGCATACAAGCCACGTGAAGCACAATGACAATTCCCCCTGCCACGTACTGCCAAGTGTAACTCATGCATCATCTCGGCTCCTAGTTGGCAGGGCAAGCTTCGCGAGAAACATCGGCTGCAAGCAGGTATAAAAACGCACCCGAACCGCCGCCTCCCGCTTGGCTTCTTTCTCCTGCTCTCGATGGCATCCTCCTCCGCCAGCACTACACTTACCAGTCCAGTTGGAGCCTCGCTCGGATTCGTCTTCCCTGCTGCTGCTGATTCTCACTTTGGATCCTTCCCGCTGCGTACCAGAGCCTCGATCCTGCATAAACAGAAGAAACAGTTAAATGGTATTCCTGCTCGGACACGCACAGCTTACTATATTTACCTTGGTCTTCTTATTTGTTGCGCAGACGCGCACCCCTTACTGCATGTACCTTGGCACTCTGATTACGCGGATGAGCACCGCTACTGTTAAATCTGACATACTGACCTGTTGTGCAGACATGCACAGCTTGCTGCATTAAGTGCAACTAAATCTGGCATACTTACCAGCTGCACGGACGCGCAAATGGTTTATTATTGAAAGAATTATAGGCAGCAAAAGAGGTGGGGATATCACTGTTAAAAGAAAGAATAGAGAACAGTGGTTTATATTCATTTTGGATACCATTAGGACTGGATTAAACTCGAAGGAGGACTGGTTGAAACTGATAGGTTAGGTGACCTGCATTGGCCACTAAAAATGGGTCTTTGAGGGTGATATTCCCGCTGTAAAAAATTATTTACTTGAGTCTTCTTGGTCATACAAGTACCTAGGAATTATTCTGAACAATTCGACGGGGTGTTATTTACGGATGAATGCCTGGCATTTTATTTTATTTTATTTATTGGGGATATAGAGGTTTCCCAATTCAACATTAAAAAGATTAGGTAATAATAGAGGGCCCATATTAAACGTGTCCGGTATCTGACACGCTTTGAATTTGTGGATGTCGTACCGGCCGGCATACCACGTGTTCTCTGCGATTAGGAATCGCACTCACGTTTAAATTGATAGATCCCATTACCTATGATTTAGGGAATAGTGTGAGAGGGTAGTAATGACAGGTGCTTTGGTAGTTCCATCGACCTTAGATTATATGAGATAATTAATAAATTTTTGTATTCTGTAGTTTTTATTTTTTCGATTTTGAACTATTATTATAAGAAAACGAAAAAATAAGAAAACGTAATATAGAAAGGTTTTTGTTTTTTGTTTGTAATTAACTAGATGATTTTTGAATAAACTACGGTAACTATTGTTTGCATTTATAGTATTTTTTCATTATTATAACGACTGGGTTCACTTTAAGAACCGACTTGATAAACACATTGGGCTCGGAATGATGAGGTCATAAGGAAGACCCCATTGCTCTACAGGTGAAGCTCGTTATATGTTTACGAGCAGGTATTTAAACAACGCTCCATTTAGGTTTCAGAACTTCCTGATTGCGGAGCGGCGTCGGATGTTAAATTTTATGAGAATTCACTCGTTTTTAAGGTAAGCGAGGGGGAGCTGGTAGTTTAGATTCTTGGTAGTTGTTAGATATGGGTTGTCGCCACTATCGGTAATGTCTAATGGCATGCTCCCGTCTTATGTTTACGAGCGGGTATTTAAATATCGCTCTACTTAGGTTTCAGAACTTCCTGATTGAGGAGCGGCGTCGGATGTTAAATTTTATGAGAATTCACTCGTCTTTAAGGTAAGCGAGGGGCAGTTGGTAGTTTAGATTCTTGGTAGTCGTTAGATATGGGTTGTCGCCTCTATCAGTAAATTTCTAATGGCATGCTCCCGCTTTTGTCTCCTTTTAGCGTATAAGAGTGACTTTAGGAACTCAGCCCCTAATCTTGAATTATATATGTATTTCCTTAGGCACCTTTAGGAATCGGGCTTAAGAAGGGACTGCAATAGATAATAAGAGACCACAAAAGAAGGCATCTTTTCTAATAATAAAACATGTCAAGGTATGCTAATTAACATACTACATAACTAGAACCGCCCTTATGAGGAGTGGCACTGAGCTTAATTTTAGTATACGCTATCTAGCAAGTAGCGTTTTAAGGTTTGTTTGTTTCCCGGTTTTTATATATATATTTTTTTATTCTATACAAGGAGCCTACTCACCTTATCAATTTGATGTGAGCTTCTGAGGTTGTTTAGCACGGACTCTTTCCCTTTATGAGCGGTGACGTTACTGACGAATACGCACCCTGATTTATCAGGTGGGGTTACCATATTATTTTACCTATATGTTGAGTATCGTATAGATTATGCTCGAATAGGTCCAATATGGTTGTCATTTTTATTTAGATGACGTATATGTACATCCGGAAGAGCCTTAAGTGAAAATTATACAGATATCTTTCCCTGCTTCAAAATATCCATTTTTGAAGGTAGGTGGATATAGATTTTGTTTATTATTAACAAATGTCAGAAACTCTACCCATATATCATAAAGACTCTAAGTTTAAGAGGTCTGGTGACTATAACTGATGAATAATACCCTGACCTTGGTAATACAAGTAGGTTAATATAGCCTTTGTTATTATCATTACTATATAGATTTAGATACCTAGACGTCCGTTAATAATAATCAATGAGTGAAACCTTGACTTTGGCAATTTCAGTATGATAATTAAAAGTTTTATTGCTTAAATTGCTTTTAGACTGTATGTTGTTAATGTTATAGATGGAATGAGTGGTGTGGCATATAGTCTCCTCGAGAACCCAACTGTAATTATAAATATTGTGCAATGTTATGACTTTTGATATATCGTTGGGGATATATTTTTAGTATTGGGTTACATTAGGATCATGTGATTTGTAGATATGATGGTATAGGGAGTAACCATGTACATATAATATTTGAAATATGTATTTTATTTTTGATATAGGCCCACATCTTCATGTGCTATTCCTCAAAAGCAGACAATTATTACGAAAAGTCCTGATGAAGGTGGTGCTATATTTGTGTGCACACCGAAACGCGTCGACGCTCCTGTGATATTAAATTCGAGGAACTATTGCGTCAGAAATTTCTGTATATAACATGACTGCGATATAGATTCAATCGAATTAATGTTTTATTGATGATTTTTTTAATATGTCACTTCTTTTTGTCTCTTTTTTAGTATTGTTTTTATCAATTGTGGACAGTGTTTCCTGTCCTTTTAAAGATTTGTATTGATGATTGTTAATGATGTGTATTGAATAAATTCATGTGCCTCTTCAATTTATTGTTTGGTTTATAATTACAGGTTGGGTTTCTGAAAGTATTCATTTTGAAAATATTTTACATAGTGTATGGTTGAATGTAATATATTGGCTGATAGTTGATTCCAAGGGAATATATATTTTTTTCGTTTGTTATAAATTTTGGCACCCTGTCCCTTGGATAGTAGGGCCTCTCCCTTTTATTTAAAACTGTCTGCACAGCCTTTGGGCTGGGGAGGAAAGTTTTTTTTGTTAAAACCTAGTCGTAAGGTCATATATACCTACTTTTGTCTTAGAGTCGATATCGACCTATTGACACTATGGACTCAATCAAAAAGTTTGGGTTTAGTGAAGAACAATTCAATAAGATTATGAATATGAGCACCAAAAATGGTAATAAAGTAACCATAATCTCAGGAAATAACGATAAATGGGGAAAAATCCTTAACCTGAAGAAAATACTTATCAGAACTGAAATGCATGCAGAATTTCTTATTGAATATATTAAATCTGGTGTTATTCCAGTAGGTTTACAAGTCAGAAATGAACCTGGCTTGTTTATAGAAAATAGAAAGTTTCTTGAGACCTGGACGCAAATTTCTAGTAGATGTAGTAGGGACTGTGATTTCACTTATTATTGAAACTGCTCAGGAGATTATTATTTTAGAAAGGGAAGAAATTGAACGATTGGAATTAGAGATTAAAAATAATACAGCCCTTGATGAAGCCAAAAGAAAGCTAGATGAACTTAATGTGGAAGTAGATGGATATAAAGACTACTTGCTAAATAAAAAGACGAAAAAATTAAGAAAAGATGTGGATAAATACAGCATAGAGTTAAATTATCCCTTTTTAGGGAAAGATTATTATCAACAAAAGAGGGAACAACATTGGGAAAGACCACCTTTTCATAAACCAGTTTACTCAAGAGGTGGTAGACAGCGCATTACGTTCTCTGAAACGTCTGGTTCCAGTAGTGAGGACGAAGGTACTACTAGATTGGAACAAGGTGGCAATTACCAGAATCAAGAATATGGGCCAAGTACCTCCACTTCTTCTTTTTTAGATCAACGCCCCAGAAGGGGTATAAGAACGAACAGGAACTACGGAAGAGGACAATATGTGAGAAATCCCCCACAAGGGGAATTTCTCCAGACCAGGAACCAGAAATACTGGCGTTAAATACATTTCTGATTATTAATCTTTCCAAAAGAGTTGTAAATAAAATAGAATTGGAAGTTTTAGAAAAGGGATTTAGTTATGTTGGAAAAAGATTTAAAATCATTCTTTCGTAAAATAAGATTAAAACGTTTTTTTGAGAATAAAGAGTGTTCTAACAATAGTAGTATTTCTGGTCTTAGACCTAAATCTAATTTTACTCCGACTATTGGCATGGTGAGTAAGAACATTGAAGTTTTTGAACAAGTAGTTGAGTCCAAAATACGTAATATTTGGGACAACCCTCCACCTATTGATAACAATATGAGTAAACCCCACAGGGAAGCTATGATATCACTTAAAAATGATGTGCATATCACTATCAAACCTGCCGACAAGGGTGGGGGGTTGTTATTTTTGACACCCCTGACTATGAACAGAGAATTCTTAATCTTCTTAATGTAAAGGAACACTACTCTAAGGTCCCTATGAGATGTTGGATAACACTAAAAGCCAAAGTGATCAACCTTATAACCTCAGCAAAGAATGATGATTTGATCATGGAGAGTGAACATACATTTTTAACCCAAAATAAGGATATGATCCCTGCCATATATGGGCTTCCTAAGATTCATAAAAGTGAGAACGATCCCCCATTAAGACCAATTGTAAGCTGCATTGGTTCACCTTTGGAACCACTTAGTAAATATATAGACAGTTTTCTAAAACCGGTAGTACAAACTCAACGATGTTATATTAAAGATTCTGCCCATATGATTAATGTTATTGAGGGATTGATTTTCAACAACCAATCTCAGATATTGGTGACCCTCGACATTGAAGCCCTCTACACTAACATTCCCCAGGATGATACTATAGCTGTTGTAGAACACATCCTGGGTGATAATGTTATTTGTAGAGGGGCCAGTGCAGAATTCATTCTAGAATGTACCAAACTGGTATTGAAGGAAAACATGTTCCTATTTAAGGATGACCTATATATCCAACACAAGGGGACCAGCATGGGGGCCACATGTGCCCCTAGTTTGGCCTGTTTATACGTTGGTCAATTTGAGGAGAGACATATTTTTTCACAAATTGGTATAGGTTTATTGATGACATTTTGTTTATATGGAATGGATCCGAGGATCTTTTAAATGATTTTTTATTATGGCTAAATTTGGGGGACGTCAATTTGAATTTGAATTTGAATTTTACTGCCCACTATAGTAGGAGTTCTGTTAGCTTTTTGGATCTACAGATTAAGGATGTAGATGGAAAGTTAGAGGTGGAACTTTTTACCAAGCCCACCGACAAGAACACATTATTACACTATACCAGCTACCATCCTAGAGCCCAGAAGGATAATATACCGTTTGGACAGTCCCTTCGTCTTCGAAGGAACTGTTCAACATTGACGGATTTCTATAAACATTCAGAAAATTTAAAATCTAAATTAAAAGATAGAGGCTATCCTAAAAGATTAATTAATCATTCTTTTAAACGTGCCAGGTTTTATGACCGTGACAGTATGATTAGTAACTCGACTTTGAAAAAACAAAATAAAGAAATGACTCAGAAAATAGTTTTTGTCAGCCAATTTTCGAGTATAAGTAATAAGATAAAGAACATCATCAATTCTAATTGGGGTATTATTAATGATAACGAAGAAATCAGTATAGAACGTCCCATATTTGCGTTCAAACGCAATAATAACCTTAGGAAGGAATTGGTTCATACATATAGAGAAATAGGGGAAGGAAAACAACGCACCATTGAAGGCACTAGAGCAATAGGCAACCACAAATGTGGTGGTTGCGTAATCTGTGATCAATGCCTAGAAGGAAAGAATGTAGTATATAGGAATCATACCTTATGGGATAAGGATTTAAATAATTGCAAAAGCAGAAATGTAGTCTATCTTCTCATTTGCCCATGTGGTTTAGGCTACGTTGGGGAGACGGGACGGGAATTGAGGATACGTATATCCGAACATAAATCAGCAATTAGAAATCATAAGGAAAATGCCCCATTAGTGGACCATTTTTGAAGTCAGGTCATTCCCAGTACTGATTTCAAATGGTTTATTATTGTAAGAATTATAGGCAGCAAAAGAGGTGGGGATATCACTGTTAAAAGAAAGAATCGAGAACAGTGGTTTATATCCATTTTGGATACCATTAGGACTGGATTAAACTCGAAGGAGGACTGGTTGAAACTGATAGGTTAGGTGACCTGCATTGGCCACTACAAATGAGTCTTTGAGGGTGATATTCCCGCTGTAAAAAATTATTTACTTGAGTCTTCTTGGTCATACAAGTACCTAGGAATTATTCTGAACAATTCGACGGGGTGTTATTTACGGATGAATGCCTGGCATTTTATTTTATTTATTGGGGATATAGAGGTTTCCCAATTCAACATTAAAAAGATTAGGTAATAATAGAGGGCCCATATTAAACGTGTCCGGTATCTGACACGCTTTGAATTTGTGGATGTCGTACCGGCCGGCATACCACATGTTCTCTGCGATGAGGAATCGCACTCACGTTTAAATTGATAGATCCCATTACCTATGATTTAGGGAATAGTGTGAGAGGGTAGTAATGACAGGTGCTTTGGTAGTTCCATCGACCTTAGATTATATGAGATAATTAATACATTTTTGTATTCTGTAGTTTTTATTTTTTCGATTTTGAACTATTATTATAAGAAAACGAAAAAATAAGAAAACGTAATATAGAAAGGTTTTTGTTTTTTGGTTTTTATTAACTAGATTATTTTTTGAATAAACTACGGTAACTATTGTTTGCATTTATAGTATTTTTTTCATTTTTATAACGACTGGGTTCACTTTAAGAACCGACTTGATAAACACATTGGGCTCGGAATGATGAGGTCATAAGGAAGACCCCATTGCTCTACAGGTGAAGCTCATTATATGTTTTCGAGCAGGTATTTAAACAACGCTCCATTTAGGTTTCAGAACTTCCTGATTGCGGAGCGGCGTCGGATGTTAAATTTTACGAGAATTCACTCGTTTTTAAGGTAAGCGAGGGGGAGCTGGTAGTTTAGATTCTTGGTAGTTGTTAGATATGGGTTGTCGCCACTATCGGTAATGTCTAATGGCATGCTCCCGTCTTATGTTTACGAGCGGGTATTTAAATATCGCTCTACTTAGGTTTCAGAACTTCCTGATTGAGGAGCGGCGTCGGATGTTAAATTTTATGAGAATTCACTCGTCTTTAAGGTAAGCGAGGGGCAGTTGGTAGTTTAGATTCTTGGTAGTCGTTAGATATGGGTTGTCGCCTCTATCGGTAAATTTCTAATGGCATGCTCCCGTTTTGTCTCCTTTTAGCGTATAAGTGTGACTTTAGGAACTCAGCCCCTAATCTTGAATTATATATGTATTTCCTTAGGCACCTTTTGGAATCGGGCTTAAGAAGGGACTGCAATAGATAATAAGAGACCACAAAAGAAGGCGTCTTTTCTAATAATAAAACATGTCAAGGTGTGCTAATTAACATACTACATAACTAGAACCGCCCTTATGAGGAGTGGCACTGAGCTTAATTTTAGTATACGCTATCTAGCAAGTAGCGTTTTAAGGTTTGTTTGTTTCCCGGTTTTTATATATATATTTTTTTACTCTATACAAGGAACCTACTCACCTTATCAATTTGATGTGAGCTTCTGATGTTGTTTAGCACAGACTCTTTCCCTTTATGAGCGGTGACGTTACTGACGAATACGCACCCTGATTTATCAGGTGGGGTTACCATATTATTTTACCTATATGTTGAGTATCGTATAGATTATGCTCGAATAGGTCCAATATGGTTGTCATTTTATTTAGATGACGTATATGTACATCCAGAAGAGCCTTAAGTGAAAATTATACAGATATCTTTCCCTGCTTCTAAATATCCATTTTTGAAGGTAGGCGGATATAGATTTTGTTTATTATTAACAAATGTCAGAAACTCTACCCATATATCATAAAGACTCTAAGTTTAAGAGGTCTGGTGACTATAACTGATGAATAATACCCTGACCTTGGTAATACAAGTAGGTTAATATAGCCTTTGTTATTATCATTACTATGTAGATTTCGATACCTAGAGGTCCGTTAATAATAATCAATGAGTGAGACCTTGACTTTGGCAATTTCAGTATGAGAATTAAAAGTTTTATTGCTTAAATTGCTTTTAGACTGTATGTTGTTAATGTTATAGATGGAATGAGTGGTGTGGCATATAGTCTCCTCGAGAACCCAACTGTAATTATAAATATTGTGCAATGTTATGACTTTTGATATATCGTTGGGGATATATTTTTTAGTATTGGGTTACATTAGGATCATGTGATTTGTAGATATGATGGTATAGGGAGTAACCATGTACATATAATATTTGAAATATGTATTTTATTTTTGATATAGGCACACGTCTTTATGTGCTATTCCTCAAAAGGAGACAATTATTACGAAAAGTCCTGATGAAGGTGGTGCTATATTTGTGTGCACACCGAATTGCGTCGACGCTCCTGTGATATTAAATTCGAGGAACTATTGCGTCAGAAATTTCTGTATATAACATGACTGCGATATAGATTCAATCGAATTAATGTTTTATTGATGATTTTTTAATATGTCACTTGTTTTTGTCTCTTTTTTTAGTATTGTTTTTATCAATTGTGGACAGTGTTTCCTGTCCTTTTAAAGATTTGTATTGATGATTGTTAATGATGTGTATTGAATAAATTCATGTGCCTTTTCAATTTATTGTTTGGTTTATAATTACAGGTTGGGTTTCTGAAAGTATTCATTTTGAAAATATTTTACATAGTGTATGGTTGAATGTAATATATTGGCTGATAGTTGATTCCAAGGCAATATATATTTTTTTCGTTTGTTTTAAATACTACTAAACCTGACATACTTACCTGTTGCACGGACGTGCACCACTTTCTGCATTAATTACTAATAAACCGTGCATACTTATCTGTTGTGCAGACATGCACTGTATTAAGTACTGCTAAACCTGGCATACTTACCTGTTGTGCAGACCTGCACTGCATTAAGTACTACTAAACCTGGCATACTTGCCTGTTGCACAGATGCGCTCTGCATGCCGCATCACTTACTACTAAACCTTACCTGTTGCGTGGAAACGCACAGCTTGCCAAATTGTTTAGTACTAAAAACTGGCATACCTATCTGCTAGACTGATTACTGAGTATACCAAAACTACTCATATAGCACACTTGTTCTTTGAAAGGACACACATCACTCGCTCATTTTTTTCCGTTCAAGTATCAGAATGCTTTCTTTCTACAGTGCAGTGGTGCATATATATAGCTATATCTCAGATTAACAGTGTGCAAACAAGAGACCATCAAAGAACCTGCAGGGCAGTGCTGCTAACAGTCTAGAATTGTAACCTTCTTCATAACTTGAAAGTGGGAGCTAAAATTCTCTGGGAAAGGTGATACATGTTATAGTGCACTGCAGTATATCTATGTGGTTATTTTTTGGGGTGTCAGAAGTCTAATGTGTTCTCTTCCTCAGATACTCAGAGGGTTCCTTGAGGATGATATTGATTAAGAGGTTTTCCGAAGTAAAAGGTGAGTCTGAGGTGCCAAGTGATGCCACAGTGTCTTTTCTTGTTTCTCATCTCATCTCACTCCCCCCGTGGGACATCTGCTAGGACTTCTGTACCACTGGAGTGCTGAGAGGTGCTCCAGGAGATTTGAGGGGAGAGCATCGCCCATGCAGAAGAAACCCGGTTTTCAGGTGAGTGGTTGTAACACCTGGGTCTTAGAAATGTTTTAAATCTTGAGACCTCCGGAGGACTGGGAGAAACCTACCGAGCCAATCCAACCAAGGTGCGTTGCCACTGGGCTGAAGAGTCAGCTTTCTCTTTCTCAGAACTTTTTTGCAAAGGCAAATCTTCTGTAGCTGGACCTAACGGAGAAAGTATCCAGTCTCATGGAGCCCTCTGTAGTCACAGCCTGAAACCTTCTCCGCTGGAGCAGTCAAGACTCCAAAAAAGGGACTATGTGAGAACAAATAAATCATGTCTTATGAAGGCTCCAACTATTCCGCTGGCACGGGACCTTCCCAGGTTTCGAAATTAGAATTTCTCCCACTCTGAGATTTCCGACTTAAAACTAATGGCTTCACCGGGACGGTGTCCAGCGACTATCTGACCTTGTGGAACACTACTAGGCTACAACCTGCTGCCTTGCTTTTTTGGCACTATTTTTAATTTAAAATTTAAAAAATCCTATCTTTGGTTCCCCTTATTGGATTTTTGTAATTTTGGTTTAATTTATTAAAATATTTCTAGTTTGTGTTTTAAATTGGTTTGGGATTTTCATTGTATTGTGTTTTCACTTTATTACTGCATAAATGCTTTACACACTGCCTCTACGTTAAGCCATTATGCTTTGTGCCACAGCCACCAGGGGGTTGAGGTCAGGTTAATATATTGACTTTTATGACTGTGTTTATTACTTAAGGTGGGTAATCACCCCTCTTAATCAATAATCCAATTTCTTGCAGGCGGGATCTATCCATGCTCATTACAAGGCTTGGCTGCAGGATTTGCATTTTGCTAATGGTGCTCCTACAGCAGAGAGAAAATGTCGACCATGTATTTGATGCAGAGTTTGCGGTTAGCAAGGAAAGAGGCAGGAGAGTCAGTATTACTGTCCACAGTGCCCATTCAAGCCCATGTTTTTTAACTTGCTTAACTATGCACCATACAAAAGTGAAGTTTTGGGAGATTGACTAAAGTGGATCTGTCATACCGATTCATTGGGTATATGCCATCCATGAGCCACTACTAGACTAGTTGAGCAGTCCTTCAAGTTGTTCCATGTTGAGAAATCATACTCTTGCTTATGTTCTCCTTGCCACCTTCATCCTCCACTAGAACGTGACTCAGGTTCTTTAAGATGAATAACAAGTGATTTGCAATCACAGCAGTGCTTACAATGGTGGACGGGACATATGCCACATTGTTACTGATTACACTGTGCACCAAAACCTAAAGCCCTTAGTAGGTTTTGAAAGTGCACTTAAGGGGACTTAGGAGAGCCTTCCCCAGCATGTTTAGCTTAGTTTCAAAGGCAGATATGCTCACACAGTTTCACAAATGTAGGCCAAGTTCCGAAGGCATCTTCGGACACTCCTCAATTTATTCCTATAAATTGGAAGGAGTAGGATTAAGCAAGTCAAGTGCACTAAAAGTATTGAAAGACACGTCTTCCTGAGTCTCAGATAGCTGCCTCATGGGTTGTTAGTAAAGGATCACTTGGCGCGTGTGCGGTATTAGTCAGTACTTTGAAGGAGACAGAGAAATGAATAGGTAGGAAAAGCTTAGCCTGGGCATGTTTTCATGGGGATAGCATACAGGTAGAAGGCAGATAGTGAAGGTAGGAAAAACACACAGATCACTGCACCGAGCACTATGTACATGGGTCATATGTGTGGCCTGTTTGCCATGTTCATTCTCAGTTACAATGTGACTGTTTGTATTTTGGCATGTGCATTACATTCCCAGCACGTTTACATAACTGGACATATTGGTGGACTGGACATATGTTGTTTTCTTAGCCACAATGCCATGCAAACCCCAAACGTTGCCTACAATCACACATTGTCCTTGCATTTCAGTAATTAAAACTTTCAGAAACTGCAGAGATCCACAAAATTCCTACAACAAAGAATTCACACATTTGTCCCAATAAAAACCCTCCCCTACTTCTGAGGCTGGGCGTAGTGCCCATGACTGGAATCGATCAAACCCGAGAACATGCATGCACGTTGAGTTGTAAAGCGCCATCAAGGCACCAACCACTTTACAAGACATTCACATGCCTTTCAATCACCACACACCATGCCATTCATATCGCCAGCCAAGGGCCCAATACAACACAACTTTTACATCAACATATGGCTGCCATTCAAGGACCCATCACATTCATATGCCACAGGGCTGAATCACCAATCACAGTGCCTCTCACCCAGTCATTGACCAACTTGCATACCAACACACCACCAGCAAATCTCTACACAGATACCATGAGGTATGTGTTTGGTCAGTCCCTCGACAAGCCCCAGGACATCCCAAATGAAAAAAAAACCTAGGCTAAGTTTTTACTACCTGTCAAGCATCTACCTCACTTAAAGACCTGAGTGATACTGTATGTATGCTAAACAAACCTTTACTAAGACCTCCTGTGACATGCATGTAAATTGTACCTGGTTTGATTTGTCCTATTGCGGGTCCTAGGCCCAGCTACACATTTGGGGTACAATTTTTGCAAGACACTGTGGATAACAAAATGTTGTGGGACCCATGGAAGGCATACCACCCTGGAATCCCCTTGGTATCTAGGTTTCTAAAATGTTTGTGGTTGGCAGGTTTCCGTATGTGACGGCCGAGCCTGGCCCAAATACCATAGCTTCCCTGATTGCTGACGTCTCCACTTAAGGATTTAGGGTATTTTGTGTCATGGGTGCTAATCTGAGTCACACAAGGTGGGTGGGAATGCTTAGTGATAAGAAATTTCTGGATCCCCGCAGATTCCAGAATTTTCTCTCACAGAAATGTGAAGAAAATGTGAAGAAAATGCATATTTTTTGCCAAAGTTTGAGATTTGCAAGGGCTTCTGCGCAATCCAAGTCACACCACCCTTTACTCTTCCTAGTGGCTGGTTTTAAAAAATGTCTGGCTTTGGAAGGTTTCCCTGGGTGACTGCTGATCCCATTTTCAAAATCTACAGTTACCAGCAATTTAAGAAAAGGGTGGTTGATTTGTCCATGTTGCGTTGTGAGGACTTTCCTATCACAGGCTCTTGACTCAACCACACAAGTATGGTATCCTTTTTATTGAGACACATGTGGGAACACTGGGTGGGAGGAAATTTGTGAGTAGCTGCAGATTTCAGCACTTTCCCTCACAGAAATGTAAAGAAAATGTGTGTTGATATCCAAAGTTAGAGATTTGCAAGGGCCATCTGGGTATGAAAATGTTGTGAGATTCACGTGATTCACTCCACCCTGGACTGCTCTAGGTGTCTACTTTTAAGAAATGTCTGGGTTGGGTAGGGTCCCTGGGTGACTGCTGAGCCCCCACCAAAATCCACAGCTACCTGCATTGCAGAAAAAGGGTCGTTTTTTGATTTGCCTATGTTGCATTCTGGGGCCTTTCCTATTGTAGGATCTAAGCTCACCCATACAGTTTTTAGCGGGAGACGTGTTGAACGCTGGATGGTAGGAAATGTATGGCTCACTTCAGATTTCAGGATGTTTTCTCACATAAATGAAAGGAAAATGTGTTTTGTAGCCAACATTTGAAGTTTGCAAGAGCTTCTAGGTAAGAAAACTTTGTGAGATCCATGTAAACCACATGACCCAGTAGTCCCTATGGTGTCTAGTTGTCATAAGTGTCTAGGTTTAGTAGGTTTCCCTGGGTGATGTCCAATCCTAGGCCCAAAATCCACAGTTACCCACATTCCCAAAAAAGTGTTGGTTTTACTGTGGAAAAATTGGATCTGTCTATATTGGGTTTTGGGTGCTTTCCAATTGTGGGAACAAGGCCCATTCACAGAAGTGAGGTATATTTTTTATCAGGATAAGGGTGGGAATGCAGAGTGGAGGAAAATTTGTGGTTCTCACATTTTCCAGAAATTTCGCTCACAAAAATGTGAGGAAGATTCCAGTTATTTTGCCTCATTTTGAGGTTTGAAGGGCATTGTGGGTTAGAAAAGATAGGAGGATACATGCAAGCCAGACCAACCCGGACTCCCCTAAGTATCTAGTTTTCAGAAAAGCAGTTTTCTAGGGCCCAAATTGTGCAGCTACCCACATTGAAAAAGAAAACTATTGATTTTTCTGGGTAAAATGTGATGTCTCCAGGTCACATGTTGCGGTATTTTGTGTTGCGAATTCTAGGTGCAGCCGCACACGTGGGGTACTGCTTTTATTGAGAGACATAAAGGAGTACAGAATAGTAGAACCTTTATTATTGCCAATTGTATTTCTCTGTATTTGTGGCATCCAATTGTAAACCAGTGTGTCAGAACAGAAAATTCAAAGAATGCTCGAAGAGGTGGTAGCTAAAGCTTTTGCATCAGGGAAGCAGGAAGATCTCCTTCATGCTGTTCCCTCTCCCAATTGTGAGACAGATATGCCTAGTGTCTCTTTGGGTGGTAAATAAATCAGAAGAGAGAAAGTGGCACAGGTACTGGACAATATCAGAAACAATTTGAGCCAATTTGAGATACCTGTAGGACTTGTTTCTGCAGTCCGACAAACTATTGATGTTAGACCTACCACTACAAGCTAAAAGAAATTATTTTACAGAAGTGGAAAGATGTGAAAAGCTCCAATAGCCCTATTTTTTTCCAAAGAATGTATGTGTTGAAGAATACTGATGGAATACCTCTGCCTTCTATTACAAATGATTCAATTCTGGCTACCCTGAATGGCCAACCTTAATTTATTCCAGAAGATTGCACCCTCCTGATCGGGTGGACAAAAAGAGAGCGCTTTGAAGAAATCATTTACAGCCTAGATTTACAAATGCTTTGCATCGGGTTTATGTTGCTTTTATAACACATAAAGGTGTTTAGATGAGATTTACTATCCAATGTATATTATGATTTGTGCGGGATAGTAACACTAAGTAATATATATATATATATTTCTTTATTCGATCAAAAATATGATCATTTACATCATAAAAAAAAATCATATGCATAAAAAACAGTTAAAATTTACAATACAGTATTTCATAAGAAAATTGTATTTTAAAACAAGCTATCACAGCGTCTAAATGATATAAAATACATAGTTCGATTCCCTAGGGTCAGATTGATATATATTATCAAATCAAGTTCTCAGAAGCAATTTTGATCATTTTTAACCTCTTCCACCAGGCAAAGAGCAGAAATCTCGAGATTGCAAACACGAGCCACCTTGTGGTGTCTGACCTAAAAATACGTAGAGCTTCACTGGGGCGTGTGAAAGATAATAAACGGCAGGCAGGAATTATCCAGGTTTTCTGAAGATCAACATAAGAGGGACAAAAGAAAAGAAAATTATCAAGGGTCTCGGGAGAAGTGTGACATGTAGGGCACTGTGATATTACAGACGCATTTTCCCAGGTGCTTCTTCTTGAATTTAAAGGGAGAGCTCCATATCTGAATTGAATATACAGGGCTCTTGCCTGGGGGGGGGTTCAATGTCATCCAAAAACATTTCGAAACCAAACCATCCTTTAATGTTTAAAAAACTAGAGGTTAAAGTGCCATGTGCATTACCTTCTAAACTTTGTGAGTCCATATATTCCCAGAACCTTTTTTTAAGAAGGGGAACCATTGGTTTTATTATAGACCCTGGCTCCTCCCAGATACACCCCAACCCTAATTTTAAAACCAATCCTTGATCATGTTGAACCACTTAATACGACCTGTTTGTTTATGCAAAGCAATTAACTCTTCCAGGGCCTCCTTCACTGGGACCTGTGTGTTATTAGTCCATATCCTAATCCAGAACAGGAGAGCCCTAAGAATAGCAAAGTGGTTTATAGGTTTAAGACCAAGATCAAGTCTAAGCGGCAGGAGGGGAGTATTCACAGGTACGTTCAGGATCGCCCTAATAAATTTATTTTCAGCAAGGGCTAAATCCTTCAAATTTTCCAGCCCCCATAGCTCAGCCCCATATAGGGCTTCTCCTAGACCTTTAGCCCTATGGAGTTCCAGAATGGGCGTGATCGGTCGGTATGGAGACTCCCTGGCCCTCCGGACTATTGCACAGTCGGCATGTTGGAGGGTCAGAGTACTCTTTTCAATTTGTGGTGTCCAGACCAGCCTGTCGCTAATGCGTACACCCAGGTAATCAAATGCCTTAACCTGATCCAAGGTTTGCATGCCCAGCGTAAGTTTACCCTTGTGTAATTTATAGGGGTTAAATGTCATATATTTTGTCTTGGAGCAGTTTATTTCTAGCCCCCTCTCCTTACAGGCTTTGTCAAATTTGTTCAGAAGGTTCTGGATCTCCTTGGGTGTTTTGGCAATGAGTAACGTGTCGTCTGCGAAAAGCAGACAGGGCACTACACTGCCTGCTAATTTTGGGGGGTCACCACCACAATTATACAGCTCTCCTATTAGCCCATTAATATAAAGGGTAATAATGTTGGGGCAAGGACACAGCCTTGGCGAACACCTTTACGAACCGATATATCTTTTGAAAGACTACCATCCGAGTTCCACCCGACCTTTGCGTATGTGTCATGGTGTAAACGAATCAAGATATTAAGTAAATATGATGGGAGCCCTAGTTCTCTCAAGGCTAGCCAGAGTTGGGTGTGATCTATAGAGTCAAAGGCCATTTTTAAATCCACAAACACAACATACAAGTGGCCTCCTCTGATGGTCACTTCCTTCCATATTAACAGAAGAAATCTAAAAACTTGGTCTGTGGTGCTTGTAGAGGCCCTAAATCCTGCCTGTAGATTTGACAAAACATTATTTTCCTCGATCCAATTTTGGATCCTGGTTAAGATAATTTTACAGAAGATTTTTTGGGAGACATCTATAAGGCTGATAGGCTTGTAATTTCCGGGAGACCCTTTATCTCCCTTTTTATAAATAGGGATAATCTCGGCGCCCCTCCAGGTCGCCGGGATTTCGCCACCACACATGATGGCATTGAAGACCACTTGGAGCAGAGGTCCCCATATTATAGGCTCAGCCTTGTACATGTCTCCCGGGAGCTTGTCTAGGCCCGGGGCTTTCCCATTCTGTAATGATTTTATAGCTAGGGTAGTTTTGTCTAGAGTAATAACAATCTCCTCAGTTATTGCTAAGTCTAAAGATCTCATTTGTGGGCCTGGATCATAGGGAACCCATTGTCCTGCATATAACTGCTCAAAGTACTCCTCCCACACATGGGGCTGTATATGGAAGTTAGTTTCTGTTTTCAAGTTGGATGACCCTTTTGACAGAAGGTGCCAGAACAATTGGCTATTCTTTAGCTTCGATGCCTCTACAAGCGAAAGCCAGTTTTCTGACTCCCAGTCCCTTTTTGCCTTAGCTTGTGCTAGTTTATACAACTTCCTGCTGTTTTTGATGTCTATAGGGGATTTCAACTTTACCGCCACAATTAGGTCATCCTTGGCTTTTTGCAAGCCTCGTTGAACTATGGAGCAGTTCTCCGTTCAAGTAGATTTTCATTACATTGTTTGTTAAAGAATGGTCTTATTGTGGTGGTCAGTTGCAGGAATATGGCCATGATGTCATCTATACTGGAAGCGGTATTACTCAGGTCAGAAAGAGTGTGCTCAACCTCAGAGTATATTTTAGGAAGAGCAGTTGGGTCAGCCAGTATCATAGGCCATTTAACTCTTTTGTTGTTGTTGCTAGTAATTACTGGGGCGCTCTTGGGCCAGGGGTGTCCATACAATAGGGCTGTGCCGGACAGCGTGAGAGCCAGGGCATTATGGTCGCTATCTTCCCGGATTAATACGGCCATATCTTTAACACTAGACCAGAGTTCAAGATCAACGAGGATATAGTCAATCCTGGTCTTAGTAACCCTCCTCTTAAACGTATGGCAAGCTTCTCTGTCAGAGTCTGTCCGACCATTGCAGGCTCGGACCCCATAAGTAATAGTAAATGATAAGACCTGTTGCCCAACCCTGGTGCATTTCTTAATGGGTGTGATCTGGAGCTTCGCAATCCCTCTAGCTTTATCTCCGTCTGATATTAGATCCTGGATATAATCAACAGGTTCAAAAGTTGTGTTGAAGTCGCCTGCAACTATGAGTTGGTGATTCCCCTTGGCTGTGTCAAGATAGTTAGTTAGCGTTGTAATTGTGCCAGATAACCTATGGGGACTATTGAAACGATTATAGATGTTAAATAGCCTGACTTGATTATTCCCTTTCAAAAAGGACAGTTCCAGCCCAAGTATTTCCTCTGAGCCAAGGTGTAAAACCTTAGTTTTGCAGGCTAGTGTGTTTTTAATCCAGATTAAAAGACCACCAGCTGGGCGGCCAACTGTTGGCTGCTTGGCTTCGATGCTGTATGTGGTGAATCCCACCCTATGAACACGTCCTACCGCCCAGGTTTCCTGCAGTAGGCATAGATGGAAATCATCCACTAGCTTGCACCAGTCAGGGTCAATTAGCTTGGACTTTATGCCTGCAACGTTCCAGGATAAGATTTTCAGGTCCTGGAGTTCTAATGTAGGTTCCTGGGTGTGTCCTATGGTGTTAATTTCTCCCTCAAGCTCTAGTTGTTGGTGGTGGTGGCAGTTCTTAATTACTAGGTCGCTTGGGGCAATGTCATTATTAGTATAGGTCTCAGGGGTTTCATCAGACTGCATGGCGGGTGGTTCTTCAGGAATGATTAGTGGGGGAGGGGGTACTATGGGTAGTCAGTCTTGGGAGTCTAGATCGGTCAGTAGTAGGTATCTATTTCTTAATTGCAGAAGGGGAACCTCCTGGCGCATAAGGGGCTTCTTATTAGGTAGCTTAGTGACCAGATTGTTCCCCCCTCTGCATTCAAGGTGCCTATAGAAGAACCCAAGCGGTAGAATGTCGATAGCTATGCCCAGCCTCTGATTTGTGAAGTGTGACCCCCAACCAAGCAGCTGGCTTGCTAGGATTGGGGATCTACAGTTTATAACAATACAGTCTCCAGAGAAGGACTTACATAGCGGGCCAACCCAGCTTACCCGCCTTAGGAACAGAATATCGTGATAATTAGTGTTTAAAAAAATTGTATTCTGTAATAGCCAGTGACAGACTTTATTCTACAACTGGTTCTGTGATTCTTTTTGGTTTTCCTCCAGCGGGGGAACATTAGTGAGAATTGCCACATAGGGGCAACACTCGGGTGGAAGATGGAGAGTCGCCTTGTCATCTCGATTAACCAGTCCATTTTTGTGCCGCATTGTGGAGGGTGTTTGTTTGTTGCAACCTACCATGTTCCCAGTGGAGGTTGCAGGTGAGGGACTAGGCCTGGTTGTGCTAGGGGGCGAGCTTGCATTCTCCTGGTGTCCAGTACACGAGGGCCCTGAGTGCCTTTGTGATACCACACTGGCGATATTTCTAGGAGGACCATTATTCACAGTACAGGTTAATGGATCAGCGTGTGTTGCTGGGGACGCCTCACCAGGGTTTATACCCCCCCGGCGATCAGACCCCCATCCAGCACTTTCCTTATAGCCCTAGCCCCATCCCCTGATGATATATCAGCAACCAGAGTATACATTAATTCCACAGTTGTCTCCAGTTTATCAAGTCTGGCTCGGATAGGTAAAATATTCTTGGCAATAGTTTCTTCTAAAAAAGATGTTAGTGCCGCGGTGATTTGTGGGGATAGTTCCTCGTGGTGGGGAGGCAAAATTGAGTTGGAGCCATTTGTAGGGGGTGATCTTTGTAGTGTTTCAGCGGGGGCTTCTGGGCTCAAGTCCTGGATCTTTTTCCTGGATCTAGTCCGTGTACACTGTGTAGGCTCCAAGTGTTTTACCTTTTTTTTCCTTTTAACTATGGATTCGCGTACTGGTGAAACTGGGGGTGATGAGCAAAGCTGCTGGGCGGGAAATGGAACAAATAGACCACTGGTAGATGCATGATTATTTTGACCAGTGTCATTCGTTTGAGCAGCCTGAACATCAGCCACAACAGATGGATCAGTGATAAGACCAGCCGAGCCCCCTCCCACCGATAACCGACGTTCCGCAACCTGGATCTCCTTATCAATAGCCTTTGCTGCCCGAAGAAGAAAGCAGTCAAGTGTGGAGTTTGTCAGGGCTTTTGGTGTAGCCGCCTTCCCCCCCACAGATTTCATATTTGCCGCCATTTCAATGGAGCTCACTTTCATGAAAAGAATGTGCTTACTTGAACAGGAGGAGCAGGCCAGTAGTAAAGATGTGCGGGCGTCCGATTCCAAGGACCAAGAGACCAGGCCCCGCCCGCCTCTTTCTGCCGCTGATGGGCGCAGACGGGCCCGCCCTTGGCCCGGGCACGCCCGCGCGTGTCCCGAGCTGCGGGAGCCCGTGGCCTCCTTTGAAGCGCCTCCTGGCGCTTCGCGATGATGTTGGCGGCTGAGCGCCGCGAAGGTGAGCAGGCTGGTGGTTGTAGTCCCCCTGGACCAGAGAGCAACAGGCAAGAACGGAGGCTGAGCGGGACCTGCGCTGTGGGAGCCCACGGCCGCCTTTGAAGCACCTCCTGGCATTTTGTGATGATGTTGGTGGCGGAGCGTCGCGAAGGTGAGCAGGCTGGTGGTTGTGGTCCCCCTGGACCAGAGAGCAACAGGCAAGAACGGAGGCTGAGCGGGACCCTAAGTAATGCAAAGTTGCATAATACTCCGCCTTGTAATACTTTGGGCCAAGGGGAGGATTCCATGAGTGATGCATGGGTGGTTCCATGCAACCAACCATGGGTTTTGATGGGCCCAACCGTGGTGCTTGAGACCTTTTACCAATGTCCTGGGGTCTGGCTTACTATGGGCTCTGAGCAACTGTGCCAAGTGCCTTTTTAGCATCTGACCCTCAGAAGTAGCACAGGTCGAGAAGTCCAAGGGGGAGGTAGGTGTAATGTGAACACAGGCTCACAACATAAAATACATCCAACAATTCCAATAAATGATTGTTCAATCATTGCTTTTATGAAAAAGGAGTAATAATCTACTAACACCAAGTACAATATGCACACACCCAAAAACAATATAACAGTCTTCATAAGAATTGTAGACAGGGGTTTGCTCCAAAATCTTGCTCCTTCTCAAGGCAGAATGCCAGAACCGCTTTCAGATGGCCATGGAGCAAGCAGATGTTACTGAGTACAATATTGGTCATTGAGGCCTTTCACCCCTGATGTTCCGGGGCCCAGCTTAATATGTGGGATCTGAGCAACTGGGCCAAATACCACTTCAGCAGCTGATGCCTCAGTAGTAGCACTGGTCGAGCAGTCCAAGGGTTCTCGAGGAGGAGGTAGGTAGAATGTGAACACAGGCTCACAACTTAAAAGACATCCAGCAATCCAAATAAATGATTGTTCAGTCCAATACTTGCCTTTGTGAAAACAGGAGTAATTATCCACTAACACAGAGTACAATATGCACACACCACAAACAATATACACAGTCTTCATAAGGCAAGCTCCCTAGCACTACCAAAGTCAGCTCTTGCGTCCCACTTCCCCTTTTAAGGATTGTGGTTATTCCCCATTTACCGGTAGCGACATGAAAGCTAAGCCCCGCTAGTGAGTTTTAAAAGTTCTACGATGGCTTTGCAAAGGTCAACCATTCCCTGCATCATAGTGCATCAGTTAGAGTAAGTGCCCCAGTGTCCGATAGCCTGGTAGACCGTCTTACCCACTGGCTGTGGCTGTTCAGAGTCCCTGTGCACATGTCTCTGGCCCGGCAGCGAGCAGAGGTCGGGCTGCTGCAGTCTGGGCAGCAGATGCCCATGGCAATCCTCTGGTCATGAAGCAAGTAGTGGCAGATCTTGGGTGCTCCTGCATTCGAGGAGTTGAATCGTTGCTCTTTTCTTCTCGGGTCATGACCCGCTTTTCCTTCACAGTTGCATGAGGGTTCGGGGCGATGGCCCTTCCACTTCACCACAGCCCCCTCCTGACACATGTGGATCGTATTTGCACACAAGATGAAGTTGCATCGCACTAATGCGCAACAACAATATCTTTGCATCGTGGTGTGTCGTCGATGCATCGTCATTGCATCATGAAATGAAATGAAATTTGTACTTGTAAAGCGCACCCATACCCCCAAAGGGGTGTCCAGGCGCTGTACGCATACCACTGTGGAACCCTTCCTGGCTTTTCCCTGTGAAATGTCCACTCCTGGGCACCCCCAGGGTGAAGCCAGGCATCCCAGCGCTGTTGGGGCCGTTGTGGAGATTAAGCAAGCTATTGCCCAGAGTTGCAGAGTGGGACCCATGATTAGAATAGGCACCGAGGCGAGAATTATCAGGTCCGAGGAAATTGAGCCCAAGACCCGCCGAGGCGGGAATTGAACCCTGGTCCCGGGCCAGATCTCTGCATCAGGGTCTGCCGCTCTAACCATTGAGCCACACTTCTCCATGGTACATCTCCATGGTACATCTCCATGGTACATCTCCATGGTACATCATTTAGTAAATATGGCGCATCCATGAGGCAAAATAACAAAAATGACGCAGCGGAACAATTTCTCACTCAGCAAAATGCAACGCAGTACGGCATAAGTCTTAATAAAGCTGGGCCTAAGATTGTAGTGCAAATAAATCATAAGCAATTGTAGTGGTTAATGGCTCTGAAGGGAGAAAATCTCCAAGTTGTTGAGATGGTCTACATTTTTGCAAGGAATGATTTTGTAGTGGAGCACAGAGCCCGATTGAACCATAGGAACTCCATAGGCTTTCACACCAGTTTTACGGATCAGCGACCCAATCTCTGCAGGTTAGGTGCTGGTTCGGGGTTGTCTGATCTGGGAGGGCCGTTGGTTAGAACACAAACCCTCACATGGTAGTAGACATGAATCCCTGTTCTGAGTGCCCCACCTGTGGTGATATCTGCATCCTTTGTTACAAATGTTTGGCCATGAGCAAACATGGATCATGCTTGTCCGCTATGACCTCGGCCTGCCTCAAGGATTGCAGTCTGGTTACAACAAAGCGGGCGTACCAAGCACTACTCTTATAGTGGTGAAGGGCTACCTTCCTTCCTGGGAGCTGATCAGCAGCATGAACGTGGTGGTGGCAGCATACCATTTTTATATTGAGTAATCAAGTTATATGGCCAGGCCTTTTGACCTGTGTAATGGGAGTAGGATCTACTGGCTCGCTCATAGAAAGTTCTGCTGCTGTGTGCTCAGTGCAACCTTGACCGACATCAAGATAAATGTGGAGAGACAGCCCAAGCCTGTTTGAGTGCCCTACGCTAGTGCATACGTGAGACAGTTTGTAGCTACAGTTCTTGGAGAAAGCGCCTACATTTATGAATGCCCTATGCTAGTGTACACGATCCAGTGTGTGCTATAGTACATGGAGACAGCACATGCATATTTAAATGCACCATGCTGGTGTGAACGTGAGAAAGTGTGTGCTGGGGACAGCATGTGTGTTCGTTTAAGTGCATTGCGTTGGTGTGTGCGTGAGCCTATAAGTGATACTCTACATGGAGCAAGCATGTGCATGTTAATAGGCTTCGGGCTGGTATGTACATGTGCCCTGGAGTGGTACGTACATGTGCCCTGGAGTGATACAGCACATAAAGGGCTACGTGAATGTAGCACTAAGGATACATGAATGCCTGTGAGTAGTAAAGTGCATTGGCATCCCCAGGGCTTTCTGGAGGGTCACATGGAGGTGGAGGCGCCCCCTAGACAGACTTGTGGATTGCTGCATTCCTGAGAGCTGGGTGGGACCTACACAGGTAGAAGGAAAAACCCTAACTACTAAGATATGGGGTTCTTCTTCTGTCTTTCAGTGCTGTTGCAATTGCTGCATGTTAATGCCAGAGCAGGCCCCCTTATGCCCCAAAGCAAGAAAGTGGGTCCCCCACCCGTCAACTAATAACCCAATTACTTACACTGTGTTTTGTCCAGTATGGTTTTTATACAGGAAGGGATAGCTTCCTGTTCAAAAAATATCCTATAATGTTCATTGCTCTTTGTCTGTGTACTGTAGAATGCAACACACATGCAATGGGTAACTTATTTATGTAGTTAATAGATATTAAACCTTGCTATCTTAGCCTTTGTGTTGTGCGCTATTTTGTGCAAACACATATTTTTGATTTCTCTTTTCCTCTACTGCGGGTGCATTAGTGGCTGCCTATTGACAATGTAAACACCCTTATGCCATTGTCCAAGGTTGCCCGGTTTGTGGACATATACTAACTTTTGGGCTCAATTCCTCTTAGCATGTTTTATAAAGAATGAAGCTCAAATGTTAATATTGAAAAACTAGGATGTGTTTACACTTTTCATAGTTAAATATGACTTAAGTAAGAGCTTTGGATTTGTAGTAATATCGATTGCTACATAATTAAACTCTGGTTTTTAATGTAAAAGATATGTCTGGTTGCATCTGAATATACTTGCACCATCCATTGAATGCACAGAGTTAAACAAGGGTGTGTATTGTGTAGCTTTTACGTCATTTTGGATAGTAATAAATGTCATTATTTTATTTCTGTTCTCTAATAATTAACAAGACAACACTTTTTTATTATTTCAACTATAATGTAATGTTTTCTATTATATTTACATTATATAACACATTGGAATTGATTAGCAGACTGTCAATCTTATATTTACAGTAGGAACATATCTTAATTTCCATATACTAAATTGTTTAGCATTGTTATCAAATCTTGGATTTATTCAATTATTGTTAAAAATGATAAATTTCTATTTCTGATTATGTTTTGAAGGAAGAATAAATGTCTCCTGTGCTGTGGCCTTCCAGTGGTGTGTCTTCTGACCTCAACTCCTACATGCTCTCCTTGGATGATGATACATTCAATCAAATTCTGGGCTCTCTCCACAATTCTGCTCCAGCCCTGGCAAGGGATGAAGATGTCGCTGTGTTTCCAAATGATGTGACCCAGTCTTCTTCTCATCCTGCACCTGTCCAGCCTAGGAACAACAGGCTGATCCTGAAGTGGATTCTGAAAGAATAGTGTATAACTTCAGCAGCAGATGTTGGAGGAATTCAAGGCAGGGATGGATACATTGGCAGGCAACTAGAAGGAGAACAGAGGTGTCTCTCTAACTGATACTGTGGATATTTCAGAAATCATGAGGAAGAAGAGGAAACAGCAGCCTTCTCCTTCAATCACTAGTGATGTTGACACCCAGCTAGAGAACATCAATTCCTCCATCCTGGGTTTAAATCATGCAATCAAGTTCAAGACGGACTCCTTCCTTTCCATCATGAGTGCCATCTTACAATATCATCAGACCCTTGCCAGGGATCTTCATGTAGCCTTGAGGGAACTCACTAATGTTCTATCACCATGGCCCCTACATCTTCTTCTTCTGCTGATTCTGCAATGGATTCAGGACCAAGTATGCCTACTCCTCAACAACAAACATAGGCACAATCTGAGGAACCTGCTGAATCATCATAGGATGAAAATGTTGATTTCCCTATTTTGTGGGGAGATGTGTGATATGAACACTAGTCAGTTATTTCCTAGGTCCTGTGTTTGTAATGATGCCATTCATTTATATTTCATCTGCAGTTTACTGTTCTTCCTATGGTGTGTCTTCTATATATATTTGCCATGAAGCATCCTTTTTAGGAAATTGTAACTTTGCAAGAGCTCTTCATGTTTTTTAAATCAACAAATGTGTTGTTTTTGTTGAACATTTATTTGTGGAGTAATGATTTTCCTCTTCTGTGAAGTTGGCTTTCCTTTTCTGTGTCATCAATGACCCTGAAACATAATATTGATATAAAGTTAATGTGCTTGTCAAACACAAATAGTTTTTCTTGCGTTTAATTATTGAAGATTTATAGTTAGGTTGCACACATTATCAGGAGTGTATTGGGGTAGGCCTTAACACACATTTCAAACTACTTTATTGTTATTGCTATCTTTCACAGTTTGTAAGTAAGATATTAATGCAAAAAGGAAGGATCAACAAGTTCTCAGTTAATGTGAACAACATACCTGAAAAAACTTGCTTGAAGGCATAGTGTTTGACCTGACATCATTGGTATGGTTTTACCCCAAAGTTCTGACTTTCATGCTCCTGTTTTTGCTGACTTAATTTCTGCTGGCCTTAGGACTTTGCAAGCCTTTACCACTGCTAACCAGTGCTAAAGTGCTTGTGCTCTCTCCTTAAACATGGTAACATTGGCTTACTTCCAATTGGCCTATTTAATTTACTCGTAAGTCCCAAGTAGGGTGGTGCTCCATATACACAGGGCCTATAAATTAAATGCTACTAGTGGGCCTACAGCACCTATTGTGCCACCCATTTAACTAGCCCATCAAAGCATGCCTCAGGCCTGCCGTTGCAGCCTTTGCGTAGAGTTTTGAAACTGCCATGTCGACCTGGCAAAGTAAACCTTTTGCCAGACCTAAACCTCTCTTTTTAATACATATACATCACTCCTAAGGTAGGCCCTGAACAGCCCAGAGGGCAAGGTGCACTGTATTTAAAAAGTTGGACATGTACTTTTAAGTCTTACATGTCCTGGTGGCGAAAAACTCCTAAATTCATTTTTCACTACTGTGGAGCCTACCTCTCCTGTTCGATAACTGTTAGACCTGTCAGTGTTAGGGTGGTCTTCCCCCAAACCTCTTGCCTTCACCCTTCCTATTTTTGCTGAATTCATTTTCATTGGCTGTTAGAACTGTCATCCTTAGGGTGGTCTTCCCCCAAACCTTTTGCCTGCTTACTGTGAGAAGGTGGCCTGGTATATGCTGTCCACTAATTAAAGTGGGCACCTTGTACCAGTCCACACGACCCTTATGATGTATGAGGTCAAAGATAACCTTTAGAAAGCTATCCTAGTGGTAGCTGTGGAGAGCAGCCTTCAGGCTTAATCTTGAAGGAATATAAAGCAGCTTGTTTTACCAGAATATCACCTCCTGTATGACCAAATGAAAGGAGAACCACACAGTAGTTATATAAAAATATGTATTTATTAATATAACACTCTCTACTAATCTCTACACGAGATTAGAACACAAATCACCCAATACTGAATCAATAGAACATTCGTAAGTAGCCAAATACACAGCGGGCTCCAGGGGGAGACCGAACCATATACTAAAAAAATGGAATAACAATCACGACTTGACTAGACACAGGGCCTAGAGCACGTAGAATCACTGGGACCCCAAGGAACCACCCAAGGCAGTAACACAGGGCACCCACGGAGGACGGGTGCAGTGAGGAAACACGACCGCGTGCTCCGTGCAACTCTATGGGGAAGTCGCGGTTGTAAAGTTACAGTTTAAGGACACTTCTACGAGGACTTCTAGCAAACCCTTTGGAACATAGGAGGATCTAAGGCCAATCCACCAGTGAGTACCGAGGTACCCGTGTTACCTATCCCAGAGGAGCCGAGTGCATAGGGGTCAAGTGGTGTCGGAAACCTTTGTCGTTTTCAATGGAGAGTTGCAAAGAAGTACTGCTGACAGGAAGGCGAAGTGTGTCCGGTGGAAACCAAGCCTGGATTCTAGGTGAGAGGAACCTGAAAGTAGAGGGGACAGAGTCTGGGTCACTTCAGGTGACCAAGGGCTCAGTAGACGAATGCCCACCTATGTCGGGTGCTTCAGGTGCGAAGAAGGGATGCTTGACTCTGCAGCCACGAGGACCAGGAGACGTCGAGGACAACCAGGACCTGGAGGTGAGCTGTCCCACAAAGGATGTCGAGTGCTGAGGGGTCGTGTCCGGCTGGAGCACCAACAAGCCTTGGCAAATGCAAGCCAAGCAGGAAGGACAAACAGGTTACGGTGTGGACCAGCAAGGTCCAGGGGACTCTTCAAGCAATGGGGAGTCAGAACACGTCTGGAGCAACCAGGGAAGCCCAAGAACAAACAAGGTGACCCTTGCCAGGACCCAGAGGCCAACGTACCAGGGATCGCGAGGAGGCCTCGAGTGAATTTACAAAGCACCAGCCCACAGAGCACTCAGTGAGTGGAGGTCGGACATCTTCGGTGCAAATGCTGCTCGGGGTCAGGACTACACGGAGTCCAAAGCACAAGCTCATGGATCACCAACAAGCATATGCTCTTGCAAATGTATGCGGTGCACAGGGGTTCAGGTTGCACGGTCCCCACAAGAGATACTGGTCTCAGAATCACTGAGATGTCAGATCAACCTCAGGGACTTTCGGGAACCCACCTCCTGTGTTGCTGAAATCTTCAGAGTCTGCAGGAGCTCTGGAGAAGCAAGCCGGTCAGATGCACTTAGGTGCCTGCTGCTGCAGGGGAGTAACTCCTTTACTCCAAGGGAGATTCTTCAGTCGTGCAATCGTTGTGCAGGCAGTCGAAGTACTTGGTTTCTTCTTAGCAGAATCTTGCCCAGGTAAAATCTAAAGTCCTGTAGCCAGGTATCCCACTTTATACCCACGGGAAAGGGTTGGAAAGATTCTGGGGACCCTCCTAGGGGAGGGGCAGGACAGAGGGGTGGCTACACCTATGTCCTTTGTCCAGTTTCACACCAGAGCAGGAGCCAATGGCTCCCAGAACTGGTTTGAGCTGGACTATGCACAGGGATACCAAATGTGCCCCCAGTGCAGACTTTCTGGCACTCTCAGAGAGCACCCACCCAGCCCCAATACACTAAACCCTGTCTGGGAGGTGGTCACACCTCCCTGTGACAGGATGCCTATTGTCATGCCTTCCTCTGCTCGAGCTTGGCTCAGCAGCAGGAGAGCAGAATCGTGTCTGTGGCTGGCAGCGTCCATTTTGTGCTGCCCGAGTCGAGAAAGTTGGTACCGGGTAGACCGGTGACCCACAGTAGTGGTTTTAGAAGGGTGGAATCATACCTCGCACACCAGTTACTGGTGTGGAGGTATGATTCCGAGGTGTTTGACAGCAAAAGCGACATGTTTCTAAGCAGCCGTTTTCAAGTTGGCATTTACCACGAGGTTATAATGCAACTTAACCTATATGTCTGGCTGCATCACTGACAACCCTGGAGAATGGTCTCCGAAGGCTGCAGAGGGGCTCTGCTCATGCAGGGGCACCCTCTCACGTAAAACCCAGCACCCTGCCTTCAGGTTTGATAAGGCCTGCCATAGGGGTGACTGATAGGTTTTTAAGTGTAGTGACTTAGATAGATATAGTGATCCTATATCTAAGTAAGTGGTGCAAGCACCAGCTTACACAGACTGCTGTAGCAGACCTGTTGTGTCATTTTGAATGGCCTCTCATGGGTGGCATAATACATGCTTCAGCCCATGGGAGGCCTCTGGGGTACCTATGCCCTGGGTACATGGTGTACCATATACTAGGGACTGATAAGGGTATCCCAGTATACAATCTGGAGTGTACCTAAAGTACACAGATAGCAATTTAAGGGAGAAAGCAGATAGACTGGGGTCCTGGATAGCAGGATCCCAGTCAGACTAGTCCAAAAACAGTGAGACATCAGCAAAAAGTGGGGGTAACCATAAGAAGCAGATCCTACTTTCCTACACTTACCACCTGTTTTTGCTGATTCCTTTTGTTGGCTTTAGGACTCTGAGCACTTTACCACTGCTGACCAGTGCTAAAGTGTATGTACTTCTCCCCTGAACATGGTAACATCGGTGTATTCACAATTGGCATATTTAGTTTACTTGTAAGTCCCTTGTAAAGTGGTATACCATATACCCAGGGCCTTTAAATTAAAGGCTACTAGTGGGCCTGCAGCACTGATTGTGCCACCCACACAAGTAGCCTTTCAATCCTGTCTCAGGCCTTCCATTGCAGGGCCTGTGTGTGCAGATAACTGCCACTTCAACTTGGCATTTAAAACCCTTAGCCATGCATTAAACTCCCCTAGGGCTGGGTGCTGTGTAAATAAGTTTTGCATTTCCTGGTAGTGACAAAAAGGCTACATTTGTTTTTTACTACTGTGAGTCCTACTCCGCTGATAGGTTAAAATTGGGAATTACTTAATACACTTTTAAGCTGATATTCATAATCAGAAAGGAGTAGCTGCCTCATGTTCTATATCTTTGGAATGGTAATGATAACTCCTCTTTAATGGTAAAGTTGGATTTAACAATACTGTTTTTTTTCTTTTTTAGAAAACTTTTCTTGTATTTATGTACATTCATAAATGTGTGAATAGGAACACCTCCTATTCATTCCAGAGAGACATACAAAAATCGAACATACATTTGAAACAATTTACATATATTTACAATATATACCACAATAACAAAAACAAAAGTGTGTTCATCCACCAATATTATTTCAATTTGGAGACTTTTTGAAAGGGGGCATTTCTCTGCTCTTTCTGCAGCCTGTCTCCAAAACACGTCTGGGGTGGGTGACTTTGTGTATTCCTTCTAAACAGCCACATACACAGGAAGGGTAGGTGTAACAGAGAACTCATCTGCAATCTGATAGCTCTTCCTGGGCGGAAGAGAGGTGGGAGCTGACACTTACACCTGAATAGGCAGTGTCCTGTTTCCCAGTTAAAGGGCTGATGACCCCCTACTGATAGTCTGGAACCAGGGTTGGGATGAAAGAACCTGTATGAACTTCAAAGACCCTTCTTTGAAGTCACCCCCACTTCAAAGGCACAACTGGGTATAAGTACTGGAGCTCTGACCCCACCAAAAGAGTACACTACTGGACCTGTGACAAACTCTGCCAGGACTACAGACGGCTGTGCTACAAGGATTGTCAATCTGCTTGACTGCTGCTCTGGAAGAACTGATTTTCTACTTTGCTGTTCTGCCCTGCTGCCTACTGATCTCTGCCCTGCTGAGGACATGGACTAGACCCACCTCACTTGAACCCAGAGGGACTCCAAGGGCTTGCTGGCTTACCTCCTGTTCTGAAGTGTCAGGGCCATCAAGAACTTGCTTCAACCCTGCAACAGCACCTGGACTCTGCCATCTGCAAGCGCTGCCTTTCCAGGTGGTGCCAATCCAGTCCTGGGCCCTTGAACGGGGATTTCTGCTGTGCTGCTGTGCTGATCCATCAAAGTCAATGCATTGATGACGTTGCGCCAATCGGTACCAACGCATCGCCTTTCGATGCTGATGCGGCTGCTGCTCGACGATATCACTTCAACAGCCTGCACAGCTCGATGATGATGGACTACGCGGCACGACGACGACGCATCACCTGAATCGTAAAGGGGTTCATCGATGAAGCCTTCATCAACTGCGTGGATCGGAACTGTCGCATCGCCTCCATCCACAGGATTGACGATGACGCATTGTCTCTTCTGCTCCTCGCATTGAGTCTTCGACATCTATGCTTCCCCCATCCAAGGTACTTTTTCAGTGGGAGCTGTGTGAGTCCTATACCCAGCCTTCCCTCCATCGCGGTCAGACTGAACTTTGGATATACCCCTGTCTAGCGCAACCAGATGTCCCTGGTTGGCGCTTTATGACTCTGAGCACTATCATTTGATTTAATCTTTAAAAAATCCTAACTCCAGTTCTACTTCTTGGATTTGTGTTGTTTTGCTCTTGTTTCACTCATAAAAATGTAATCTATTTTTCTAACCAACCCCGCGTGGAGTATATTTGTGGTGTTTTCATGTGTGTGTGTGTGTGTTGCACAAATACTTTACACATTGCCTCTACAAATAAGCCTGACTTCTTTGTGCCAGGCTACCAGAGGGTGAGCATAGTTTATCCTTTACTGTGTATCTGGATTACCCTGACTAGAGTGGTGGTTCCTGCTTTTCTGCTTTGCTGTGCTGCCCAGGCTGGCTGCTCATCTCGACCCTGCTGAGGACAAGGACTCAATTGAACCCAGAGTGACTCCAATGCCTTGCTGGCTTGCCCCCTGTTCTGAAGTGTCAGGGCCATCAAAGACATCCTTCAACCCTGCAACAGCATCTGGACTCTGCCATCTGTGAGTCCTGCCCTGCCAAGTGGTGCCAAAACAGTACTGGGCATTTGAAAGGTGACCTCTGCTGCACAGAACCATCAAAATCGATGAAGTGACGACTTTGCACCGATCAGTACCTATGCATTGCCCATTGAAGAAAACACATGAGCTTATCAATGACATTGCTTCGATGGACTGCGTGTCTCAATGATGATGGACAGCGGAGTTCGATGATGACCCATCGGCTGCATCGTAAAGGGGTTCGTCGATGAAGCCTTCTACATCCGTATGGATCGGAACCAACACATTGTCTTCAAAGTCAATGCTTCCTCCATCGAAGGTACTTTTTCAGCGTTACCATCATGAGTCCTGTAGCTAGCCTGCCCTTCGGTTGGCCTGAACTTTAGATTTACCCCAGTCCACCCCTGAGTGCTATTTGCTTCTAAGCACTACATTTTGATTTAATCTTTAAAAATTCATAATTTCGGTTCTACCGATTGGATTTTTGTTGCTTTTGTCTTGTTTTACTCAAAAAATATAATCTATTTTTCTAACCCTGTGTGGAGTATGTTTGTGGTGTTTTTATTGTGTTACTGTGTGTGTGTATATTGCACAAATGCTTTATACATTGCCTCTTTAGATAATCCTGACTACTCTGTGCTAAGCTAGCAGAATGTGAGCACAGTATATCTTTTAGTGTGTATCTAGCTTACCCTGACCAGAGTGGTGGTTCCTGCTTGGACAAGGTGCATACTCTGACAACCAGAATCTCCATTTGCAACATAAACCTTAGGACTCCGACGGGCTCAGAGAGCTCGTCTGCCATTCGGAAAGCCTGCAGTAATCTCTCTGCTGGCTCTTTCCAACTGAGGGATTACGATGACAGATTCCCACTGCCTTTCTGTGCCGGCCTTTCCAACACAGAAAGGCATTGGGAATCTGTCTTTGGGGGCCCCCAGCAGGGCCCCCATGGGTGCAAGGCTGCCGAATGGCGGCGGCCCCTCTGTTGATCCCCGCACCTTGAGGTGCCTGCCACGGGGTGCAGGGATGAACTGCATCTAGGCTCTTTGCAGTGAGAGCATGCATTCCATTTGGAATGCATGCTCCCATTGTAAAGAATGGGATTGCGACTGCATCCTACTTTCTGGGCTGGAACCGACTACAGGAGGTTGTTCGGTTCCAGTTCCCAACCGATGTCGGATAGACTCCGGTCCGTCCGATTTCAGAATCAGCCCCAAGTAGTAAGGCAGGGTCAGCTCTAGATTACAAACTCCCTTTCTACGGACTGTGCCTACTTTACATTTATGTGAGGCAACACACAAGATATAATCAACTACTGAATGCAAATCTTAAAAGCTGTACAATGTGCCTTTGGACATCCAAAGTGTTCATGCCCTGCAGGGATCCAGTCAGTCAGCCATTTTCCCTCAGAGGCCCGACTGCATGGAGTACACTCTTGCCTAATGGATTGGTGATAAACTTTACCAGGATATGCATCTGTTGCCCAGCAATGCTCAGATTTCAGAATGTTGCATTTGAGGTGGCAGGCATACAAGGTTCTCCTTGGTCATGTGATAACCCTCTCTTGCTGTCTGTTGGTATGTCTTGGGTTCAGTTTGATTTGTGTGTTACAGTTGTAACAGACTAACGCAGTAACATTCATAGGCACTCATGCATCCTTAGTGCTGCACACAGTCGTGTAGGCATTCATATAAAGTTGAACTCATAGGAACACACACATTTATGGACAATGCTCATCTATACACTATCCACATCACATCAGTCCTGATGTGTACAATGTTTTACCGGAGCACACAACAAGATAGATTTATATGATCGAACCAGTAGCCAACACTCACAAGTCACAAGCATGGCATCCTATCCATCTTCATTGCTCACTTACTATTACTAGTTAATTCTGTCACAAATGCACTAGTACTACAATGCTTCTGGTAAGATCTCTATCATTCCCACACTAATAGTGCAGCTCAGGGTGCTTCACATATGCCTTAACAATATCACAATCTTTTTCAATCTTGCACATGCAATAACCATGTATAGTTATGTTCAACATAAAAAAATCAATGAAACACACATCCCCAAAACTTCCATACGCAAAGCAGGGGCCATGTCTATTAAAAAGGAATAATAAATATCAAAAGGAGAGAGAGGAATGGGATAGACTAGTTCACTTCCCCAGGGAATTATAATAATAATCAATAGGAGCTAACTATATGAATAAGAAACCTCTTATAATGTATGTCAGAAAAAACAATTCTGTTTTATATGAAGGCCCTCACCCACCAACCTAGTTGGTGGCATGCTTCATCATCGGGCCCCACCCGATGGTACCGAATGTGCCTCGGGTGTGCTACAACGTCTGCTTACAGCGGAGCGGATTGTGTAAAGTGAGTGTGCAGTGATGGCTGTGGTGAATATGAAAATAAAAAACTGTCCAATGAGTCCCAGGGTCCGCAGGGAGTTTTATTCATGGGCTCATGGCAGTGTTTAAAAACAAGGCTACGGATGTTAACTGGGGGTAATTATCGCCCCTACATCCAGTGAGGTCAACTAGTTTCAGCCAGGCCTTATGGTAAAACTGGCTTTCATCAGGACCGGTATGTGTGTGGTGAGTTAAAAGCGGAGTCTATAAAGTGTACAGGCTCCTATGTGTCGCAAACGCTAAGGTGCGAGAAATGTAAGAGGATGGTTTCCTCTATGGTCGTGCCTATAAAGTAAGGACGAACAAACATTAAAAAGAACATAGAGAACAGACAAACATGAAAAGTAAGAGGTATGGTAAGACACCGTAAAGATCACAGTGACTTGATATCGTAGTGCCTTAAATCGAAGTAATGCGATCTGTGTCGGCATGTGAAACTCAGTTGTCGTAGATGTAATTATGCATTACCGTGCTAGTCAATATCAATAAACAGTGACATTTGATGCATGCGAGCATGGGAAACGGAGCGGCTTACTCTTATGATCAAAGAGACTGACTCCATGAGTCCCCGGCGGGGGTTCGACTTGCAGTCACACTCTGATAGAGGTTAAGGAGAGAAATAATTAGAGGGGGGCCCCTTAACGGTCACACATATGTGTTTCACAGTGAAACAGCGGTTTCCCCCACTATTTTACTTACTTCATCACAGTCCAGAACCCACAGCACCACCTACTTGATCGTTACGGGAACTCCGTCGATGTTTGTGCTGGTTTTGGCGGGGTTTAAATACCTGTCAGGTGCTGTAGCTGCATTCGCTTTCCTGTCCAGTGCGATTAGCGTCATTCAGAGACCGCAGCTGAAGTCAATTACCCCTCCAACGTGATTAGCGACTGGGGGGAGAGTGAAAACAAACAACAGACTGCACGAGAGTCTCCCCGGCGTGACTAGCGTCTGGGGAGAGAGTAAAGACAAACAACAGACTGCACGTGTGTGTAGTGCCGTCAGTGACTACATTGTAGAGTATAGTGGTGGTTCCAAATAGCAGTGTATTAAAAGGCAGAATATTATGTTAAGAAGTAAAAAGATGGGTGGCCAATTAGTCTATATAGGCTCAGTATAGCGAGAGAATGCAGACTGGTTAAGAGTGTAATCTCATGCAGACTGTATGTACCATCTCCCAGGGTACGTGATGGTATAGCCCACGAATTCTTGAGACATACACAAATGGACATTACTTCAGATCATATCTCTTGGTTTAAATCAAAGCGTATAGTGTCCATGTGAGGGGCTGTATCAATGACCCTAAGTTCTTAGATTAAGAGGGGGACTGCACTTGTTTGTCTCAGTTGTTAAGACTGTTCCAAGGAATATTGTCATTTAATCCTTGGGTATGGGTCAAAAGGCGGTATATCCAACGCTGTTCTTTAGAAAGAATGAATTTGTCGTTGTTGGTGTTAAGATATGGTATATGTTCTATTATTGTCCATGATATATCATTCGGAGTGTGTCCTTTTTCCAGATAATGATCCATCAATTTGCTATTTGATTTTTTGCACAGAATGGTGCTACGGTGCTCCACAATTCTAGTCCTTACTTTCCTTGTGGTCATGCCGATGTACCGGAGTTTGCATGGGCATTCAATTAAATATATTACGTTTGTGGAGTTCCAATTCGTGTGTTTCAATTGGTGCCACTTTTTACCCGGTTCCAGATCGAGTGTTTTGCTGGGTTGCGTAAGATGGCATACACTACAATTACCACATGGGTAATGACTGGTCACATTAGGTAAACCCCATGCATTGAGAACAGTATTGTCAGCAATGTTCTGTTTTTTAGGGCGGGTGGACACCAAACGGTCTTTTAGGCTACTAGCCTTCTTGTATGCAAATAGGGGGGGATCCCATTCTCTGGGTCCCGTATTAAGAATTCTCCAGTTTTTCCGTATTATTTTAGCAACCTTGTTAGGTACTACGTTGTACGTCGTGACACAAGTAAGTGGTGTTGATGTAGTAGTTCGTACTTGATCTTCAAGGAGGGCTTCCCTATTCTGGTTGCGAGCACGTTTCTTTGTGGTTTCAATAATTTTGTTGGGATAACCTCGTTCCTGTAATTTTAGTGCGAGGTCAGTTGATTGTCTCTGGAAATCTGCAGTCGAGCTGCAGTTTCGTCGTATGCGGAGAAACTGTCCAAATGGTAGGTTCTCCCTGAGGGGGCGTGGATGAAAGCTTTCAAATTGTAGCAGCGAGTTTCTTGCTGTGGGTTTATAGTAAGTGGAGGTCTTGAGAGTTCCAGCCTTTGCTTCAATAATGAGGTCCAAAAAAGTTATAATTTGGGCATTGGCTGTACTCTTGAACCGTAAGTAGGGGTCACGTTCATTGAGCCAAGCAAGAAAAATAGTTAGTGACTCCATAGTGCCGGTCCATATCATCAAGATGTCGTCGATATATATCGGCGCCAGAAGCAGATGTTGTTAATATAGGGGTTCGTGGTTGGTAGAATATGGGTCTTTTCAAAGTGGTAGACATATAGTCCCGCCACACTTGGGGCAAAAACACTGCCCATTGAAGTACCATTTGTTTGGAGATACAATTCACCCTCAAATTCAAAATAGTTCTCTTTAAGAGCCAGTGTGGCACATTGAAGGATGAAACCTCTGGGAGTCGTATAATCCCAGGTCGTCTCCATCATCATATCGTGGAGGACTTTCAAGGTGGCGTCTTGAGGGAGGCTAGTGTATAAACTTTCAATGTCTAGCCCTACCAAAAGTTGTGTTGTAGGATCAAAATTCATATCTTTAATGAGAGACAACAGATGTTTGGTGTCTCTGATGTAAGTGGACGCTTTCTGAGTTAGTGGGTTCAAGAAAAAGTCGCAGCATGGAGAGGTGTGGTGCAGCGGCCAGGGCAGCTGACTTCGGAGCACAGGGTTCACGGTTCGATCCCCGGCTCCGGCGGCAGCTCAGCTCAGCACCATGTGACTCTGGGCAATAGCTCACTTAATTTCCACGACGGCCCCCAGCGCCTTGAGACCCGAAAGGGTGAGTAGTTCGCGCTTTACAAATACGGATTTTAGTATCTTGAAAGGGGTTCTAGAAGGGAGTTAATTCCAGAAACGATTGGTCGTCCAGGTGGCGGTCTAGTCTCCTTATGAATCTTTGGTACTGTGTAGAAGTAGGGGATTTTTACAGTCTTAGTACAAAGGTAGTCTGCCTCCTGTTTGGAGATGTCTTGATGGCTTTCTGCTCTTTCTACCAATAGGGCAATAGTGGTTTGTAGAGTACTAGTTGGATCAACTTCAAGACGTCTATAGTTACGTTCATCACTGAGTAGTCTACGGCATTCAGAGTTGTAGTCCTCTTTGTTCTGGATGACCACTCCACCCCTTTATCCGCAGGTTTGATGATTATGTTGGTGTTGTTCTGTAGTCTGCGTATTGCCTCCCTCTCTTCTCTTGAGAGGTTGTTAAAAGTGTTGGGTTGATTCAAGTTTTCAACCTCATTGTAAACTGCCTGTTCAAAGGCACTGATTTCTACCTGGACTCCTGATGGTGGGGGAATAAACGTTGATTTTGATCTTAGACCCGTTTCATTATTGTTGATTGTGTGGTCCGGTAATGGAGTTTTCTCAAAGAAGGCTTTGAGTTTGAGTTTGCGGAAAAAATCTGCTAACTCTAAATGAAGATTACATTTGTCCAGTCTTGCGGTTGGGACAAACGAGAGGCCTGTATTAAGGACATCTTCCTCAGCAGAGGTGAGGGGGGTAGATGATAAATTAAAGACCAGGGATACTGGTTTCGGTTGTACAAGAGATGTTGTTAGCGGACCCCGCTCGGTCCCGGTTGGGGGTCTCTTCCTCTGTTCCTTGTGTTGGCACTGACTGGTCCGCCTTCTTCCTCCCAATGGACTTGTTGTTGATTCCTTCTGCGTCCCCTGGATCTCCGGCCTTGCCCTAAAAAAGGCGGCCTTTGTTTGTATTGAAAAAATGGCTGGGGTGCTTGGTGATACTGGGGGGGCCATCCGAAATAGGGATTCTGCGGTAGATGTGGGAAAGGTACTGGCCCGAAATTTTGGCCTTGATGTTGTAATGTACCCCATGGTTGTTTCCATCGGGGTGTTCGTCCTCTTCCCTTTTGTTTATAGGAGCCATTGCTTGAGCCACTGGAGATAGAAGTGTTGTCTCCTGAGGTGTCCGATGATCTGTCCGGTTGTTCCATGGCTGTGTAGTTATCATCGGAGTAGGGATATACCTTGGTGTAATTGAATTTTTTTAGATCTTTCTGAAATTTCGTGATTTTTGCTTGTGTGAGGTATTCCTTATATTCCGCCATCTCTTTGTTGGATTCTTCTAACTTCTTCTTAAAAGAAGTAATGGTGGTTTTAAAATGGCTCTCTGTGGCTTGGATTTCAATAATCATAGCATCCGAGAGCCGCTTGGCTGTCCTAATTATTAGTACCAGCCAGTCTCTAGTACAGTGCCAGGCAATCTGTGCCCAGTCCTTCCTGAAGGAAGCATCCTCCAGGAAGATCCTGGGTGCATTGGTTACCAGGACGCCTTTAGGTGCAGTGTTGGTTCGTAAATATTCAGTGAGAATAACACCATGTAGAATTGCGCGAATTCTATTGCGCTTCTTTTCAGTTAGTGCTTCCCAGTCTGTAGTCTGAGCTATAGTTTGTGATATGTTAATATCTGCCTGGAACGGGGGGTCAGCGAGGAGCTCGCTTACATCAGTGTCAGTGAAGGTCAAGCCTGCGTGTTCCGCCATGATGACAGAGGATAAATGTGTTATTTCTCTCACAGCTGTGCGCTGCTACATCAATAAATATCAAAAGGAGAGAGAGGAATGGGATAGACTAGTTCACTTCCCCAGGGAATTATAATAATAATCAATAGGAGCTAACTATATGAATAAGAAACCTCTTATAATGTATGTCAGAAAAAACAATTCTGTTTTATATGAAGGCCCTCACCCACCAACCTAGTTGGTGGCATGCTTCATCATCGGGCCCCACCCGATGGTACCGAATGTGCCTCGGGTGTGCTACAACGTCTGCTTACAGCGGAGCGGATTGTGTAAAGTGAGTGTGCAGTGATGGCTGTGGTGAATATGAAAATAAAAAACTGTCCAATGAGTCCCAGGGTCCGCAGGGAGTTTTATTCATGGGCTCATGGCAGTGTTTAAAAACAAGGCTACGGATGTTAACTGGGGGTAATTATCGCCCCTACATCCAGTGAGGTCAACTAGTTTCAGCCAGGCCTTATGGTAAAACTGGCTTTCATCAGGACCGGTATGTGTGTGGTGAGTTAAAAGGGGAGTCTATAAAGTGTACAGGCTCCTATGTGTCGCACACGCTAAGGTGCGAGAAATGTAAGAGGATGGTTTCCTCTATGGTCGTGCCTATAAAGTAAGGACGAACAAACATTAAAAAGAACATAGAGAACAGACAAACATGAAAAGTAAGAGGTATGGTAAGACACCGTAAAGATCACAATGACTTGATATCGTAGTGCCTTAAATCGAAGTAATGCGATCTGTGTCGGCATGTGAAACTCAGTTGTCGTAGATGTAATTATGCGTTACCGTGCTAGTCAATATCAATAAACAGTGACATTTGATGCATGCGAGCACGGGAAACTGAGCGGCTTACTCTTATGATCTAAGAGACTGACTCCATGAGTCCCCGGCGGGGGTTCGACTTGCAGTCACACTCTGATAGAGGTTAAGGAGAGAAATAATTAGAGGGGGGCCCCTTAACGGTCACACATATGTGTTTCACAGTGAAACAGCGGTTTCCCCCACTATTTTACTTACTTCATCACAGTCCAGAACCCACAGCACCACCTACTTGATCGTTACAGGAACTCCGTCGATGTTTGTGCTGGTTTTGGCGGGGTTTAAATACCTGTCAGGTGCTGTAGCTGCATTCGCTTTCCTGTCCAGTGCGATTAGCGTCATTCAGAGACCGCAGCTGAAGTCAATTACCCCTCCAACGTGATTAGCGTCTGGGGGGAGAGTGAAAACAAACAACATCACTGCACACTCACTTTACACAATCCGTTCCGCTGTAAGCAGACGTTGTAGCACACCCGAGGCACATTCGGTACCATCGGGTGGGGCCCGATGATGAAGCATGCCACCAACTAGGTTGGTGGGTGAGGGCCTTCATATAAAACAGAATTGTTTTTTCTGACATACATTATAAGAGGTTTCTTATTCATATAGTTAGCTCCTATTGATTATTATTATTAAAAAGGATTGCCTCTGAACAGTCCACTTGTCAACTCAAGTAACTACAACAGGTTTCATATTTTTCACTTTCTACATACTGCGCTTCACACAATTACAGTATACAGTATTATCATTATGAACTGTTACTAGTATACTGGACATTTACCCTGGTGCTGTTCACTGCTTTATTGTCTTTGTATGCTTTGTATGCAGACGTACTGTTTCCTGGGTGCACTGCACTTGTGTGGCCTTAAAGATTAATCATCTTACCATATTTATTCTAATTTATTTTAAAAAACATCTATGCCAATATTTTATTGATGTTTGGCAGTAGCCTGAATAAAATGTGTGCAATGTGTTGTTTTGTGGTTAGAACAAAGTTTGCAGTTGCATTGAGATTAAAGCTAACAATGTATATTTGCCTGAGTATGGAGTCACAACATTTTTTTGTTTTGTCCCTGTACGTCTATGTTTGGCATTACTAAGAAATTTATATATTTTTTAATGTTTATGAATATCCAGCATTGTATGTAGTTTCTTTCTAAATTATTAACTAACCTTACATAAACATTTATAGTATTTTCTTTTCATGTGTAGAGAATGCTTTATTTTAAAATATTTTAGATTATTATGTTACATTAAATTTAAACATGTTTAAACATGAGCTGGCATTTTTTCTTTTTAATTTACATAAAGCATTTTTCAAGATGTAAACATATAACTATTACAACATTTACAGTACATTTGTAGTCATTACAACATTTACAGTACGTTTGTAGTCATTTGCATGACATTGCATTTTTTCCCCGCGCATTGTCATGCAATTCCGTTTTGCGTGCCACTGTACAAGAAAAGTTATGCAGTGCTACGCAAACTATCATTACCCTGGAACTGACACCAATGGTATCAATAGCTTCGAGCATGTTTTAACAATAAAGTTTCACTTTCTCTTTTGTCTTTTGTCTGATTGCAACTTAATACTTTATAATAATAATAATAAAAGGCATTTGTAGAGCGCGCAGCTACCCCAAATGGGGTGTCCCGGCGCTATAACAGACAGTGAACAAGGTAAAGGACAACGCAAAACTAGTCATTCCGACTAAAAAGGCAAGTTTTCAAGGCCTTTCTGAATTCCTGTTCGGACTGCATCATGCGTAAATGGAGGGGGAGTTTGTTCCAGCATTTGGTGGTGCCCACCTCAAATATTCTGTCTCCCATTCTTGCTTTCGCAAAACGTGGTATGGAGAGAAAGCGTTTGGTGTTGGACCTTAAAGGTCTGTCTTGTTGATAAGGGCGGAGTCTCCTCCTCAGATAGATAGGCCCTCTCCCTTTGTCTGCTCGAAAGGCAAACGTCAGGGCCTTAAATTCAATCCATTTGGCTATTGGCAGCCAGTGCAGTTGCCTGAGGTAAGGAGAGATGCGGTGTCGAAGCGGGACCCCGCAGACCAGTCGGGCTGCTGCATTTTGAATGATCTGGAGTCTATGGATCAGACCGAGCGGCAGACCCATATACAGGCCGTTCGCATAATCAAGGTGGGAGGTGATTAGGGCATGGACCACGGTTTTGTGGGTTGAATCAGGCAGGAAGTTTATACATTTCCTGATAGTTTTAATTTTGCCAAAACAGACCGCCGAAACCGATTGTACATGGGTCGAGAGGGACAAATCTTTGTCCCATCTCACACCCAGGTTTCTGACTGAGTCCTTCGGAGTGGGTGCGTTGCCCAATTCTGATGGCCACCATGCATTGGACGGGGGAGGGGTGGGTTGGTTAAAAAACAGGACCTCTGTCTTGTCCGCGTTAAGTTTTAAGAAATTGTGGTTCATCCAGTCAGCAATGTTTTTGAGGCATTCTTTTAGCGGGTCAAAGGTGGAGTCTGACACTCCACTAAAAGTGAACAGCAGCTGAGTATCATCAGCGTAAGATGGTACCTTAATCCCCATTTTGGTGATAAGCTCCGCCAAAGGTGTTAAATAGACAATAAAGAGGAGCGGACTCAGGGCCGAACCCTGGGGAACTCCCCATTTGAGAGGTTTAGCAGGCGAGGTGAAGGGGTGAGTCATGAGTCAAGACCTGTTGGTTACGGCCATGTAAAAAGGATGTCAACCAGTTCAGTGCTGTTCCCTAGATGCCTATGTCCTTCAGTCCATCTAATAGGATGGGGTGAGACACCGTGTCGAATGCTGCAGATAAATCTGACAGCACCAACATGGCCTTAGAGCCTCCATCCACTGCCCAACATATGGAATCAGCCATTTCAATCAGTACAGATTCAGTACTAAATCCAGGGCGGAAGCCGGACTGACACTCATGTAAAAGGCTATTAGACTCAATAAACGCTGCCAATTGCTGGTTTATTAGTTTCTCTAGAACTTTCGCCGGGGCGGGGAGCAAAGAGATTGGCCTGTAGTTGCTGGTGACTTCAGGGTCAGCATTGGCTTTCTTCAGTATAGGTAGAAGAAAGGCGTGCTTCCAAGCCGCGGGATAGACACCCTGTCTGATTGAAGTATTCCAGATGGCATTTAAATGGGGGTTAAGACACTCTGCTAGGGCACTGTATAGTTTGGCTGGCCAAGGGTCGCCAGGGGACCCAGATTTACATTTCTGAAGCTCTGTCAGTGAGGCTTCCAAAGAATGTCAGCAAATTCTGAGAGAGTTTATTGTGTGCTTTGGTGGTGTTTTCTTTAGATTTGGGTGTTGGAGATTAGTGTTAGTCTTGTACATAATTGTTTCTATCCTAGCTTTATGTTTTTCTCACTGGTGTATGTTCTGTCCCTTTGTACTTGTTTGATTGTGTGCGTGTGTATCTAGTTAATAGTTTTATTAGAGTGTATTTGGGGTTTTGAAGGTTGTTTTTAAGTATAACTGTTATTTCTAGTTTTAAGTGGGAAAGGGAGTCATCAAAATATTGAGGAGAGGGAGGTAGGCACATTCATTTGGCTAATCACACACTACCTCTGGTAGCAGTGTGGGTTAGGGATATCTATTTGAGGAACACAGGGTACATTAGGAGAGGATTGGGCACCTACTATATGATGGCACTAAAACTGATCACACAGTGCAGCAGGTCCAGCACAGGTGAGTAGATGTATTGACCACAGAAGAGGACCAGCTGGACATCTTATGGATTGAAGTTGCTGGACTGCTTGGTTACTCTAATATGCTTTAGTTAAATTGATAAAATGTGTGATTTTTTAAATTGTGCAAATTCTTTTACTGCAAATATCTTCAACAGTACACAATTTTCTTGAGGATTTGCATACCTTTATATCGGACTTATCAAAAAATATATGCAATGCAGGGCCTAGTACATCCTTGAATTATGTTGCGTTGGGTAGGCATTATGTTGGTGTAGCATGGCTGTTCATTCTGCAAACCCATGAGGCTACCACAAATTGAATCCAGTATTGTTACTCATGTTTGATACAAAATGGTGTAGCTATCCAACAATCTTCAGTCCTTGTTAAAAAAAAATGATTTAATAATTTATTTTTGCATGTGTGCTCCATTGTTTTGCACGCATACAAAGAGTAATATGCATGTAATATGATTTTGTTCTGCAGTAAAATATCACGGCAAGATGGCTGCACCGTAGTGCAGCTCCGCCGACCGCCGACATTATCCTTAGTTTATCCTGACTCCTGCAGGCCATCCGCACCACCAAATGTGTGGAGGAGCATCTGCTACAGCGTTGTATCCATCTGATGGTGTTTTGAGGGCAGATGCGACTTCTGGCAGCTGTGGGCGACGAACACCGCCACACCGCCTGTGAGGCAAAATGGCGTCCTCGTAGACTCTGGTGTACGGAGCTGGGACATTGGGCACAACGTCGGCGAATATAACGGCCCCTAGGACTTAGCATTAAGGACCGTAGCGGCTGTGGCTGGACACGGAGCGGATCGCGCTGGGAGTCCCCGGTCTGCAGTGACCCGCTGCGGGAGACCGTTGCTTGGTGGAGCCACGTGTGAGGGTGCACAAGCGGGGCTGAGCCCGGCCCGCTGGGCCTGCCCACAGCCCCACTGCTTGGGCTCTGTGTGCAGTGGATTTTCCGGGGGACCTGTGGCGCTGGTGGCTCCTTTGGTCTGGCCGGTGCTGCGAGGAAGATTGACCCAGCGGGGGACGTAAAGAAGAAGGAGCGACGTGCCCCGCTGCTGCGGTCTGGCCATGGGCGCCATTACACCGAGACTGCCCAGTGCTGCGTGTGGTCCAGTGGCGAGGGTCTACATCGCTGCGTAAGGCTGCAGGCGTATGTGCTGATACCTGCGGTGAGTCTCCGGGGTGCGCGGCTGGGAGAACGGTGCCTGGACCGGACTTCTATTGTCGGATTCTGACGGGGCCTGGCGGGCTAGACATTGCGGTTATCAGGCCTCACCTCTTCCTCGCTGACTATTGCGCGGCCCTCGGGCCTGGTTGTGCGCAGGGCCCAGCTTCATTGACACTGCGGCGCCTCTTGCTGCCTACCTCACAGGGGCCTTAAGGCTGGCAGCTGTGCTTGTCTTCTGGTTACTAATGCTGCACGGTGCCTCGTTGGAAGAGACATAGCTTAGCGGAAGGAGGGTGCGTCACGGATCTGGGCCTAGTCCTACCGCTTCACCTGCACCTAGGGTGAGTCATCTTGTCGCTCCCTGTTCTGGATTGTGGTTGGTCACTCTGCCCTGCATGCTGCCTTGCGTGCTGACTGGTTGCTGGTTACTCTTCAGGGTCCCCTGGCCTAAGCACTGGAGAATTGCTGCGACTAGAGGCCAGACTGTGCGCGTTGTTCAAATCTGGGGGCAACTATCCTTTAGTGTGTTCAGGCCCTGCCCTATACTTTTTCTGACGCACTGGCAATATTTAAAACGGCTCAAGAGGCTTCAAACTGCGAGCAGGGCCCAGTGCCTACTTACCTCCGTCATCATGGGCAAACCTGACAAAAATCAACCCCGTCTTAATTTTGAGCTACGCAAATCAGGAAAATCCCACCAAACGGCCGTGTCTGATTCGGAACTGGATAGTGCGGCTGATGCTCCGTCTGCACTTGAGAAATCGCTTGCGGCTATTCAAGCTAGCCTGCAGTCGATCGATATCAAAATTGAGGCCCTTAATAATCGTATGGATCACATGACGGCTAAGATGGATCGGCATGCAGCTCGGATTGGCGAGGCGGAGCAACGTATTTCCACTACAGAGGACGGGTTGCAACAGGTCGCTACCAAAACAACGGACATGGAGAAGATCCTGGCAGTCATCCAGGCGAAAAATGAAGACCTCGAGGCGCGCTCCCGGCGCAATAATATTCGCATTTTGGGTCTGCCAGAGTCCACAAATGTGGGGAGATTAGAAACATATGTAGAAACTATGCTCCGAGACATCTGTGGCACAGAAACTCTGTCTGATGTATTCATTGTGGAGCGCGCTCATCGATCGCTTGCGGTCCGCCCACCGCCGGGCACCCCCCCCAGGCCGATCATCGCCCGTCTACTAAATTTTAGAGATCGCGATGCGGTGCTCTGCCTTTCCAGACAGAAGGGCATCATCACCTACCAGAGTAACACCCTATCGTTCTATCCGGATTTTACAGCCACAGTCCAGGCGGCCAGGAAGGAGTTTCAACAAGTAAAAAAGATCCTGATGGCCGAAAATGTACAGTATGCAATGCTCTATCCAGCCCGCCTTCGAATAGGAACTGATGACAAGGCCAAGATCTTCAATAGCCCCAAGCAGGCTCTGGACTTTGCCAAGACTCTTTGGCACAAAAAACAGGTCCCCCCGGATACATCTGATAACGAGGACTGACAGACAAGACCCACCTAACTGACCCTGGATTTATAGGCCTCCTCCTGGTTTGTATGTGGTCTGGTGCGGGGTGGTCACCAGTGTCGTCGACCAGGATGGCATGGGGCCTCCTATGGACTGACCGCTCATTTTTATAGAGCCCTGTCGGAGTGCCATCACTGGCTTTATCTGTACACTCATATCCTTTTATACTATACTTTTTTTTTCTTTGATCCCACAGAGACTGAAGTAAAATATTCTATGTCTGTCGCCTGCTGTTTGAGTACCGCAGCTCATTCATGCTGTGGCTTCTACCACTGTAGGATTTCTCCTTTTTGCAGATTGCTGTTTGCTTGCAGGAATACGAGACTGCACTAGGCGGCCACCTCCCTGTTCACCTGGGAGTTGGATGTGCTGCGGTGTCCCCCAATGGGTGTACCCCATACTGTACTCTGTAGTTGTGTTTATTGTTGGGATATGTTGGGATTTGGGGATACAGCTTTGGCAAAATTGGGTATGCTAAAGTGGGTGGGGGTGGGGTGTTTTTTACAGTTTCCACTGGGAATTGTTTGTTGTGATTGCACTGCTATGCTCGGTAAGCTGTCAACATATTACTGCACCTGTCTACGCCCTGCTTTGCTATGTGTGCTTGCTTGGTTGTTTCAAACCTGATTATGGGTGATAGATACACGTGTCTAACCTGGAACGTTCGTGGCCTAAATTCTCCCAAAAAGGTCCGACAAGTATTTGCCTATTTAGATCGGCATGGGGTTCAAGTAGCTCTCCTACAGGAGACGAACCTCTCTAAATCGATGGAGGCCAAGATCGCGTTAAAATGGGCAGGTTACAAAATTGCCTCATCGTATTCTACCTATACCAGGTGGTTGCTTATTCTATTCAAAAGGGGTCTTCCATTTACACCACTCAAAACCTGTACCGATAATGAAGGACGTTGGGCTATGGTACATGGTAAGCTGGGGATGTCAATGATCACGATTGTTAATATATATGGCCCTGTTGTAGATGAGCCTCAGGCATTCATACAAATGCTCAACGTACTGCGCACATGGCCGGAAGCAGCCATCTTATGGGGTGGAGATTTCAACACACATCTGGACCCTTGCAGGGACAGATCCAACCCACTGGGGGCGCGCACTATTAAAGTTGCCCAATGCATAAGAGACGCCATGCTAGAACTGGGTTTGGTTGATAATTGGTCGTAATGCTGAAACACGCAAGGGGAACACATGCCACACCAGTGCACAATAGTTGGTCCCACTTGGACTATTGGTTACTGAACGAAGGAGTGAACGGGTGGGTCACGGATGTTGCTCCTCTTCCACGCACCCTTTCTAATCACAACCCAGTGCGGCTGGACCTCCATATCCCTACAAACATTCATCGTCCCTTCACATGGCACTTTCGTGCTGAAGCCCCGCTCGACCCTACCTATGAGGATGCAATTAGAACGGCAATAACACAATACTTCGAGTTGAACGTTGGCACGGTTGATAGTGCGGCCACCTTATGGGAGGCATTTAAGGTCACTGTGAGGGGAGTATGCATTAGCACATCCGCAGGTATACTACGCGACATCAGGGGCCAACTATCCAAGATAGAGAAGGCGCTGGGGGACTTGGAAAAACAATACACGGCCGCACCTAGTGTTTCCACACTTGCCCGAATACACGAGCTGCTTGTGGAATATAACACAATGGCGGAAACTGAAACGCGCTATTTGTCAATGCGACATGTCGCCAGGGCATATGGTGAAGGGGGCCGACCAGGACGGCAGCTGGTTGCTAGGTTAAAGTTTCGGGCCGAACATCACCACATTACTAAGATCGTTGATGCCCACGGGGGGAACATTTCACACCGCAGGATATAGTGGATCAATTCAAGGGTTATTATACAAAGATGTATACATCACGTGGGAGCATGGAGGATGATGCCCTAGACACTTACCTATCTGATATTGCCTGTGCCTGGCTGTCAAATGGGCACCGCGAATATCTTAGCCAGCCAATTGACGAATCCGATATTAAAGCGGCAATACTCTCTCTCCCAAATAACAAAGCCCCGGGTCCGGACGGTCTTACAGCCGAATTCTATAAAGCGTATGCTGACCTGCTGACGTCCTATATTTTGGAGATGTATGCGGAGGCTCATGAGTTGGGCATACTGCCTCCTTCCCTCCGACAGGCCCTGGTCATTACACTTCTCAAAAAGGATAAACCACCCTCGTTCTGTGAATCATACCGGCCTCTATCGCTGATCAATCTGGATGCGAAAATTGTGGCTAAAATTCTGGCTGCCAGGCTTCAACCTCTGATGTCCAGTTTAGTATTACCAGACCAATCCGGGTTTATACCGGAGCGCTCCACTTCTCATAATCTGAGAACCATATTTGCTATGCTCCATGTTTTAGATCCTGATTTACCCGCTGCGGCTGTCATGTTGGATGCAGCCAAGGCATTCGACTCCGTTAAATGGAGATTTGTGTTTAATATTTTAAAGCGGATGGGGTTCCCGGGCGTCTTTCTGGGTTGGGTGCGACTCCTGTACACTGCCCCATCGGCGCGGGTGCGAGTGGGGGGCTCACCTCTCAGCCATTCCGAATTGAGAGGGGCACCCGACAGGGCTGCCCTCTATCGCCACTCTTATTCGCTCTCATGCTAGAACCACTGGCGTGTGTGATCAGGCAGCGTCATAGGGAATCAGCACTAAACTTCCTGCACCGTCCTGTTGGTATATCTCTATATGTGGACGATATGGTGCTTTTTATCCGTGAGCCGCACAGATATTTGTCTCCTGTTCTGCGGGAATATATTCGATTCGGCCTGTTTTCTGGTCTCACGTTCAACTGGGACAAGTCGGTGATAATTCCCTTGACTGCGAATACTGCCCCGCCACCTATGGAGTATCCGCTAGTATGGTCAACTGAACCAGTGAAATATCTGGGGGTGTGTGTGCATCGTGACCCGGAGATTGTTATAAGAGAAAATTATGGAAAGGCCTGCACCGTGCTTGAGCACCAGGTGGATAGATGGTGCACTCTCCCGCTGTCCCTGGCAGAACGCATTAAAATGGTTATCTTCCCAAGATTTTTATATCTTTTTTGCAATATCCCTATAAAACTCTCCAAATACTTTTTTGCAATGGTGAAAACTCAATTGCTTAGACTTATATGGGGGGGAAAGCAGGCAAGAGTCAGTTGGAACACGCTAACACTGGACTATCAGAGGGGAGGCTTCTGTGCGCTGAATTTCTATATTTATTATCTCTGTGCACAGGTGCAATATGCCTATTATTGGTTTCGTCCCCACGCTTTTACACCTCACGTTGCAGTGGAGGACGGCAACGCTCACCCTGTCCCCTTAGCTAGTATGATTACACACACAAACAGAGGCACGCCAAAATCAGAAATTAATACCCTGGACGGCACTGTTGCTGCCTGGCAGGCCATTGGCAAGCTTGCGAATAAACTTCCTATATATGCTCCGGCTATGCCATTGGAGGGCCACGCGGCACTGTCGGTGATGCAGGAAGCTGGCCCAATGCGCTCGCTTAGGGAGGCTGGTCTCGAACGCATGCAGGACTTATACCCAGATGGGAACTTCCTCACAACTGAGGGACTCGCATATATCACTAACCAGACTCCTCTCTTTCAATTCACTCTACACCGTATGAAGCTCGCAGTTAAGACGCACTATACGTCTTTTCCTGCGGAACCGCTCCCTTTACCATCCCTACAGATATTATTGGTTGCCCCTACTCGGCGCAAGCTGGTCACCAAATTATACAAAGTAGTGCGCAATGAAACAGTGAGGGGGGTGGATAGAAGTCTAGCTCGCTGGAATGATAAACTAACTCCTCCACTGACACTGACGGAATGGGAACACATCTGCAAACTGACCAGCCAACTCACTCCTAATGGTAATATACGAATTATTCATTTCAAATACATTCATCAAATCTATCACACGCCTCTCAAACTAGACAAACTTGGCCTCCGAGATACCAGTAATTGTAAGAGGTGTGGCCAGCCAGACGCCAATTTTTGGCATCTAGCAGGGGGCTGCAGGCTTGTTTTCCAGTACTGGGAAGATGTATTGACGCGTATACATGCTATGACAAACATTTCTCTGCAATGTACACCTCTGATTTGTTTGCTTTGCTACGTGCCCCAAATAAAAGTTACACTGGGGAAATTTGTGAGAATCGCTCTTCTATTGGCAAAAAGGCGCATAGCGTTAACATGGAAGAGCGTCTTGGTCCCCGCGCTGACAGGTGGATACAAGATATGGTGTACTGCAGAGAAAACCTTGAATTGTATGCTGAAGAACTTCCATCCGCCTCGAAGCCCAGGGACATTTGGGAACCACTACGACGATTTTTATTATCGCAGGCACTAGACGAATCCACGCAGGACTGTTGACAAATGCTGATTGGGTATCAGGTATTTCGTCCTCAATACAGGTACTGATATAGGACATCAAGGGTCAGGTGCAGCTGAGCTGCAAGAAGTTTAATCACAACTGTTCTTTTTTTTTTTCTCTTCTTTGTTTATTATGTTACTGCCTTTCTTCTTTTCTTACTGTATCGCCTTGCATGGCGGCAATGATGAAGATCTATTCTGAAACTCAATAAAAAGAATTTAAAAAAAAAATGTTGTAATGGCACCTGTGTTACTGGCAAGATTGTGCTTGAGCATGAAGGGATGCCTTCCTGCATACACACAATCCATAGAGCCATATTCCCCTTGCTATGCGTGCTACAGAATGCAGCGCACATGTAAAGAGGAAGTAATGATGAGAAATAAAGATATTTCTCTTGTTTAAGTCTCTCTCTGGATTGCATACCATTTCGGCACTAACCCAGCTTTAATGCCTTAACTACATCTGGGTTTGAGTTAAAATACAGAGGTGGATGCATGGGAACAGCCATGCTCCATCCGTATACTGCATATCCGGGGCAAGGTAATGAAAGACAACACAATGCACTGCATTTGTTTTGTTTTTTTCCTTTACAAAGCCATGTGGGGCACACCAAATCTGGCTTTGCACCAGTTTGTAAATCAAGAACATGCTCTTGTGTGGGGGCTGCACTAAAAAGGTAACACAGTCCCAACACAAAATCCACTCAAATCTGGGCCTTGATATTCTTTCAGAGATATAGTTGTAATTTAACATCATGACTGAAGATTATATGGGGCATATTAGCAAGACCCACGTTAAAATTATCGCAGTTTTAGCGGCAGGAAACTGCCGCTAAAACGGCGATAATGGGCTTGCTAATATGCGTTATAGAATTCCAATAGAAGCCCAGGTTAGATGTGCAGGACATCTAACCTGGGCTTCTATTGGAATTCTATAACGCATATTAGCAAGCCCATTATCGCCATTTTAGCGCCAGTTTCCTGCCGCTAAAACGGCGATAATTTTAACGTGGATCTTGCTAATATGCCCCTATATGTTTACATATCTTAGAAAACATAATTCATTGTAAATTAGGGAAATATGATTTAAATGAAATTTAAACACACAATTACATAATATTTGCTTACATAATTCTGTATAAATAATGTTTGGTTATTTTATTGCGTGTTTTTTAAAGATGGATCACATACTTTGGCATCAGATGAGATTGCCTCATTTGAAAATCCTGCTGCAGCTGGTGAGGTGCAATTTATTGTAATAACAATTGCATTTGCCAACAACTTAGGCCCTCATAACGATGTCGGTCAGAGTTGCCTCCGACCGACACTGTTTTGTGGAAGGAACTGTCCGACCATAGGTCGTCGGTCATGACCGAGCAATTAGGATGCGACTGCACATGGTGCGGTTGCAAACTTCAATTTTTCAATGGGAGCTTGTGCGGTGGGCCGAAACTGCCCGCAGCACAAGCTTCATTGAAAATGTTGAAGTTTGTAAACATCCCTGCACTGTGTGGCAGCCACCGTCACATGGTGCAGCAGTCTTTAGGGGGGCACCATAGTTGCCTCCAGGACCAAATGTGGGGGTGGAGGCAGTGGGGAAGTGGCCCTGCCTGGGGCCCCTAAAGTCAGTTCTGACAGCCAATCCATTTCAGAAAGGCTGACATGGATTGGCTATTGGAAACCAACATCATAATCCCAACGACAGAAACGCCGTCCTTAAGGCATTATGAGGGCTTTCGGACTGGCCGAGAGGCTACTTGAGCCCGTATGAACCACGTCAGATTCCCCGACCAGTTTAAACTCTGACCGCCATCATCATAATATGGCGTTCGGATTTTAAACCTACCATGTTGGTCGGAGAGCCTCCGACTGGTTGGTCAGAGGCTTTCCAACCAACATCGTAATTAAACCCTTAGTTGATATTAGTAGGTTGCCTGTGCTGTGCCAAAATTGAAAAATATTCTGTGTGTGGATATATTTTTGATTGCATTTTAATGTGATGATAAGTAGGGTAAATATCCTTGTTTTCAATTGACATATATGTTTAGATATGAATGTTTGCTAATGTGTCAATGGGGTGGACTTCACACTTGCTATGTATTTCATAAAGTTTGTTGCAACATTATGCAGCAAAGAATGTTTCTGCAGTGCATTGCCTGAAAGTGAGAGAACAGAAATGCACCATACTTATTAAAATTAGGGCTCCTGGTTTTATGGCATTTATTTTTTTAACATTGTCATCTGTATTTATTCATATTTATTTTTTGCCCATTTTATCTTTATTTATCTATATTTATTTTGTTTTTGTGTATAAATGAAATTGTAAAACTGCACATTTCCATATTTATTTAACTGATAGACGCACTCATACTTTGATGTCTGTCATGATTTAACTATTTGAGGAGCCAAATATTACGTAACAATACATCCTCTAAATATTAGCATTATACCACACATGCATTTTGGCATATGCCATTATTTAAAGAAATGTCATCGTGTTTTTTTTAATTTCCCATGTTGTCCATCTGCTTAGCTGTTTGACTACAATTCATGAAAGACAGCATGGAGAATCACTTAAAAGAAGCACAATTTTCGGTATTTATCTACTTGTAAAAAGAAATGCAGACAGAAAACACATTGGGGGATATTCACAAGAACGTGCGATAAACATCGCCAAAATAGGCTAACGCAATTTTCCATATCGCCGTCCATTGCGGGAAAATTACTCTGTGTCAACGTCGTATTCCCAACACGGCGGTAACATGCGATAGTTACCCGAGAACGCCTCAAATGTCCGCGATACAACTACCGCGACAGCGATAAAAAAGGAAACCCGAACGTGAAAAAAGTTGCGATGGGCCCAACTGCGATAAAAATCCAGCGAAAAGCAGCGCCAGGCCCGCAAGTCCCACAAGTAAGGCGGGAACAATCACTATAAAAGCGGCAAAAGAAATTCCACAAAACACAAACAACTGCGAAGCACCATGGAGGGAGCAAGAGCAAGTACAGAGGACAACCAGAACCCCACAAGCCCCACGGAGGACCAGCCTGGGACCTCGGGGACAGGGAAGGGCAAGGAGAAGAATAAGAGGAACCCGCGTTTCAGTACTCAGGAAAACCAGATCCTCATTACGGAGGTGATAGAACACCACCACCAACTGTTCATCACCTCCACTGTGACATTGGCAACTAAAAATACAATATGGCAGTCCATCTTGGCCAAGGTGAATGCAGTCGGAGTGAAGAGAAAGGAAGTGGACGACTGCAAGAAGCGCTGGACTGATGTGAAGCGCAAAACAAAGCTGAAAATCGCTGCCAAACTGAGAGCAGCAATGCAGACTGGAGGTGGGAGCCCAGCGACACACCAGGAGCTGGACGAGATGGAGGAAATGGTGACCCGAGTCATCATTGGGGAGACGGTGGCAGGAGTTGGTGGACCGGACACTGCACAACATGACCTGAGCCAACAGCAACAGGGTGAGTAGCGACCATGGACTGGGGGGACGGGGGGAGATGGGCACAATGGCACACATGCACAATTAAGTAGAGCACATCTGCGGACAAACCATGCCCAAGAGTCACAACTCCGACCAAGAGCCCAATTTACCCTAGTCTGCAACATCTCAGCACTGTATAAGCACAGAAGTGAAAGGCACACCGCCTGAAAGGGAGAAGGGCCAGCCAAATCAGAGCTGAAGGGGCAACACACCCACAATGCAGCACACACACATAAGAATCAGAGCACCCCAACATTGACAACAATGTGGTACAAACACTCCCACAACAGAACAGAGGACACAACTGCTGCTGCTAGTGTGTAGAAAATGGCCATTCGCATTTGGCATAGCAGGAAACAGTGAGATGACAATGGACAAGTACAACATCACATCCCTGATGGTGTAGAAATGTCAAGTGTCCCGCATCAAATAGGCATCTCTTCACAAACAGTCACAATGTACATTGTCATGCAGTCCGTTTGTAAACTTGTACAATGCATGAACATACATGTGAACACAGTTTCAATCTGCATCTCCCCTTCACATTGCAGAGGGAGAATCAACACCTCCTGCAGAGCAGACACAACAACTCAGCACTGATGACGAAGAGGACCTCCCCAACATCGACACCGACGCCCTGCAGCAGCTCATGGACAGCTTTGGCACCCCACCTCCAGGAGCAGGGCAGCCCAGCTGCATCGAGGAGACCCCACCCCCTGCACAGACCACACAGCAGGAAGCACCCACCACCACGGCTGTCTCCCAGGACCCCCACGACCAACACATGGCATTCCAACGCCGTGTGCTAGGGTGCCAGGAGAAGATGGCTGAACAGCTGTGGGTGGGGTTCGACCTCATGGCAGCCAAACTAGATGTCATACGTGGGTGTCCAAGTCCCATCAGCGTCCACTTACAGTCCCTAACGGACACCCACTGTCCGCTCCATGCTCTCCAACAATCCATGGCTGACATCGCTGGAGTCATGACTCGGAGACAAGAACAAGTGTCTAGTCAGAGTGGCTCCAGCGATGTCAGCCGGGAGTTGGGGCACATGCGGAGGATCTTGGAGAACATGGAGCGGATGCATGCGGAACGATTGGCTGCCACGGCTGCACACCAGCGAGATGTAGCTGGGATTTCCCATGCCCTGCAGATCCACATCATGGCATTGCCACCACACGGCCTAGCGCGGATGACTGCTGCTGCTACTACTTCATCCACATTTCCGTCCCCTGAAGTGTCAGTGCCACACAGTGCGGAAGACCAAACACCACCACCCACATGTGAGGCACCTGACACATCAGAGGACGAAGATGATGATGAATCTGGCTTGGTGGTAAGATTGAAGTGGTAGCATACATCACCGCCATATGGCCTGTTTCAGCTTTGTTCTGCCCTCTGCATCATGCCCTGGAATTACATCTTCCACTGTCCCCCATTACACTCAGCGACACTCACCTTGGACCACGACATGGACTGCCATATTTGTAATGGTCACCAATGACACAGCAATCACACTGCGGACTGAAGTCTCCCTCTTCCGATGAACCTGTCAATCCCTAAAGGACTCTGGCTGGCCCTCCACAGGATGAGAGTGTAAAGTGGGGTTTGCATGGCCCTGTACTGGTCCAGCTTAAACACCCCACTGAATGCGAATAAAACATTCAAATTCATACTGATGTGTCATGGCCCATATCAATTAAGCATGAAAGTATTGTTGAATGTAGGGCCTTGATTCCACATAAATGGTACTCCCTGGGTAATGCTATCAATGCGCATGTCAGGCCGTGACCCAGATAGGCAGTGAGACACACATCGTCATTCAAAACAACTCACATCACAGTTGAATACAAGTGAATGTGCGTAGACTTTATTAGCATATGCGTGTCAGTAGGGGCAAGAGAAGTGCCACAACATGTGGACCAATGCAACAGCATGTCAGAATGAGGAACATTGCCAAGCGCCGCTGTCCACTCCGGGGGAGTGCCTCACCTTTCACAGGTGTGTGTTACCCCGCGTGGTTGTCCGCCCACGTATTCGGGGTCCAGGCGAATGCAGCCATGTCCACTGTTGTCGTGGGATATGTGACCAGAACCCCAAGATGCAACAAGGTGTCGGGACATGTGCAATGGGTTCCAAACTGTTGTGGCTGCAGGTACGTAGTTACACGTCCATGAAAGCGATTGCAGCTTCGTAGGCAATCATTTCCAACATGAGGTCGTTGTCGACTCCATCGAACAGGACGGTGAGGCTAACCATTAGCAGGTCCGGACAGATGTGCTGCGTCCACCCCCTGTCACCAATTAGCACTACAGCCCAATTGGGGAGTGGCTCAATGTGGTCACTGCACACGAGGAGTTCTGCAATATCCCAGATCCAGCTGCCAGCATGTATGCCAAGTATCCAGGCATCCCATAGACGGGTATCACAGTGACACTCCTGGTCGTGGGCCAACAGGGGGCGCACACACATGTCGAAATCCAGTTCGCCTACCGTCCTGTTGGGTAGGCAGACATCCATGGACCACTCGAATATGCACGATCGACAATGCAACACAGGCTGAACGCAGGTGACGTTGGCAAGGCGGAAGCTTAGCCGGTAACTGACCCGCAGCACTACCAATGGCAGTGCCCCCAGTAAATGCAGCATACGTGCACAGTACAGTTCCACGTGACAGGGGTTGTGCATGTGTCCAGGATGTTCTGCCATTGCGTTAGTGGCCGTGGTTGAAGCGGCACTGTTCTGACCTGCGCCAGTTCTGTGGATGAAATGCCACAGCTCGGATCAATGAGTTGTTTAAGTGTGCAACAGTTGTACGCCTGGGATGGTGTGGGAGTAAGTGTGAAGGCCATTCCATGCAAGATAACTCCAAGCAAGGACTTCTGTGTGTGGGGTGTGTATAAGTTGGTCTGTCGTCGGGCTGTGCGTAGTGTGGGAGTCGTCCTCAACTGCTATCATATATGTCAGGGGGTGCCGGGCACATGCCATTCCGAGGTCGGATGTGCAGATGTGCTTCCGCCTGATAGTTCAGACAAAGGAGCTTTCATCCCTAATGTCAGTTTGTCATCTGCTTGCATTCAGGAATTGTGATGTGGCTTGTTGGGTGTGGGGTGGGATGTGTGCGATTTTGGGATTCATGTTTGACATGATTTGCATGTGGCAAATGAGCGTCATCACTGTGTATTACGTTGCCTCACAGCTGCTCCTCCCTCCCCCCGAGCCTATTCACTTGTGTACGCAGTGCGGTTGCATCACTTGCACTCGAACGGCACACCATTGTTATGCCTGTCTGCGCATGTCCATAAGCCTGACAACGACACTGTGATGTTGGCGGTTGAAGGTGGGCGGCCATGTGAGTGTAGGCCTATGGTAAGGATAGTGCGGACACAGATGTAGAGTTCATGCCTGGCTGAACTCGCGCTGCAATTAAGGCTAGGCATTTGGCTCATGCTGCGGCAATGCAGATACAAACAACACTTGGCATGTATGAGCCAAGACCCCGAGCGGTCTTGCACTCCTTCATTTCACCGTTCGTGCGAGACCGCCCTCCGGGTGCATGCTACATTGCAACATTGTCAATTGCGGGCCGGGTGGCGCCGACACTACAACAGAGACACACGCATTGGTGACTTCCTTGTCCAGGCCAGAACTGAACCAAGCCCTGAGCCCCGGGCTAATTCTACACACCCCTGCACTGGACTGACGTACGCTGGCCCAGCCCACTCCGCTTACGCTTACAGGGGGGGGCGACAGAGCTACATGTCCAAGGTCTTACCTACTGCCGGAGGTGACATGCTTGCATCCGCTTTGCACTGCCCGATGTGATGTGGTAGGGCCAGGGGCGATCACGCATACATAATGACCACACGGACACACTTAGATGTATGGTGGAACTGGCTACGGGCACGTGCGCCCGACCCCTTTTTATTACCAGGGTCACATGTCCAGTGACGCCTGTGCTGGATGGGTGTGGGGTGAGTGTAAGCCAGCCCTCAGGGAGTGGTTGGTGCTGGCAACAACTAGAACAGTGATCATCGGATCACACACACAGATTCAATCATAAAGGGTCAATGACTTGCAGTGCACTGAGGTAGGGGCACCAGAACTGGACTCACACACAAAAGATTACATCATAAAGGGTCCATGACTTGAGTTGCACTGAGTTCGTGGCACTGGAAGCGCTCGGCAGGTGCGCGGCCTGCGATGATGCATTGTCCGGGCGGGCCGCACTGGAAGCAATGTCTGTTGCCTACTGGACTGCGCCATAAATAAATCAAGACTCAATTCGAATTGTGAGCCCTGCTGACCGCAGTGTAGGCCGGAGGCAGCGGCCAGCAAGGGCCCACAGCCACTTGGCGTTGACTTGAGCTGCACAGAGTTAGTGGCACCTGGAGCGCTCAGCGGGTGTGCAGCCAGTGATGATGCGTCGTCCGGGCGGGCCGCACTGGAAGCAATGTCTGTTGCCTACTGGACTGCGCCATAAATAAATCAAGACTCAATTTGAATTGTGAGCCCTGCTGACCGCAGTGTAGGCCGGAGGCAGTGGTCAGAAAGGGCCCACAGCCACGTGGCGATGACTTGTGGTGCACTGAGTTGGTGGCATCTGAAGCGCTCAGCGGGCGTGCAGCCAGCGATGATGGCGTGTCCTCGCAGGTCAGCATTGGATTTGATTTGAGCGCCCTGCTGACCGCAGTTTAGGCCGAAGGCAGTAGTCAGCGCACACATTACTCCGTGGTGCTGTGCCGCTGGGTGCGCTGGGGGCCTGTGTCGCGGAAGGCAGTGATCGGTCACGGCGGCGGACTCATGGCAGGGTGAGGGGCGCCGCCCTGGCAGACGCGTTGGCCATCCCGGAAGTGAACGACGCCCAGAGCCCCGGTCTATTTATTCACACTCCTACGCTGGTGTGGCGTACGCCGGACCAGCCCACTCCGCTTCCGCGTACAGGGGGGGGACAAAACAGCTACTTGGGCGTGGTCTTCCCCACTGCCTGAGGTAAGATGGTTGCGTCCACTGTCCACAACACTGCACAAACCAGCAGTATATGTCCACTGGAGTCTGTCCAGCACATCACCGCCACACTTGGCATTGTGTACATTCTTATTCATGGGTGACTTGCCTCCTTCACACATACTTGGTTCCCACCTCTCCCCACATTCTGCAATTGTGTGGCTGAGGGGACATGCCGTTTTCGGAAGGTCAGCTGTCTTGTTCTGCGCTGCCTCGGTGGTAGTCCGGGGGGAGAGGGGGGAGCTGGGGGTGGTGACAGTGGGTGTTGTGGACCTCTTGGGTCTCCGAGCTGTATGATCATTAGATCCATGACATGTGTTGGTCTTCAGATGTGGCTCTGGGCTGGGCTCCCGTTCATACTGCAGGTTGTCGTCCTGCTTAACACCAGTGAAAGGCAGGTGTTAAATCCCTGCTGCTAACGCACCTTATCGCCTGTTTTCGGGTCGCATCGCAGATCTGGCTGCTCGTTGTGAATATCGTGAAGTGGTGTTTTCATGTGTTTTTGCGCGGGTACGCCTACTCTGCATATCATTAGCGTTAATTGTCGCTCTCATCCGTGGCGATGTGTTTTGCGGCAGCTATCGCAGGAAAACTGGCGATGTCGGCAGTTTGCACCAGCTTGTGAATAGTGCGATAAGTCTGTCGCCACTTTTGCGGCGCTAAAGTGCCGATAAATCGGCGATGGCTCCTTGAGAATATGCCCCATTGTTTTCTGTCTGTATTTATCTGTAAAAATCCGTAAAAACGGGAAACAGGGAGCCTTAATTAAAATATACTTCAGTTATGCTCTCTTGTAGCATTGGTGAACTTCTGTTTCACTGTATCCAACACAGGAACACTTGTCCATCAGTGCAAGGGTGTCTGCGTTGTAGTCAATATATTATTTCTTGAGGAAGGCATACCTTTCTGATAAAATTAACATCTTATAGGCTTATACTTCTTTCTAGTGTGCTGTAAAATGCAGCACACATGAAATGAGGAAGTAACAATTATGAAATATGCTTTGAGTTTCCAAATATCACTTAAAGATTAAGTTTCAAGGGCCAAGCTTTTTGGACACTGGAAAGATGCTTGAAACGTAATAAAAAATAGGGCCTATGTGTACTTGCCATTACTTTACATCAAGGGTGCATTCCATGAAGGTACGTGGGTGCTCACATGCAAAACACCATGCTTTGTGATGCTTAGCCCTATGTTCTTAAACAAGTTGATAAGGTTTGGGAACAAAGAAAAACCGGGTTTGACATAGGCACAATTGAGTATAAATTATTTTTATGTTTTTTACAATTTGTATGTGTGCTGCACACTTTTTACAATTTGTATGTGTGCTGTACAAACAAATACTGAAAAGTTTCAAAGTTTGTCTAAACCTACTATTTTTTACTGGCAGTATGGTGCAAATTTGTGTGGACTGTGCTAGTCAGCATGCTTCTTTATGAGAGCAGAGCAGGACAGACACATATCTCTGTAGATATTGAGCTATCCTGCTCTCTCCCTCTCACGCAACGCAGTTCTGCTTTTTTTCAATGTGCTTTATTTTGTGAGTTTATTAAATACACCCATTATTTTTTAAATTATGTTTATGTGTTGTATTAAGGATATGTAGATACATTCAATTCTATGTGTTTTGACCTCCATACTATTCATAGTGAGTGGGTTGTTCAGCAGTCAGTATGCAGCAGATATGACGTAGAAAGTGTTTAATTTGTTTGTGAGTAAGTGAGCATGTAAGATTATATTTTCAAATAAAATTGCTTTGAAATCCTGGACAATATCTATTGGAAAAAATCAGAAAATGTGTCAAATGTCACACTCTGTCAGGGAAATAGAGAAAGGGTTATAGTTTGCTCTTGTAAAGAAGCATCAGCTATGCAATTGGTGGTGCATAAGTGAGCTATATTTTGCTAAATGAGAAGTTATAAGGTGCTTAGCAACTAACAAACAAATGATTTATCTTAGATACATACTTTGTGTCATTTGGGTAGCTCACCAAGAAAGAGCTGTGATTGTAATGCACCATTGGTTATGTTTATTCCTGGAAGGACATTATACCACATGAAGTAATGCTTTAAGCAGCCACTTCACTTTTTGAATTTAAGTCACAGATAAGCGTTTATAAATGTGTGAAAGTAAAAGCGCCTCTGCACTAACCAGGAGTTGCAATGCTGTTCTGAATAACAAACAATGTCCCCCATCAAAGATTACATGTAATAATAATACTTTGATGTCTCAATTTTAAATCATACAAACACTAAATTGATTCCTGCTAAAACTCCACAAGAAACGGGTGCATAAAAACATTAAAATTTCCAATCTTCCTATTGCATGGGACAGACATTTTATTATGTGACCAACAGCTTTTAGTGTGGAGCCCCTAAAACAAAATGACATAGGATCTTTGATTGTTCTGATTCCCTAACTGTTAAATTTTTTTTTAAGTGTGCTAAAAATAGGTTTCAAGTACCTCAAGTGGAGGTCGAGGTTAGGACAGAGAAAGAAAATATGTTGCTAGGATTCTGGACCAATCAATCAATCAATCATGGGCTTGTATAGCGTGGCTACCCATCCGTGAGGGTCTCAAAGTGCTGAGGGGGTGAGGGCGATCTGCTGGTACTTTTGGGTGCAGGATCATTCAAAGACCCAGGTCTTGAGGTCCTTATTGAATTGGGTCAGAGACGCAGATTGCCTGAGGTGGAGGAGCAGGGTGTTCCAGGTCTTGGCAGCGAGGTGGGAGAAGGATCTTCCTCTGATTCTGGTCTTGTGGATCCTGGGGACAGCAGCTAGAGCGAGTTGGGCGGAGCGGAGTTGTCTGGCGGGTATGTGAAATATGAGGCGGTGTTTCAGGTATGCTGGTCATTCATTGTGGAGAGCTTTGTAGGCATGTGTGAGGAGCTTGAAGTTGATTCTCTTGTTGACTGGGAGCCAGTGGAGTTGTCGGAGGTGTTACGTGATATGGCTGTGGTGGGGGATGTCAAGGACCAGTCTGGCTGCGGCGTTTTGGACATCATGTAGTTTCTTGAGCTGTTTCTGGGTGATGCCGGCATTGAGTGCGTTGCCGTAGTCGAGTCTGCTGGTGATGAGTGCGTGTGTGAATGTCTTTCTGGATTCTGTGGGGATCTATCTGAATGTCTTTCGGAGCAGGCGGAGCGTGTGGAAGCAGGCTGAGGAAACTGCGTTGATTTGGCGGTTCATTGTGAGCGATGAGTCCAGTATGATGCCGAGGTTGTGTGCGTGGTCCGTCAGGGTGGGGGTGGGGTGGGTCCCAGGATGAGTTCTTCAGTCTTGTTTAAGTTGAGCTTGAGACAGCTATCTCTCATCCAGGTAGGAACGTCCTTCATTCTGCTGTGGAAGTTGGTTCTGGTGGTTTTGGACCGTTGGTGAGGGGGAGGATCAGCTGGGTGTCGTCAGCTTAGGAGAGGATGTTGAGTCCGTGGCTTCTGATGATGGCTGTGGGAGGGCATGTAAACATTGAATAGGGTGAGGCTCAAAGAGGAACCCTGGGGCACTCCACAGCGGATCTCTGTGGGTTCTGAGATAAATGGGGGTAGTCTGACTCGCTAAGTGAAAGTGAGGAAGGAGTGGATCCAGTCCAGTTCCTTGTCATGGATGCCGGCGTCGTGATTAGGGTGAGGTGGGAGACGGTGCTGAAGGCAGCCAAGAGGTCCACTAGGATGAGGGCTGCGGTCTCGCCCCGGTCGAAGAGGGAGCAGATGTCGTCGGTGGTGGCGAGGAGTGTGGTCTTCATGCTGTGGTTGTTTTGAAAGCCAGATTGGGAGGTGTCCATTACGTGGTTTACTTCTAGGAGCGCGGATAGTTGGGTGTTGATGGTATTCTCAAACACCTTGGCTGGGAAGGGGAGGTGGGAGATGGGTCTGAAGTTCTTGACGTCAGTCGGGTCTGAGGATGGCTTCTTCAGCAGGGGGTTGATCTCGGCGTGTTTCCAGTCATCGGGGAAGGTGGCGGGTTCGATGGAGCAGTTGATGGTGAGGTAAAGCTGGGGGGCGATGGCGGTGGGTGCTCTGTGGAAGATGGGGTGTGGGCAAGGATCCAATGGGGCCTCTGAGTGGATGCTCTTCATGTCCTCTGTTGTCAGTGGGGTCCAGCAGAGCATGGTCTGTTGGGGGGCGGTGTATTTGCGTGCGGTGGTGGCGGGCAAAGTGGAAAGGTATAGGGTGTTGAACCTGTCGTAGATCTGCCTGATCTTGTGGTGGAAGAAGGTGCCGAGTTTGTTGCAGAGGTCTTGGGAGGGAGGGGCATCTGTGGTCTTGCTGTTGGGCCTGGTGAACTCCTTGACGTTGGCAAAGAGTTCTTTACTGTTGTGTGCGTTGGTGCTGCTTCTGTCTTGGAGGGCTGTTTTCTTTGTGGTTTTGAGGAGGAGGTGGTGTGTGTTGACAGCAATTTGGAGGTAAGGTGGGTTTCCGGAGTTTTGTTGTTTCTCCATCTCTTCTTGAGTCGTCTGTAGGTGCATCTGGATTCGTGGAGGGCGGGCGTGAACCAGCTGTCTTTCTTGGAGTGTTGCTTGCCTGGTCTTTTCTTGAGGGTGCCAGCGCAGTTGGAGATCTATCGGTGGAGGTTGCATGCTGCGGTGTTGGTGTCTTTTGGCATTGGCGGAGTGGTTGTGCTGTGGGAATCAATGAGTATGGTGGTATATGGTGGGTGTGGCGAAGGTGAGATGCACGCAGTGGTAGTTTGTCCAGGAGAGCTTGGTGGTGTGGTTGTAGCTGATGTTCCCGTTGGCGGAGAATACGGGCTCAAGCGTGTGTTCGGCTGTGTGGGTCGTTGCGGTGACTAGACGCTTGAGTTTGATGTTGGCGAGGTTCTCCAGTAGGGAGGCGGTGTTCTGATTGCTGGGATTGTCCATGTGGAAGTTGAGGTCTCCAAGTAGGATGTAGTCAGTGGATGCGAGAGCCTGGGGTGCGATGAGGTCTACTATGGCATCAGAGGCATCAGAGAAGGGTGGTCGGGGGCCGGCGGGCCTTTAGACGAGGGTGCTGTGGAGGGTGGGATTGGGGCTGATCTGGAACAGGAATTGGAGGTGTTCCACGGTCTTCGTCGGGTCATCAGAGTGCTTGGTCAGTCGGAGGGTGTTCTTGATGACGAGGCCTCCTCCTGGGCAATCAGGGCGGTCCTTATGGGTGATTTTGTAGCCGTCGAGGATGGCGATGGTGATATCTGGTCCAAAGCAGGGGTTAGTCCAGCTTTCCATGAAGAAAGCGATATCAGGAGAGATGGCATTGAGGGACTGCATGTTGAGGAGGTTGCAGTTGAGTTGGTCGGGTGCGCTGTTGGTCGGCTGGGCAGCAAAAGGAGCTGCCATGTTGGCGTGGGTGAAGGCACGGTTGCAGTTCTGGCCGGCAAAGTGTCCATGGTTCTTCTTTGGTGACGCTAGATGGCAGGAGGTTTGAGGGCAAGGAGGGTGCTGGCATCGTAGCCGTAGGAAGTCCGAGAACCAGAGTCCCTGGCACTGGACGCAGTCCAGGCCCAGACAGGCACAGACGGCATTCGGTGCACCAGCGGAGCGGCCGCGCAGCAGCCGCCATTAAGTAGTGCTCTGGGGGGGGGCGGACAGCTGGAAGGCGGGAAAACGCGGGAAGGGACACAGGGGGAGCAGGGCCGTTGGGGATCGCAATGAGGGAGAAAACAGGAGGAAAGGAAAAAGGAAAAAGTAAAGCCAAAAGTCAGAATAAAAGAGAAAAGCAGAAAGAGAGGCAGAGAGTCAGAAAAAGCAGAAAGAGAGAAGAACACAGGAGGCCGTGGGGTATCCCAGCAGCAGGGGCAGCAAGGACGATGAGGGAGAAGTAGGAGGAAAAGGAAAAAGCACATCCAGAAGACAGCATGAAAGAGAAAAGCAGAAAGAGAGACAAAGAGACGGAAATATGTAGTATCCTAGTTTCCTGTCCATGTTTATGTATGCCATTTTCCACCACATGCTCAGCCAGTGGAATGCTACAGTAATGATGTTTTACGGAATGTTGGGAGTCTGTGAAGAACAGCCACAGTTGAGATTGGGCTGAGCAGCATGCTGGCTGCTCCTGGTGGGGCTGATCTACAGGACATGTAACCTACTACAATAAATCATCCTGAACTACATCAACATGTCTGGACCGCGTTACTAAATTTTTATGGCGACGACTCAGTGACTACCTATGCGCTACATGTGGATCTCTGGGAGCTGCAAATCATCAGAGGACCAAAAGATGAAACTAACTCCAGAAGGGACAGTCACAGGCAACACAAAGTCCAAGAGAAAACCATAAGCGAAAAACCAAGATGTTCTTCACAGTACAACAAGGATGACAAGAAGATACCAAGATGTTTCTGTCAGAACATAGACGATGTCAACAAAAAACAAGTTAAAATGAAGTGCAACACACAGCAGCCCCACCAGTGTCTTTCCATCAGATAGCTCCAGTCTAAGCGTGCTGCGCTCATCGACATCCTTTAAAGGTATTTGGATTTTCCATATCTGTCTTCTGTACTCCCACTTCAACTTACTGGCACCTGTCTATTCAACATGTTGATCTGCTGGTGTTAGAAAATGTTTCTTGGAGGACCTTGACGAATTCTACATTTGCGCATATCACACTGAACTCAAGCAAATTTTTAACAGTCTGCATAGTGATGGGGATCACAAAATGATTTATATCACTTCTCTTTCGTGACGTGTGGCAACTTATTTAGTCATCATGGCGTGTACACATGTATATTTGACTCACTGCTCTTGTTGGTTGTGGAGCCTTGGTACCAGTGGATGAAACTTACCATCAGAGGTGAGACATTTTCTACCTATAATTAATCTCTACCTCTGAGACCTGCCAAGAGTTTTGCTGTTCATCACTGTTCAACCGCTGCGCATTGTTTTAAAAAAAAAAAAGTATGGCACGAGCCATTTCTACACGCGCGTGCTTACTCACGCCTGAGGGCGTCACGTGGAACCTCTTAACATCTCGGATTCCCTTTTCTCCACGTCGATTGTTCATCGCAGCCCTGTTCTCAAGAGGTAAGTCTAGAAGCGCTACTTAGCTGTGAACCACCCGGCGCAGTGTACGTGGCGTGCCTCCATCTTGTGGTTGGCGGTCTTCTTCTGGTGATTCCTGCTTGTTTTGTCAACTGCGCGTGTGGCTTACATGCATTTTTTTTTATCTACGTTGGACTGTCGCCATGTCCAACTGTATGCTGCTGGCGTTGGGGAACAAGATGAGGAATTCTTGTCGTTGGGATTCGCTCGTCTCGTCGTGGGACTCTTTCCTGCTACTTACAGTCAGGTTGGATGTAGAAGATACACTCTACATATTTTGTAGGAGTTACAAGGTACTTTGGCACAGCAGTGTTCTTTTTTTTCCTTCAACGTAAACTATGTGACCTGTAGTTGTTTAGATGGCAACTAATCTCGTTTTGTGTCAAAATGAATTTCTTCAGTCTTCGTGCTTTCAGAGGATTGTGTTCAGTGCGTATTTCATTGTTATTGTTTTTTTGCACTTGAAAACCCACCGTTACTTCTTGACACATGTGAACACTAAAGTAACGTTTTTTTTATCGTGTATGTAAAAATACTCTACATTAAGAAATCGTGGGACATTTCTCACATGAGAGCTGGGTCTGTCGCGATGTGGTTACAGTGTTGTTAAAAACTAAAGACCTAGTTAGCAATTGAAATGTTTATGCGTTTCAGTACCTATGCCCATTGTTTACTTGGCTATTATTTCGTAGCTTATATTCTTGTTTTTGCGTTTTTATCCCTCTCTAAGGGATGGGAGTGGGTCTCAGTCCCATGTTCTTTCTTAAGGTTCTTGTCACAGATTTGTTAAGCCTCTTTACCCTTAGTCTAGGGGTGGCTTAAGGGGTGTGTTCCCTTGTTACGTTTGGTATGGGTTTTAGTCAGTCCCATTTCCATGTTGTTAGCCAATTCATTTATGATGTCTACCCTTACACTTTGTGGGTTATGGGGTGTAGCCCATTCATATGTTTTAATGTACATCCCTTCTTCTGGGTGTGTGTTTTTGGGTGTTAGTCCCATTTACACGTTTTGACGTCATGTTGCCATGTCTTGTGTGTAAGTCGCCCTGCGCATCACGTGGTTACTATGTCTTGTGTGTAAGTCGCCCTGCGCATCACTTAGTCATGTTATGTGTATAAGTCGCCTTGCGCTTCACGTTTTTCTTTCTGTGTATAAGTCGTCCCACGCCTCACGTTTTTCTTTCTGTGTATAAGTCGCCCCGCGCCTCACGTTTTTCTTTCTGTGTATAAGTCGCCCCGCGCCTCACGTATTGTGCGTAAGCCAACCCGTGCTGCATTTTGTTCTAGTTGTGTAGTATTTGTGCCCTGCACTTACCTGTGTAGGTCTCTGACCCATTCCTAACAGCTTTCTTTATGGGTTCCAGTTCCATTTTTGCTTGTGTTTCTTATTCGAGGTAAAGGTTTATGGGTGTAGTCCACTCATAGGATTCCCCTCTGTGACCTCTACGTGATGTTTCATGGATTTTAGTCCTTTTCACATTTTCACATACGTTGGTTAAGTTTTTACTCTTTAATAGAGTGTGTCTCATGGGTTCTAGTCCCATTTGACTCAACGTTTTGACTTCATTATATTACAATGTCTATTTTGCAATGCATAGTTATTTTTATATTTCAATGTTATTTCATAACGGTGAAGTATGAGTGAACTTATTGTATTTTTCTCTCATCTTGTTTTCTTGCTTTTTCAGTTCTCCTAGTGATGTCTTTTCTTCTTGTCACTCGTGGATTCTTGATTCTTGTTTTTAGCCTTTCTTTTTCCTCTGTCTTGCCCTTATCGTAGTGCGTTTCCTTGGGTTCGTTCTTCCTCTTCTGGTTACTCTTTCTTCACCACTTTGTGTGTGTCTGGATGTAGTCCAGTGTTTTGTTGTGTTGTGCTATGCTTTGCCTCCTCTCATGTCTGCCTGGCCAGTAGGTGTGCTTTGGGGTAGTGTTTGGTGCTTTCACGTCTTTTCTTTTTCTCGTTGTCTTATTTCGCAGTGTCTTTTCTTTTCTTTTTGTTGTTAGGAGAACGGGTTTTATTTATCTGTTTCGGTCATTTACTCCTACTCCCTCCTATCTTTCTGTTCCTTCCTTGCAGTTCATTTCTTTCCATCGTTTTTGCTGTTTCTGTATTTCTCTTTTTGTTTCCTCATTCATGGTTCCCTCTTTTCACTTCTTTTATGGTTCTCTCTTCTCGGTTTCCATCTCATTTGTTTTTGTTATATAAGAAAGGGGGATATGTAGTATCCTAGTTTCCTGTCCATGTTTATGTATGCCATTTTCCACCACATGCTCAGCCAGTGGAATGTTACAGTAATGATGTTTTACTGAATGTTGGGAGTCTCTGAAGAAAAGCCACAGTTGAGATTGGGCTGAGCAGCATGCTGGCTGCTCCTGGTGGGGCTGATCTACAGGACATGTAACCTACTACAATAAATCATCCTGAACTACATCAACATGTCTGGACCTCGTTACTACAAAAAAGCAGAAAGAGAGCGGAACACAGGAGGGGGCGAGGCCGCAGGGAATTGCGGGGATCGTTCTGCCAAAAGGCAGAATGAGAGAGAAAGAGAAAAACAGAAAGAGAGGCAGAGAGAAAGTAGAAGCAGAAAGAGAGACAGAAGGGCAGTCAAGCAGCCAATGACGCTCTACCACTGGACTACCAGGAATGAGGCGCAGGCTGGAGCCTGCGGGTGGAGGAGGGCCTCGAACTCCTGACCTCTGTGTCAGCAGCAGCAGCACATGGGGGACAGCAGCAGTTAACAGACGGAGCTGCGCTGCGAAGGAGCATGTTCACCACAGGATAGTGGACATGGGTGATATAGCTGCCACAAACACTCAGCACTTCTCTGTGGTTTCCATTAACTGTCAAATTCATAAAAGGGTAAATACAAGAGCTTGAAGTGTAAATAAAGTTTCTTTTTTCTAGTGTCCGTATTCAAATTAATGTATGATTGATGTTGTGGAGAATATGTTGCCAGCTTATACCTGTAGTTCTTCTAATTGCTAATTGTTTCCATTTCCTGAGTGCAACTAGTCTTAATTCCTCTTTTGATAATGCCTTTCAAGCTGCCTTGGTCATTTTACACATGACAGCATATTCTGGGAAATGGAGATTAGCCAAATCGGTCTTGATAGAGTGTTCCGCAGGCAGTGAACTCATAGCAGGCTTGGACAACACCCTAATAAATTACATCAAGAAGGGGCTTATTGATATAATTAATTAGGGTGTTGTCCTCTGCTAAATGGCAATTCATAAAATAGAGAATATGACTGATTATTGCCCATGCAAGCAGGGGTACAATACCAAACTCCATTCTCAGATGGCTCTGTGAAGTTGCGCTTAATAGGTTGAACAGCTTTCTGATATATCATTTCAACCTTTGTGGGTATGTTTGGTGTCAGACAGACAGACCCATACAGACCCATACATTAGTACTGGAACTATTTTAGGATTGGCAACCATGAGTGTGGAGGTCATTGCTCCCCCTCCGTATTTTGCAGACATTCTTTAAATTGCACCCGCTGTTACTACGCAAGTACTTGAAATGGACTGTCCAACTTAATTTATTGTCTAATATCAGACCTAGATAAGTGTATGTTGACACCAGCTCAATTTTACTAGGACCAATGAACCAGTTGTATTTAGGATTGCAACACCAAATGCCATAATCTTTGTCTTGTTTACATTGATCTGGAGATTATTGTCCATAATTAAGAAAAATACCCTAGTTAATTGAGCTTGTAGGTAAATCTGTGTTGCAGATAAAATCACTAGATCATCTGCATAAGACAAGTACGGAACTTTTATGATTGCCAGTTTGAATAAATCACACCTTTTCTTTCAGTATGACCTCAGTTAAATCAGAGATGCCCAAACTAAATTTTAGAGGAGCCGAGGTGCATCCCTGTTTTAGGCCTTAAAGGTGTAGATTCTTTGGGTCATCCCTTTCCCCTCAGATAGTTTCACCCTAACACATGTATCACTATATAATCCAATAAAAATCTTTACTAAATCTTGCTTGCTTCCCCAAACTTTAAATTTAAATCACAGCTTTGATCTGTTGATCTTATAAAAAGCGGTGGAGAAGTCAATGAAGGATGCAAAAATATTTGGCAACATGTTTCGGCAAGCTTTCTGGGCCAAAAAGGATAGTGCTAAAGTTATCTAAGGGGGAACAATTCCACCGAAAACCTGTCTGGTAAAAAGATATTAGCTTTGTTTCATTCACCTAGTTCTGAAGATAATATAATATATGTTTTGCAAATATTTTTCCTTTGTCATCTAATAGTGAGATAAAACAATAGCTTTGAGGGATCCTCTAGGTCTTCCTTTATAGGTGGGACATGAAATTGAACCGTTCCAGGATGATAGAACCTGTCCTGCATAAATGCCTGGATTAAATATAATAGTTAGAAGAGAGCCTCATTGTGTGATTTTGAGTTATAACTATTTCAAAGAACAACACAACATTGTCAAAGTAGGAAATTGATGAGTTCAATCGGCACAGTATCATGACCATTTTTAACCAGAGATGCACCTATCACGATTGATAGTGAAAACAAGGTTATAATGACAATATGCAACCAGAAGCTACATACCAGTTAAGCAAGGGTGATGTCCCATTTGTTTTCTGCTGTATTGTAGACATTTTTGGTAGATAAGCAAAAGTGGTGGAGTCACATATCAGTTGTCCTTCTATTATCCAATTAAACCCAGAGATGTAATTTTGAAATATAATATAAATTAATGTTTGGGTCCCCTTTAGGCGGAGGCCAGATTTACAATTAAATGCCTCCAGTGAGCACATGATGTTAGACAGATCAGCTGTGCCATCTAGTATATATATGTTATGTTATGTTACTGAAGTTTATAACACGCACAGATACTCCTGGGAGTGTCCCGGCGCGAACCTTGAGGTGCAGCTAAAGAAATCGCAGATTAAAACAGAAGTGTTTTGAGCTGTTTTTTAAAAAGACTAAGATCATGAGTGTTACGCAACGAGTAGGGTAGCAAATTCCAGGCTGTGGCCACCAGAAATGCAAGAGATCTGCCCCCCACTCTTTGACGGCGGACACGAGGTATCCGGGCAAGGAGCTGAGATGCAGACCTCAGATCTCTGGTGGGGGTATAGAACCCAAAGCGCTTCCTTAAGTAGGCTGGCCCTGATCCGTGCAGAGCACGATGGGCAACCACAAGGGCCTTGAACTTAACGCGCTTAATGACCGGCAGCCAGTGCAGAATGCGCAGGTGTTGTCTAACGTTGCTTCTGATGGGGATGTTAAACAAAAGCCTGGCTACTGCATTCTGGACGACCTGCAACTTATTGAGGGAATAGTCCGGTAGGCCAATGTACAAAGCATTGGCGTAATCAAGGCGGGACAAAATCAATGCCCTGGTCACTGTTTCCCTCGCAGCCCTGGGAAGCAGGGGGAGAAATTTCCTGAGGGACTTCAATATCCCAAATTTTTAATATGATACGAGAAAGACAAATTCTCGTCAAACCAAACACCCAGGTTCTTGACGGGTTGACCAGAAGAAGAAGTTAGCGGAAAGCCGGCTGGCCAGAGCATATCTCTGAACCATGTGGGAAAGTTGCCGTAAAGAAGAATCTCTGACTTTTCTTCATTACATTTGAGCTGTGCCACTGAAAGCCACTGAAAGACAGCTATATATCAAAATGTCATCTGCGTAAAGAGAGATTGTATGTCATTAAGCCCATACTGGTACTCCTCTTTAAGCCTCAAGCAAGAATCAACGGCTTGTTACTGTCTCAATATACATGATGAACAGCAGGGACAACAAAGGGCATCCCTGTTGAATGGTTCTGTGAATTCAATACAAAATAGAAAAAGAAATCTAGATGTGAAATATTGCTTTGGATTTTTAAATTACAATATGGAGACATATATGCATGTGTACACATATAAGATGAGCCTTTGATTTGTGAACATAGGTTTCACACTGAATGGATCAAAATTCTTAACCATGTAAGGGAAATAGAAGCCACATGTGGGCAACCATCTCTGCTGCTAGAGACAGCGTCCCTGAGTCAGTAAAGGATAATGGATGATTGCGTACTATGATGCACATTTTTCGCTGCTTATGGATCAGACATGTTAATTTGGGGAGTAGAGATGTCTATCAGATCATGAGCTGGTATCAAATTGTTAGTAGAAAAACACAGGTAATGTGAGTGACAATATACTACACTATCATATTTTGGGATTTTTTTATTCATCATTTTGTATATTTTTGTTATTGTGTACCTGGAAGCCTGGAAGCCTGAGGAAGCAGGAAGTCAGGCAGCTCTCGGCTCTCTGTTCGCAGGAAGGCAGGCAACTCAGAGAGCAGTGGAGCAGCAGCGGAGCAGCAGGCAGGCTGGTTACGGGCAGGCTCAAGCTGAGACTGGGACCGGGACTGACTGATGCCAGAATCAGCGGCAAAAATCAGCGCGTCCCGTCGCACCGCCGCACCACTGTTTTGTGGACGTGGACACGAGGAGGAACAGTGAACCAGACGAGGCGAAGCGGGTGAAACTGGGTGGACGCGGGTTACGTTGGCCTAACAGACGGAGAAGTGTGAGGTGAGCCGAGCCGCAGCCGGTAGCAGCCCGCCGGCCAGCATTCCGCTCCCCCCTCCCCCGTTCCCTCCTCCCTAGCAGCGCCTATCCCGCATAGCCCAGCCAGCCTGCCCGCCTGCCAGTTAACTAGCCTAGTACTGTTAAGAGACCAGCATTGAGACTGCATTGAGACTGCTGAAACAGTCATAAACGGTCATAAACAGGCATAAAACATACATACATAAAATATAAAACATACAAAGCCCAAACAGTATATTCCAACAGAAAACGTAGCGAGCGCGACCACCGCTAGGAGGTGGTCGCAGAGTGCGTGCCCGGATAGCCCACGGAGGCGGCCCGACTAGGTTGGGTGCAGCTTGTGGGCTACCAGTGAGCCCTGCTCGCCTGAGAACCCCAAACAGCCCAAGTAAAGAGAGACAGAGCGAGACAGAGTGTGTTCAAGGAGGGCAGGGGGGGTAGGAGGGCAGTGCTTGGTCGGCAACTAAAAGAACTTTGGGCTGTCCGCCACTGGCCAGCGGCGCCCCCCCCCCCGGACTTGTCTTGTGCCGCCAGTCTGGTGGACTGTGTGTAAAAAAGTCCTGGCAGGTTGACAGGTTGGCAGGTTTGAATCAGTGAAATCTTTTTGGGCGAGCGTAGTTTTTCATCTGGGTGTGAGTGAGCAATCCAGGATCATGAGATCAGGAAAAACTCGACAATCACCACAGAGAAAACCAAAAGAGAGTGTCAAAAACAGATTTGAATACAGTCTCAAACATTAAGAGAAGGAAAGAAAATTCCTTATTACAAAAGGAAAAGCTGGTTTCGGTGTTAACACCAATAAGTGCATTTTTTAATTTTGGAGGAAAAAACGAGAACCAGAAATTCCATTTTCTAAAGGACCCAATGGCCGCAATCTATGCCACAGCTGGGACACAAGGATTGCCAAGTCCAATTACACCCAAAAAACAGGACAAAAGAATCCTCCTGTCGCCGGGTTGTTTAAGTACCAACACTAAATTAACACAATCTTGTTCTGTAAGAGAAAGCTCCCCACTTACATGGATGGCAAGCCATGAATCAAATAAAAGTGAGTTTAACATAAACAAGGTAAATCAAGAAGCAATTTGTGAGGCGGCCAGAGTTGAAGTTTCCTCAAATAAAGGGCGAATAACTGCCACAGCGCAGGTGCATCTGCTTAAGGACTTGCCTAAGGATATGTTTGATCTAAATAAAGAAGGGAAACATGGAGAATACCTAAATGAAAAAGTAGACCCCGGTGTAGTTAGAGCCAAAGAAAATAATAAAGTACAAACTGAGGATTGGATTAGTTCTTTCTCCGCATTAGACGATGCTGACCTCATTCAAGCACTGGACTTGAACACACAACCAAATGATGATGCACATATTCAAGACCTAGGAAAGAGGCCAGCTTTAGGCACACCTCCGGACCAGCATATTGGGGAGAAAGGAGGGGCAGCCTCGACCCCAATAAAATATCCAGTGTGCACGGACCAGCAGGAAACGGAAAATATTACGCTAAATTCCAGTCCCATGTGTAGTCAACCATCTAGGTCACCCCCAATTACAATCTCCTCAGTGAGTGGAATTGATCTAATTTCAGAGCCCTCGTCGAAATCCTCCCACTTAATAAAATGGAGTGATACTCTATTAAGATCTTTACAGCGGGCTATAGACGTACTAAATTTCCAATCAGATAAACTTGATGTTCAGATTGATTTAATGAACTTGATCTCGACATACATCGCAGGGATTAACAGCAAGTTGGACACATTATCAGTATTGATCACTAAGGACAACCATATTAAGGCTGTCAGCAGTGGACATCAATCAAACTCAATTTGTGGATGTAGCCAGATAATAGATAAATTGGCATCTCTGCCAGAAATATTAACAGAGATTTTACATGTCGTTAAGCCAATAGATAATAAGGTTGACAAGGAACACCCTGCCATGACCAAAAGAAATGAGGAAATGAACGATAAAGCGGGCGCTGAAGATTTAATACATTACCCTAAACATGATGACAACGTGACTAAAACCAAAATCAAGGAATCAACTTGATCAGGGGAAGTACAAACTGTCCATGAAATAACTTCTACACTTAGTCTATCAAATGGTGGACTAACAAAAAGACAACGAAAAAGAGCTCGTAAGGCCAGGCTTAATGTGAATAAGCAAAGTGGTCTAGAAAAAAAGCAAGTTTATCCAATATTTTCCCAATTGTATAGCCATAAAATTAATCAGCATTGTAACAAAAGCCCTTCTGGGGTTTTATGTGGCTCTATGGTCCATTTGCAAGATCCAGCTGTAAATTTTGATAACTCCTTGCAACGTGACACATCATTAGGTATACAAGAAAGCAATGTACACTTAAAGGAAGGTGACAAGCAAACAAAATGTGACAAAGAGTGTATAACAAATGTGAAAAAACAGGACATTCCAGTTCTATTTAAAATTCCTATCAGAGACAATACTTTGGAACATAAACAAGGAATAATCAAAGATTCGCCAAAAGAAGGATACGGACAAAAAATTGCCAACGAGGATATTATTATCCTGAAAACACGGCTTGGTGATAAAAAGTAACCAACAGACAAGATGGTGGAAATGGAATCTCACCGAATTTACAAATTATAACTATAAATTGGGAAGGAAATTCAATCGAACACAGTATGGTAAACTTCAAAGACAGGGTACAGGAAGATCCAAATAGATCTAAATTAGACCGGCGGTCTTTAATAATGTCAGAAAAATCCCAGGGTATTTTAAGTGAAAGTATAGGAAATAAAAATTGGAATAAACTAAAAATGTCTTTGGACAAACAGGGACGAGTCTGCGAGTTTCCAAAAGATACATCTAATTCACATGATCTCATAATCACGGAAGTATGTAAAAAACAGATAAACTTCTAAGTACAACAACAAGCAACGGACAAGTAAAGGTACTACAAAGTGGAAACAAAGTCTATAATACGCAGCAGGAACAGACGAGTTCCCCCCAAATAGGGATTCAAAGTGGTGAACACAAAAAGTCATTGAATAAACTGATCTTTGAGCCTGAATATCAAACAAAGGGCAGATCGGATTCTTTAAACTGGGGAAACCTAATGAAATTGTTTAAGGAGATACCAAGGCTGCAAAATATTACAACAGCAGATCTCTTAACAGTTGAGTTTTTGCAAGTAGATAATATATCAGGAAAAGAGGTTACTCTTACAACTTGGTTCTCAAAGGAACTAACAGCTCTGATTTTCTCAGAAAGAGCAAATTTTGATGCTTGGGGAATTTCTCTACCTTATCCAAAAACCCCAAAATATCCGTACCCATTATTAATGGATATAATGAGCCCGATTACATCTGGAAAGGTGATTCATCCAACTACATGTTTAAGGGGGGCCAGAAGTACTACTCCTGAAAATACATATCTGGCAAATAAGACACTGGAGAAAACAAATCAAAACCGAGCTCGAATAACCGAAGGGCCAGAAGAATTTCACGATTGGTCGTGGGTGCCACATTTCTTGAGTCATAAACGATCCTGATGAATCCAACGATTCTAACAGGTTAAAGCCACCAATGAGATACCCAGGCACGCCTAAGGATGACAAAATAAGAATCTGCTCATGGAATATCCATGGGTTCAAGGAAATGGGGCAAGACCCTGAGACGCAAGCCTTTTTACAAAGCTTTGATATTATAGTGTTACAGGAAACCTGGAATCTGACTTCTAAATCCATTAGTGGATATGTGGAATTTCATGTTTTGGCAGAACAATTTTATAAATATGGGCATCCTAGGGGTGGGTTGTCTATCTATTTAACAGAAAAATTAGCCTGTCATACGGAAGAACTTGACACCTGTGAAAATTGGATACAGATTGTGAAATTGGAAAGTAACAACTTAGTAAATAAAATGCCTTGGCAGCTCCTGATCCTAAACATATATATCCATCCGAGCAAAAAATTGAAAAAGGAAAAACTGGTATGCCTGATTAATCTAATCAATGTTTTGCAGAAAAGCTATCAAAATAGTGAGATGATAATCACCGGTGATTTTAATTCCAACCTAATAGGGAGCAAGATAATTAAGAGAATGTGTCAAATGGAGCGGGCTGTTAATGAATTGAAAAATGATCTGGATACTTTAGGATTACATATTCTAAACGGCAAAATAAAGGGAGATCAACCAGCAAGGATTACCTTTCTAAGTGGGAGGAAACAATCAACCATTGACTACACCATGGTCAGTAATGAACTATACATTACAGTTGACTCGTTTTATATAGAATCCCGCCCGGAAAGTGACCATTTGCCGCAAGTTTTGACCATCAACGCAAAACTGTCTCAGAAAGAGAAAATAACTGTATTGACAGAAATCCCGGTAATATACAATCTGAAGAAACTAAAATGGCGCAGTACGAATGTCTCAAAAATAATGGCTGCTGTGCATAAATACATAATCGATGGTGAGTCACAGTGTATCAAGTCACCAGAAGATATTTGGGAACATTTGGGAAAGTTTCTTCTAAACAAATTTCCGGTTCTCCCGGGACGTCATGGTACACAAAGTACAACTTATGAACCATGGTTCAATATACAGCTGCGTAACCTAAAAAGGGAAATCACTAGGGAATCGAGAAAAGCAGTTTTGGCCGTAAGATCCGGAAATCCAGTAACAAACAACAATATTAGAGACATGAAAAAGAACTATAGGGAGAGGTGTAGAGTGGCCAAAAAGGAACGCATAGAAAAACTTTGGGAAAAATTACTCTGGGCCAGCAAATTGTCTAATAGTTGTGAATTTTGGGGCATAATAAATAAGTTAACAAAGGGAACAGGAATGTCTCAAAAAGCAGGAATAAGTGAGAAGATATGGGAACAGCACATCCAAAATGTATATAATATTACGAACCACGAAATGATAACGAATTTGGAACCTGATCTGGATATTCTGGAGGAGGATAAGCATACAAAATTTGACATCAGCCCCATTTCATGGAAAATAGTGCAACCTGAAAAAATTATAGTCAATCACGATAAAGTTCAAATCAAAGACAAGTTACAGGAACCAAATCATAATGCCTCAACCATCTTAATTAATATAAACCAATTAAAAGATATAATAAAAAAATTGAAAATGGAGGGAGCCGCAGAGCCTAATGGGCTTCCGAACGCAATTTTTAAATATGATGTGGAATTTTGGGCAAATTTTCTTACTCCACTCTTCAACTACCTGTATTATCAAAATAAGATCATTAAATCATGGAGAGGGAGCATATTTCATCCAATATATAAAAATGGTAATCGCAGGGAGCCTGGAAATTACAGGCTTATAGCCCTGACGGATGTTGATGCAAAACTATATGCTTCCTGTTTATTATTACATTTACAGGGATGGATGGAAGAGAAAGGTATAATTCCCAAATATCAAACAGGTTTTAGACAAGGAATGGGTACTAGCACAAACCTGGCAGTAATTGCACTCCTTACGGAAAAAGCAATTTTAAAGAAATCAGGTTTATTTGTATGTTATATCGATTTAAAATCGGCTTTTGATAAAGTCCCACGTGAACGACTATGGACAAAATTGAAAGGTTGGGGTATACCACAACAACTAATTAACTCCATAGTAGCCCTCCATAGTGAAACCTGGGCCCGGGTAAAGCTGGGGGATGGTAGTATAGCATCATCAAAGATCGATATAAAAAATGGCCTGAAACAGGGTGTGTTTTGGCCCCAAGCCTTTTAACTTGTACCTTGCTGATTTGCATACCCACTTGTCAAAAGTAAACGGCCATCCTCCGAAATTGGCAGAGGACCACATCCATTATCTGCAATATGCAGATGACATAGTGGTCCTTAGCCAAACCCCATTGGCTTACAAAGAGTCATTGACTACTTAACCAACTATTTTGATTGTCAGGGGCTGGAGATAAATATGAAAAAAACAAAGGTGGTGCGATTAGTAGGATCAAGTCTTAAAAAAAAATTCAAGTGGCTAGCCAAGGGTAAATAAATAGAGGAAGTTGGCACCTATAAGTATTTGGGCATTAATTTAGGGCGATGTATGTCCTTTACTGATCAAAAAAGTGCAATAAGAGCAAAGGCACAAACTTTAATTTTTGCATACAAACAGCTACAAATGAAATTAAGTTGCCCGTCTTACAGCCATCTTTTAAAAACAATGGCAGCACAATTACTTCCAGCATTGGCATATGGTTTGGAAATATGGCACGGTCGGGAATTTGGAATTTTAAATGATTTACAAACAAAAGTGTATAAAGCAGTTTTTAACCTCCCTAGAGTAGTGTCACCAGCACAGATTCGTCTGGAATTTGGGCTACAAAATCAGAAATTCCAGAGACAATCGGTTTTTGTGAAACTTAGGGGTCGATTCCGATTCGGGCTGGAAATCTCTCCGACCGAGCCGGACCCGGAGAGATTTCCGACCGAATCGGACCCTAGCAGTCCGACCGAACGAGTACGATGCGCACGTATGACATCGGACTCGATTCGGTCGGACTCCCATTGAAGTCAATGGGAGCCAGTCGTACGACGCGTACACGGGCTCCCATTGACTCAATGGGCACGACGCGAACAAGGGCGCCCCTACAGCGTGTTCGTGTCGATGCGGGTCGCACCGTACATGCACGTGTAGGGGGACCCATGTGTCCCCCCTGTGTGCGACTCGCACGCCTACGCTTCCAGGGGGGTCCGACACGGACCCCCAAAGTGCGGCTCCGACAGCTCCTTGGAGCCGGACTGCGCGAGTCGGTCGGAGCGGTCGAGGTGCGCATCGTACTTACCCGGCCGGGGAACGTCTCCATTGCGCGGTGCGCGTCGTCCCCGTGCGAGTCGGTCGAAGAGGTCGGGTCCTGCGAACGAGTCGGTCAGAGATTTCGTGAGCGCATGCATCGTACTCGCTCGCCCGGACGCACGTACGACTCGGTCGGGAAATAGGGCTCCGAATCGGATCCGGTTAAGCCGAATCCGATTCGGTGCCCTACCGGCCGAGATCGGAATCGGCCCCTATGTTGGAAACTTCGCTCCTCGGAACCCGGCACCATGAACAATCTTTGTTGGACAGAAATAAGGGCCCAGTTTGAACAAAAAAATTCTGATTCATGGGGTGAACATCTAAGATCAGCCCTGGTGGAATTGGACATTCAAGAGGCATGGGAGAGTAAGATGGAGAGGATGGCGTTTAATAGAGTGTGTAATGGCGCAGCAAAAAATTATCTTTCTTAGATGACAAAAACACAGTGGCAAAAAGACGACATTCTTGGACAGTAATAAATTCATATGTAAAACTAAAACCTCAGGATTACCTATCAGCGCACTTCAGATTATTTTTAAAGAAGAAGTACATGCTGTATCGGTTTGGAGTATATGAAATCAAGGATTTGCAACCAAGTTGGAAAGGGAAATATCTTAACACAACTTGTAGACTATGTGGATATCACAATGAATCATTATGCCACGCGATGTGTGTCTGTCCCACTGTCAGCGAAGCAAGAAGAACATTTCTAAAACCAATTTTAAAAGTCCTTAACATTCGTACTTGTAGACAGACTATTATTCGCTGGGCGGGGGGTCATCGAATATTCTAATTTGTCGAGGGGTAAAGTTTTTAACTTTGATTGACACATTGTTAAGAAAAGCGGATTTTGAACCTATGAACTTGGCTATTAATGAGTTGGAAAATCCTGCAGATATATAGTCATAATAGGGTTAATAATGAGTTGGATGGAAAGAAAGAAGGGGAAATGTGTGTACATATTTTGACATAATGATGCATTTTATCGTGAATTTGTTTTAACTTCACATTTTAGTAATTGTAAGTGTTTTATTTTATGGTTGTTAAAAACCAAATAAAGTATTTTTTTCTTCGTATATTTAAAATGCTTAATAAAAAATACTGATTTCTTAATTAAGGTATGACTTTTTAAAATAAAATTTTTTGTTGGTAGGTCCATATTGATGCCTAATCAGGAAATATACAAGTTACACCTGAGTACATATGTAATTCACACATACATTTTTGGGTTTAACATGTCAAGTTAATTGTGTGTCTGATAATGTTTTGGATTGTGTTAGAGAAATTTTACGTAGGAATATATTCACGTTTATATATTATTTATTCGTACTTGAGTGTGTCTATTAATCTGCAACAAACATGATTGGTAAAGAAAAGTGAGAATTTAAATTGAAGAAAGCACATTACCAATGTCTAAATCCATTGCAAGTAGCTTCAGAAAATGACCCCAATTAATGAGGCAGGAAAAGCCGAATGACAAGGCAAAAAAACAGCAACAAAGATAGATAGGACAAAACATTTCTGCACAACCTGGCACTTGTTTGTAAGGCCAAGTACAACAGACAAAACCTGAAGGGGCAGTTCAAACCAGTAACAAAACTAGATGTGACGAAAGGAAACAATGTTTTTCTAATTAAAAGTGAATAACAGAACAATATGCTTCCAAACAAACTTACCAAACATTCATGAAACATAAACAGACAATTGCATCACATATCTGTGACATTAACAAGGTCCCAGGAAGCACTTTATCAGATACACAACAAGTTTAAAAATGTCTTTTTTATATTTCTATTTTTTAAATATTACTTTAAGAAAGGTTGATATTTTAGAAAAATATTTTTCAAAAATGTATTGGTATTAATGACAACATTTTAACATAGTTTGTTGCTTATATTGACTATTTGATTAGATTTGTTATGTATTTAGTATACGTACTAGTAAATGATTAGCTTCCATATAGTTGTATAAGGCAGTTTTTATGTACTTTTTCTATCCATTAGTTAGGTAAATAGAGTAAGTTAGTTTCTAGTGTAAGGATATCTGGGTATTTTTGGTTTCGGGACAACAGATGTAGATTTAAATTAGAGGTGCTTTACAATTCAATATGTGGGTTATTACAATAATATCATTTAATTTCAGTGTGTTAATTTGTTTATTAAATGCAACAAAGAGTAAACACTTGCAAAAGCATGGCTATTTTAACATCATTATTAAATATTTGTGGGGGTTGAAACCCAAAATCCATAAAGAATGTCATTCATTGTCAGTGTCAAACAGAAAAGACAATATTAAACCATTGCAGAAAACATGTCTAGCTATGTTTTAGAGAATTCATCCTTATCTTTGAGCCTATGTTTCAAATATGTTAACATTACTAAAGCGATAATAAAGTTAAAACAATAGAATGTTAACAAGCAAATAGATAGTGCTTTTATCAAAGCATATAATAGATACTCTAATAAATGTGTTTAAAAAAAGAAATTATACATCCAGTGAAAAGTAAAACACAGTCCTCTGGTTTGGGTTCACCAGTACAATGTAAATGTTTGTTATAGACCACATTTGAGAATGGGGATGATACAGGAAGCACGTTTGCATGTCTTGAAATATGAATTTAGGACAGTGAAACATACATGCCTCTAAGGCTGCAGACTGTGGCATAGAAGGTTGTATGTTTTTGTATGCAAGACAACAGCAGACCAATATAACCAATTAATGTGTATATGATAAAAATGTAGTGAGAGCTACCTCTAAATGTATTTCTGAAACAATGCAGCCCTGCCAGATGTCCTTCCAAGATTTTTCCCAAACAGACGAGAGTTAAGATTGAAAAAAGCTAACAATATTAATACATTTAAAATGCTATTGTAAGTGAGACAGGAAGAAGTATACTTGGACACCAGGCAAGTGTAAATTACCTTGGGGACAGCACTTGTAGGTCATGATTCACTCCATCAAGGGCAACATAAGAAAACAGATCAAGTCCTCTTGTAAGTGGTCCAGGTGACAATTAAGATAAGTCCTAGCTACATGAGTTGGATTGATGAATGCTAAACATTGGGTTAGCCAACTGTTCCTTAAATTACCTTATGCCTGTCCTGGGTAGACTTAACTTGTGAGATCCAGTCTGTTTCAGCTTGTCAGGGAGAAGGCGAGTACATCAACTGTTTCTTACACTGGTACAGTAGTTGTTAGACCTGGCACCCTTAGTGTGGCATTCCCCCAGACATTTTGCCTTCACAACTCCTGTGTATCGGAATTTGTTTTTGCTGGCATTAAGACTCTACCACTGCTAAGCAATGCTAAAGTACTTGTGCTCTCTCCCTAAGACATGCTACATTTGGCGTACCCCTGGTTGGCACATTTAATGTACTTGTAAATCCCTAGTATGTGGTACTACATGTGCCCAGAGCCTGTAGATTAAATGCTACTAGTAGGCCTGCAGCACTCATTGGGCCACCCACTAAAGGAGCATGTTAAAACATGCCTCCCTTTTCAGCCTGTAGTGCAGTTTTAAACTGCCAATTTGACCTGGCAAAATAAACCTTGAGACAGGTCTAAACCTTCCTTTTTAATTCATATTAGTCACCCCTAAGATAGGTCCTAAAAACTCATAGGATAGGTTGCCTTTTATTTAAAAGTAGGGCATTTAGGGTTACATCTTATATGTCTAGCTGGTTAAAATATCCTAAAGTTTTTTTTCCACTAGTGTAAGGCCTACCTCTCCCATTGACTAACACTGGGTTACCTTATTGAATTTAATAAGTGCTAACTTTGGCTTGGGAGCAGGTAGGGAGAGATGTCATGTTTAGACTCAAACTATTAGGAATGTAAAATCCTTCTTAATTAAAAAGCCAAATTTTAAGTCACAATTCTGAAAATACCACTTTTAGAAAGCTGATGTTTTTTGTCCTAACCATTTGTGCCTTCTGACAGTGTTCTGGGTCACATGACTGTAAATGAGTCTGCTGTTGGGGCTTGTGTATTCCTTCCAGACAGTGACACCGAGAGGTCTAGATGTGGACAGGATGGGTCGTCCAGCAAGGATGGCTGGGGCGGAGCTGTTTTCTGCCCCACTTACACTTCAAAGAGCTTGCCTCCAGCATACACAAAGGAACCCAACATTAACATTTTGTCACCCAGACTTATTAGAGCCTTATCAGGAGAAGGGAAGAACTTTCCAAAAACAGACATGAGGGTAGGGAATAGCCCCCACATCAAATGCTGTTACCAAGTATAAATATTTTCCCTCCAGATCCACTCTTCAGAACACTCCTGGACCTGTGGACATTACAGAAGAAGAACTGCCCTACCACGAGTGGGCAGCCCTGCTGCTACCAGAAACCTCCCACGCGGCTTGAGAACTGCCTTGTTCTCTGAGAAGAAAAACTGAACCTGCTCCCTTTATCCCAGGCTAACCTGAGTTACCCAAAGGGTCAGTTGGCTGACTTCATGTCTGTGCCACAGTGACACAACAAGCTCCACAGACATCTCTGAAACTGCCCAGCTCACCTGCTTCAGTGGACCTGCCTGGACTTGCATCTGGACCTGGCTGAGCTCTGCTGGCCTCTGCTGGAGTGAGTTCCTGAATCGCAAGAGGTGCCTCCAAAAATCCTGGACTCTTGGCTGGCATCAGACTGTACTCCTCCATGCCTAGCTGTGGGTTCCATCAGAACTGATGGAGCGTGACTCAACTCAATGCAGAGCCTTGCATCAAAGCCCCTCGCAGCTCCTGAACTGATGCAGCATGATGCAACTCAACACAGGACCTCGCATTGAAGCTCCTGATCACTGGCCTCATCGGACCTGACGCAGCGACACAGGACTTTGTATCGCATCACCTGATCTGTGACCTCATCAGAAAGGGCACAGCAACACAGCTCTCACAGTTCCTTATCGGAACAGATGCAGCACAGTGCAAAGTGTTGCATCAAGGACATAAGTTACAATTCTCAACAGGACTGACTTGGTCCTTGTATCCGGCCCATGCTCCATCGGATGACAGCCTGAACTTGTGACTTTGTTCCAATCCAGTGAAACCAGATAACCACATTTAGGGCCATATGTATGACCCTTTTTAGTGGTTGCAAATGGAAAATCAGGCCGTTTGCGACTGCTAAAAAGGGTTATGGATGTACAAACCCTATTTCGCGAGTCAGTAACCTATTACCGACTCGCAAAATAGGGTTTGCGTGTCACTATTAGGAAGGGGTGTGCCAAGAGCGTCCCTTTCTAATAGCGAGTTTGCACTGGTATGTACGAATGTTTTGCGATGGCAAATGCGGTCGCAAAACAATAGCAGTTAACACCTACTTCAAGTAGGTGGTAAGCCAGTTGCAAATGGGAAAGGGTCCCCAAGGGACCCCTTCCCCTTTGTGAATGTATGCGAAAATATTTTTTAACCCCTTCGATGCTCATGACGGAACCCAGCCGTCATGAGCCACGGGTGGCCTGTGCGCATGACGGCTGGGTTCCGTCATGACCACGCCCGCGATTGGAATGTCCAGCACCGGGCTGGAATTCCTGCCGCAGGCAAGGTGTTAAGAGTGAGCAGTGGTCCCAAGGACCACTGCCTGCCCTTAAAAAATGAAAAGAACATTTTAATTTTCCTGTAAGGAAAATGGGCTGCATTTGGAAAAAAAAGTTGCTTTATTTAAAAAGCAAACACAGACATAGAGGTCTGCTGTCCTCACAAGGCCACCATCCCTGTGTTATTGGCCATTTTGAATGGGACGCAAATTGCGACCTTCCTCATGAATATTGATGAGGTAGGTCTTTTGCGACCCCATTGGGAATTGCTAAATGTGCCTAAGACATATTAGCACATTTTGTTTTGCGAGTAGCAAAACAGAATGGCCGTACATATGGCCCCCAATGCTTTGTGCTTCTAAGAGCTATTCTTACCTAAAAATTTGAAATTATATATCTTCGATTCTATTGCTTGAAATTTTTCATGCTGGCATCATTTTAATTTTTAAAATTTGCTATATTTTTCTAAATTGGTTTGGGATTTTTCTTGTGTTTACACTTTATTACTGTTTGTGTGATGTCTCTAAGTTAAGCCAGACTGCTTTGTGTCAAGCTAAAAGAGGGTTAAGCATAGGTGGATTCAGTGACTTTTGTGATTCACCTGAAAAGGATTGTGGTTGTTGCCTGAGTGAGGCTTCAACCCCATCATTAACCAATAACCCAATTTTGCACAGTAGTGCTGCAATAAGGGTAATGGAAATGCAAAGGTTATGGCCAGTGGCCAGTGGGAATGATTGTAAAAAAGATGTCATGGGTGGCACTAGCTACTTTTGCAGCACTTTCTTTATATTTGTATGTAACTCCTGCTGGCCTTTCTCATTGAAAAAAAGATATAATAATGTAAATATTCATGGTCAGAGTTCATTGTTCCCACCCAAAAGTGTCATTATAGTAATGTCAAACCCTTCATGTTCAGTCAAATAAAGTTTGGTTCACCACCCACTCACACTTGGATTTGATCCTGGAAGACTATCTCTACAAAACAAAAGGCAGGTTAAGTTGTGAAATACATCTGACTGTGACTGGGGAGGAACCTTTGAAATGCACAGAGGGGCTGATGACAGCCCACCCTGCATCATCTGAAGGGAAGTTAATCAACTCTCCACACACATAATGAACCTGTTCGCAAATTGCAAAGCAAGCCTTCTCCATAGCTGCCCAGTTCTGTTCTGTGGGCAGTAAACTCCTACTAATAAAGAATACTGGATGCTGTGTGTGTTTATCATCCAGATGAGGTAATACCACTCCAACAACTTTGTCAGAGACATACATCTGTACAATTAAAGGCTGACCATAGTCAAATGCTTTCCATAATGAAGCATTGAATAGTGCCTTTTCAGTTCCTCATATTCCTTTTGACACCCCTCAGTCCAGAGCACTTTTCTGGTCTTCTTCTTGAAGGTCAAAGCAGTCAATGGGGCTATTATACTTCCATAGTTCACCACAAAAGTTCCTGTAATACCCGGTGAACCCTAAAAAGGCCCCCACTTCAGTGTTGGAAGCAGACACTTCTCACTCCATCATAGACTGAATCTTGGCATCCAATGGGCAGATCTTCCCTTTCCCCACCTCATGCCAAAGGTAGACTACTGAGGATTGCCCCACCTGATGCTTGGTCAGCTTGATGGTCAGTTTCACCTCCTGTATTCAAGTCAACACCTGTCCTAGTTGCCTGAGGTGGTCCTGCCATGAATTGCTAAATACCACAATACGATCCAGGTAGGCCATACAGAACTCTATCAGCCCTGCAAGAACATGGTTCACCAGGTGCTGAAAAGTGCAAAGAGTAATCTTGTCAACCCTAGAGTCAGCGAGAAGAGGTTTGAAAACAGTTCCAACACTTCTTTACGCTCCCTCTGCTGATCAGGCATTAACTCAAGGAATAAGTGAACATTTACCACAGTGCCATCTCTCAAGTCACTGTGCAGTAAGTCAGGAAGAGGCTCTCTTCTTTTCCTATACTTCCTCTGCCATAGCCATGATATTCACTATGTAATCTCTTTGGAGATTAGGTGTCAGCCTGTTCACATGTAACACTGTTTGGTTTCCTTGTGGCACCTGAGTCTACCAAGTAGTTTACCTCAGAAACATTCTGAACTACCTTGTTTGGCCCACACCATTTGTCCTCTGGAGCCCCGGGACAAATAGACTTTAGCACCTACACCTCTTGACTTTCCTGATACCCAGTCATTGTAGCTTTCTGATCATACCACTCCTCCATCAGCGCTTGGCTAGCAAGAATGTTTTCCTTTGCCTGACTCATTTATCGCACGATCAACTTCTGTTGTGAGGTTACACAGTCCCTGTGCACAAACACTTCCATTTTACATGTTCACATTTAAAGTTGACATCTATTTAAATGGTGACTTTTAGCATAAATGTTCTTGTGCGCTGACATGAGATAGTGTACTCAGAAAAGGTTTGCTTACAATTACATTTCTCCGTAAGCACATTATCATACCTTGGAACATTCTGTTCAAGAGTCCGGTTCACTGCGCACACTGGCCTTGTTTGTTGTTGTCTGTTCGGTGACAACTCTGGGTGGGTAGAATCAACAATGATAGCTGGACGAGAACTCAGGCACAATATGAATGGGTTCAGTTTTATTATATAATCTGTGTCAAGCCTTTGTTTAGGTAGAGGAGCATTTCGATGGGTTGTTGAGCTCGCCACATGCCTGAATTCTAGCCCAGCTGAATCTAGTCACTATCCTGAGAGGAACAACGGCCAGCTCTACACCAGACTGGCTACCAGATGACACACACACACAGTTAAATGGGGAGTTAGATCGCTCTAATGGTATCTGGCAGAACCACATCCACCCTACGCTCTCTAGACCAGGCAGTGCTAGGTAGGAGTACAATAATATATATTCATATAATTAATGTAAATGCAAAATGGCTGAATTGTTTATCTTTTTCACCATTCTAGTAATGCTGGTTACTATGCTCTACTGTATTCACTCATAATTGCAGCACACATATTTTACACAAGAATCTAATTGCTTCAATAAATGCTTGAAATGTCAATTTGTTTATTACTTGTGTCTCCCTTTGGGCATGCCTGAAACGAAAGGGTAGATCTTTTCCACAATTTCCTTGGGGGAATCAGGGTCTTCATGTTCTGAGGATGAAGGCACCGTCTGGTACCTTGTAAGGTTTAGAGGTCCAAATGGCACACTGTGAGCTAGCCAAGAACTAGGTCAACATATTCTGATGGTATGAGTGGACCTAGTTCCCCATAGTTTTGATGCTTATGTTGCCCAAACGCACAGTCTTACTGAATTAGTAGGAACCGTACAACACTTTCTGAAGACATTCACATAGTCAACCACCTCGTTTTGTGGCAATCTGAGGTTCCTTCCCATCCTTCTCTGACTAAGGTGAGTGGAGCCTGTAACAGTTGACCATATAGTAGCTCAAAGGGACTGAACCCTACCTCCTTCTGCGGAACCACTCGGTAAGCAAACAAGAGACACAGCAGGCGAAGATCCCACTTCCTCCTTAGTTTCTCTGGCAGAGTTCCCATCATGCTGTTCGGCATTTTGGTGAACCACTCTTCCAAGCCATTGATTTTTGGGTGGTATGCTGTGAAGAAGTGGTATGTCTTCAAGAGTTTTTGGTAGTTCCAGATTTGCAGGATGTGTATCTCTTTATTCCATCCATTCAGAGTATCAACAAGAGCTGAGATTTGCAGTAAATCGTCTTCATTTACAATTCAGGATGAGCTTGCCACGTCCTGTGATGAAGACAACTGATATGGAAGCATTACCCCTTCACCCGTCCTCCCTGTCACAGTTCTAGCTCCTTCACAAGGTTTTAACTGTGACGGTAGAACCAAGGGTGAAGGTCGGGTAATGAAGATCACTGGTAAGTAATAGGTTCTTTGTCGATTAAATGACTGCCAGCGCACAACGTTTATCTTTGAAAATATACACATATTTCTCAGGGAAGTGTCGATAAAACATCTCTCAGCCCTTCCACTCCAGAGGCCGCACATTCTGCTTCCATTTGAAAAGTAAGCACTATTTTTTTCGGAGGTCCTGATAAATGGATCCGCGCCAAATAAACAAATTAAACAGTCATATTGTTCTTTGTTTTTTGCATGCACTCCTAAGAAAGCTATGATTCAACGCCTCGTGGAAGCCAGAATACTTTCATTATTAAGTGCATTCACCGTGCTGCTCAGTCACTTGTTATTCTTCACAACCTGCGAGCAGAAGTGCAGTTTAATTTAACTGAGCAAGTTGCTATCATCAGTTGAAAAAAAAACTAGTGTTGAAATCAAAACTATATTGCACATAATAAAAGCGTGGTTAAAACATCATCTTGCAGCATTGTCTTTGAAATGAAAAGTAATTTCCTTTTTCTGTATCTACGTGCGCCTATCTTGACGGGTGATTCCTCACAGTTTTTTTCATGTAAGCTCTCAGCAGCGAAAATATGAAGAACCGCACATGGTGTCAAACTTCATCGCTGGACCTACGATTTCAATTTATATTTTTATATTCTCCAGCACGACTGTGTGACTCAAGCGTACTCTGAGGTTCGTTTTTCAAATCAAAGAACTTTATTGGCATGAAAAATTACAAGACGTTTCCAAGGTTATCTTCTAAAATGACGCTTATGGTACATACTCTTCATGCAAGTTCTGCTTAGTACACTAAGAATTCGATTCTGAAAACGAATCTCCGCTAATTAATTCGACATCCTGCTTAACAAAAATCACGGACCTCCAGTTCAGAAAAAAAAGCATAACAGGTAGATCTTTTCATGTCAGTCAAAAAATGTCCAGAGGTCTGTTTGTAAAATTCAAAAAGTCATCAAACTGATGAACTGAGCGTTTCCTCCCAGCTTGCAGGCTCATAATATTTCTCATTTACTATGCCAAAGTTTACAGTGTGGCTGCGAACTCCCTCTCAATAAAGCAAACCTTCTAATGTATTGAAGATGTGGCCTTGTGGTAGATAAGCCACAGATGCAGCTCGCCAAGTTCAGTAATACCACCACCCCTAAATCAGGAGTGGGTACTGCAAGAATGGCGAGCGGGACATCTTCCAGTTTTCAGCAAATGTCTGGAAAACTGCCTCAAACGGACCATCAAAATGACCAGTCAATAATACCTTATATGTATGTGTGTGATCTTTTGTACCACAGTTGGGATATCGTCATAGGCTGATAGGAATATTCAGTAGATGTGGAGAGAGAAGATAGGATTCCCTTTGTGAAGAACATATGCAATTGTATAATTTGTTGTATAGGAAATGATGTATGTCACATCACTTTTGCATTTCACTGTGTATGTGTGTGGGGGGATTACTGGAGGGGGGTTAAAGCCTTATCAAGCAGCAACTGCAATTCTTGTCAGCGTGAAGTCACAAGCAACCCCAAATTATCCTGTGCTTGACCCTCTGGTAGCTTGGCACAAAAACAATCAGGGTTAAATTAGAAGAGTATTAGTGCAGCACTTCAAACAGTAATAAAGTGAAAACACAGCATAGGAAAAATCCCACACCAATTTAGAAAAATATAGTAAAATGTATTCAATTATTTGAGATTAAAACAAGAACAATCCAATTAGTAGAAGTGGAGGTATGCAATTTTAAAGAATTCAGGTAAGTATTGTGCCTAAAAGCGCAAAGCACCTCTCGCGGTTATTTATTTGTGCAAGACCTTGTGAAAGTTCCAAATTCAGTCCGACTGCTTTGGAGCTCGGGCCAGATACAGGGACCAGGTTAGTCCACTGAAAGAGTTACCACCAAAAGTCCAGCACGAAGAGTTTCGTTCATGGTGGGGGCGGCCAAGAGGAGCAGTGAGAGCATTGCGGATGGTCGTCGATATAGCACGAAGAGCAGGCCGGGCATCGCGGATGGTCATCTCTGTAGAGCCAAGATCCTGTCGGGTGTCGCGGACAGTTGTTGCTGGAGATTCACATTGACATCCACCATGGGCGGTTGATCCTTTGCGCAAAGTGCAGATCTTATTATGCCGCTCGACACTGGTGGCCGTTGTGGCATAAAGAATCGGGTTCACCAGAGCTTTGCGTTGGTGGGCAGCAAGATCTTGGTATGAACAGGCCACTTTGTGGTCACGAAGAGCCCAAAACTTCAGAATTTCTTCTTTTTTGGGGGAGGGAGCTCAACTGGTGCACACCAATGGTCCAGGACCTAAGGAGCACCTCTTGGGGATCAGGAACTCACTCCAGCATAGGCCAGAAGGCCTCAGGCAGTTCCACTTGCAGGTCCCGGAAGCAGGTCAGCTGGGCAGTTGCAGGGAGGCGTCTGGAGCTTGTTATGTCCCTGTAGATTAGAACAAGTCAGTCAGCTGACCCTTAGAGTCTCTTCAACCTGGAATGAAGTGTGCATATCCAGTCTTCGTTTTTAGTAAACAGGACAGCAGGCAGTTCTTCTTGGAGCAGAGCAGCACAGCAGTCCTCCTCTTGTAGTTTCCACAGGTACTCTGGAGGTGTACTGAAGAGCTGGGTCTGAGGGTCCAATATTTATGCTCGGTGTCAGCTTTGAAGAAGGAGAAAGTTCTAGAGGTTTCCACCTGCAGAAGTGTTTGGAATTTTCTGCCTCCATACCCTGGCCCCAGCTTGTCTGGGGGCACAAAAGACTATTGCCAAACCCTTTGTGATTATGCTCAGGCAGAGCCTTCGTGATATGCAAGTGTAGTAGATGACAGCCCCGCCTCCATACAAGTGAGAGATGGCACATCCTGCCAACATCTTTTCCTCTTTTGTCCCACTTTCTGGGAGCAATACACAAAGACTAACTGCCAGCTACACCTAGTCATGTGACTCAAGATACAAGCTGCAGGTGGAAAATGGTTGGAAAAAGAACGTCTACTTTCTAAAAGTGGAATTTTCAGAAGTGTGATTTAAAATACAACTTTACCATTAAAAGGTAACCATACTAGTCCTGCGAACCCAGACTCGACATTCCTACTTGCTTTCAATCGGAAGTTATCACATATTAAATATAATAAGGTAACCCAATGTTATCCTATGGGAGAAGTAAGCCTTGTAGTAGTGAAAACTTAAAAGTGCATGTCCAGCTTTTTAAATGAAATGCACCCTGCTCTATGGTTTGTTAAGTGCCTACCGTAGGAGTGACTTATATGTATTAAAAATGAAAGTTTAGGCCTGGCAAAAGGTTTATTTTGCCTGGACAAAGTGGTAGTTTAATACTACACACAAAGGCTGCAATTGCAGGCCTGAGACATGTTTAAAGGGCTACTTAAGTGGGTGACACAGTGATTGCTGCAGGCCCACTAGTAGCAGTTAATTTACAGTCCCTGGGTACATATAGTCCCACTTACTAGGGACTTGCAAGTAAATCAAATGTGCCAATTGGGTGTGAGTCAATTTTACCATGTTTATGGGAGAGACCCAAGCACTTTAGCACTGGTTAACAGTAATAAAGTGTGCAGAGTCCTAAAAGCCAACAAAAACGGGTTCAGAAACAGGTGGGTGAAGGAAAAAAGTTTGAGGATGACCCTGTAGAAAGGGCCAATTCTAACACTCCCTGTGCATGTCAAGTAAGTCTTGTTATCCATCTGACCCTTGCCCTTCTCATTTGTTTTTGTCTCTTTCTGAACTTTTTTCCCTAACTTCTATAATCCATCATTTACCTGTGAACCCATTCCCATGATCTGGAACCAAGCTCTTGTAGTCGCTCAACTAAAAAAAAACTATAGTTGACACTACTATTTTCCGTCATTTCCAGCCTATCTCTCTGCTATCTTTTACCATTAAGATCCTGGATACACATGCCAATTCTCAACTCTCTTCTTTAATGAAAACCAAGGACTCTTTTCACCCTCCACTATTAGTGTTTAGATCATTGCTCACCATTAAATGTGTTCATCTGGTTCACGTGAGCTCGGGATGTCTTTGCTCAGGACCGCATGGCAGCCCTGATCCTACTGGACCTCCCTGCTGCATCAATACAGTCCCACACTCTTTTCTCACTTCCAGACTCTTAGCAATAGGTGTTTAAAGCATTCCCCCTAATTGCTCCACTAATTTCTCTTCCAGCACTTTCAGACTGTTCACTCTTCTCCTTTTCAATTTCCCTTTAAATCCTTTATATTTGGGATCCTCAGAGGTCCTCTCTTTTTCCCCATGCAACTCAATGTTTATGCCACTCCTCGTGCTCACCTTATTCATTCTGACGTCGTATCACTAATGTCTTATGCCAACAAAACCAAATAGCCTGTCATCATCAATAGGCCCGGTTTGGACCATTTTCTGGACCAGTCTCTTGAATGTTACAGCGTTGACAAGAAAAAACTCCTCTGAAAATGAACTCCAATAAGACTGAGGTACTGGTCATGGGAGGCCCCCTGTGGTGCGGTCTTCAATATGATGGCCTTGAGAACTGAAACCCCATTAAGCCACCTCAAACTCCCAAGAATCTTGGGGCCCGATTCACAAAGGTAAAGTGAGACAAAAGTCTAACTTTACGACTTTCGGTATTCACAAAGGGCATTTGCAAGTAGTAAATGCCCTTTGTGAATATCGAAAGTCGCAAAGTTAGACTTTCGTCTAACTTTACCTTTCTGAATCAGGCCCATAGTGTTTTGGTTGATGATATTGCCTCTTTTTAACCTATTTAACATGCACAGCTTGTAAGTCTTTCAACTATATTCATTAGATCCACAAATTCCTGTCTCCCATCCCTGAGGATTGTAGAAAAACAATTGTGTTGTCTATAATTATCTCTCATCTCAATCCGGGCACCGCTGTCTAATTTGGACTGCCCAAGAGCCTGCTCAGTTGCTTTTAGGTGTGTAAAATGTTCACTTTCTTCTCAACCTGCCTAGACGTGCATCAGTCTCTCATCTGCTGCATAACCTTCATTGGCTCCATGTTGGAATATGCGCTCTCTTCAAAATGTTGTGTATTTGCCATCTTGCCGTATAGAAGAGTGTATCTAGGTATTTCAAGTGCATGCTTCACCGCTATGTCTGTGCTTGGCCACTCTCAACCTCTTTCATGTCCTGAAGGTAAACAAAATCTCATCTGGGTGGGAGGACCTTCTGCCACCAATCTGCAACAAATAGAACCAGCTGCCTCTCTCGCTTGAACTTTTATGAGATCATTTGAAATTTTGAAAAGGACTGAAAACTTAGCTGGTAACAGCATCTATTTAATTATTTTTGGGTCTTCTGCATGAGTCAGGTTTTTACCATTCAGCCTCTGCAGGCACCTAGACGCTGTTTGGGGTAGCAATTTGTGGTTTAGTCACAGATCAATAGTAATACCTTGAATCAAAGATAACTTATATATTGATGGGGTACTAGCCATGTCTATTTAGATACAGATGTGCAGCCTACCCAGGGCACAGTAATGAGACATACGTACTATTTATTGCTTTAAGAGTATGTGGAAAGTGTATTGCATCATAAGACTGCAATGCCAAATTTTGCCTTTCATCCACTACTGAAGCATGATGTCATTCTGCATGTGGTTCTATTAACAGCACATAATTCGAATCAGGCATCAAGACTGGGCACAAGATGCCATGATTCAGCTGGCCTTCTAAAATGAACCAGTTACCAAGAAATGCAAGTACCTTGACATCAGCAGAAATGTTATAGGAGCGGGCTATTGATGATGTACACACCACCTTCATACCCTTCTTCTGTAGCTTTTCTCTCTTCTGGTTCTAATGTTTATGATGAGCATAGCTATGGTGAAATAATCTGTCATTAATATAGCATGGGGTTTGAAATGTGCATTGTGAGTAGATTTCTTATAGATTCAACAGGAATGCCAATTGAAATATATTTCTTTTGTTTTGGAGAGGATATCTCAGATCAAATTGACAAAAATATACACACAGGTGCCTGGAAGAACCTACTTTCACATATCCAATTAAAACCTATTTAAGCTTATTAAATATCATATTCTCCAGCAGTTTCAAGCAGAGTAAAGGTAACTTTTTAAAAGTTACATTTCCAATATATTTAATGAAAACCCAACTTCACCATTAGATTGGATCATTTTATATTAAGTATACAAATAAGTCTTTGAATGGAGTTTGTAGCTGGTACAGGTTAAACATTATAGATAAAAATCTATGTTCTATACTTTGACTTTTCCTCTGTGCCAGTTGCAACCTGACCTGTGACAATGTTGTTTTGGGCCTAGTCACTCGGGATCCAAGTAATTTCTTGATTTCAAAATCATTATTGTTTATAGAATAGAGGTATATAGAATAATGGTTTTGTTTAAAGCAAAGCCATCACTTATTTAAACATCACAGATTTCCATAGAGAGATATAGGAGAAAGGGAAGGAAGGACAATAAAGAGAATTTACAACAGTATATTCATAGTACAATGTTTGCGTAAATCCATTATGGTCAGTAAATTGAAGTAAAAAGATAGAATCAAGAGAAAATAAGAAAGAAAGAAATATAGATCAGAACACTACATGACAATATGCCAGATATCAGTATGATTGTTCATGGTGGCTTAACCTTGGGGAGACAGATGTCTAGTTTGTCCCATATGGGGCAGGTTGTGTTTTCCCATGGAGATTGTAGAAGAGCTATATTATCAGCTCTTCTATCAAAGAACAACAATTCTTTACATTTTTTAACCAAAACCTTGGAGCAGTTATTCAATTTGTATAAGCTAATCTTACATTCCAGTGCAAGAAGCATATCTACAAGATAGGCATCATCGTCATTGATGGAATCTGGGTGTGAGGGGCCAGTCAACAGATAGAGGAAAACTTCTGGAAGGAGTAGTCTGTAAAACCTAGGAAATTCTCTCAGGGAGTAAGAGTATGTAACCTTTGTTGTGTCCAATATGTCCTGTCTAGGAGATGGTATTTTGTTTTGTGCCAGTAAGGGAATTATTTTTATTTTAAAAGGTGGAGACTAAATGCAAGGCCAGTTTAGGGTTTGGTTGTTTGATTCCAATTCCCATTTAGATTCTGTCACAAGGATCAGTTTTGTGTTTTTCAATATTAACATCAAGATGTTCTAGAGACAGCATGGCCAAGCTAACTCAAATAGGAGATCAAAATAACAATTGAGGGATCTGACCAGAAATGTCTTTATTTACAGAGGCTTTTACCTTCAATAAGCAATAACATTCAATAATATCCAAGTGGAATGTGTTTTGTTTGTTTGCATTTCTAATGCCACACATGTTCCTCTCTTAAATATTATGCACCCTACCTTGTGGGCAGCAAAGTGTGCTTAAGGGTGACATATTTAACATTTAAGGTCAGGTTTTCTTACCTGTCAATGGGTGATTTGACAGGTATGTGTAGCAGGGTTCAAGATGCTGCTGTCAGGATTTCCAGGCTAGGTCTGAGGCAGTATTTTCCACACCCACTCTGTGATGGCACAATAGATTTTGCAGTCAATAGGTGACATTCAGCTTCCAGGTCTCGGGGTCATTTTCTGTGCCATATACTAGGGGCTTATAAGCAAGATAAATACGTCAATTAGGGATATCCAAATGTAACCATGTTTTACGGGTCAGATCATTTGCACTGGGGTCTGGACAGCAGTGTTCCAGTGCACAGAGCCAAAAAAACAGCAGCATCAGCCCAAAAACTGAGGGTGAGCACTCATAAAGGAGCACTTTCTCACAATCACGTAAAGTGATAATACCTCGTTCGCGACTGTTGTCCCCTTAAAGTCTGTTACTAGTTTGGATGGTCATTAAAACTTTAAAGATCGTTTTCCCAGCAGATGAACACCCTATGTTACCACTATTACCAAGGGCCTGACAGTGGAATTGACTTCTTTTCAGGTCTCGAGTCCCAACTTTTTCGGCCTTATCTAAGGCCATTAAATTAGGCTCGCATTCTGACCCTTTACCACCAGATAAACTCGGCTTGGTGAGCAACATGCTCTCTCTTATTCTTATTGATCTGTTGAATCCCTCTGTGAACGAAGGTAGTGTTCCTAGGGCATGGAAGCATGCTATGGTACTACCACAGTCAAAAAAGTTCAATATTGAGACATCTGACTGGGCTAACTACCATCATTTCTCACTTCTACCTTTATATACCAAGATCCTTGAGAAGCACATTAATGGTCAGGTTTCCTCATTCCTAGAAGATTATAAAACACTGCATCGTTCTCAATCTGGTTTTCATGCAGAGCACAGCACTGAAACTGTGCTGCTATTGGTTACGGTTACGGCAGAAGTTTGGCAGAGAAGGAATTGCGTCCCTGATTATTTTGGATTTACGTGCCACTGTCGACACTCTCTCACATCGGATGCTCCTTAAGAGACTCGCCGAGGTTGGAGTTCAAGGTTTAGCTCTATCCTTGTTTCCGTCATTTTTAGCAGACCGCACATTCCAGGTAATTGCCAAACCTTTTGAATCAGTAATTTACAATCTGCCCCAGAGAGTTCCCCAAGGCTTCTCCTTGAGCCCCATGATATTCCATATAAATATGTGACTCGTGGAACAGTACCACTTTTCCCTCTACTCCAGAGGTCTTCAAACTTTTTGATGCCGAGACCCCCTTGTCAAACGTTTTTAGGCACAAGGACCCCCTTCTGATGAAAATTTCTAGAACCTGGTACTCCTCATCATAGACAACTATCGACAACCATAAATGCCCCCAATTTCCACAGCAAATAATTTTTTACGGTGGGGAAATAATATTAAACACTGTTTAGCAAACCAAATGTCAGTGAGCGTGGGGGTGTATTCAAAGGTGTAGCTAAAAACAAAGGGCCTTATTTATGAGGAATTGGAGTAGGGCAGCACCGCAAGTCTTCTTGCTGCGTTGCCCTATGCCGATGTGAAAGGGTAGGAATGCACAGTATTTATGAAATACGGTGCATTCCTGTCCTTTTCCTTTGCGTTGGCGCATAAATTGCTGCCTAGCACTAACATAGACAGGATTGTTTTTGTACAGGAAGGAGCACCTTCTTTCAAGAAAACAATCCCGAGAGGTGTTTTCCTCTTTCGATATGAGCTGCAGAATGCAGCACACATGGAATAAGGAAAAAACGAGTAGAAATGAAAACATTTCTCCTCGTTACACCTCCGCTGGGGAGGCGTCTGTTTTTGGAGCTGCCCCAGGTTTACGTGATTTTGTAAATATGGAGGAGCATCAAAATCCATGAGTGTTGCGTGGGAACCCCACGCAAAGCCCATAGACCACCTCCTTGACGCAGAGTAAGGCAATGCAGTGACTTGCGCTGCTATGTCTTACTCCATATCTATGAGGCCATGCAAAGCCATGCAGGGTGACTTTGCACAGCCTCATAGGTATGGTTGAGATGCTTGCGCTGCCGGAGCATAAAAAAAGTGATGCTCTGGTGATGAAAGCCTCTCATAAATAAGCCTGAAAATATTTTGTACGTTTTTAGGTTTTTCATTATCAGGTATCTACATATAAAATAATGGGCATCGTAAATGAAAAATAAATTAAAAAAATTGTTACTCAGTGGGAAAGGCACTGTAGGACATCACAGTGTAAGATAGAGTGCTGCAAAACATGCAAATAGTTTTTCAGTAAAATGGTGCTTCCAAAATGTAGATTTTAGTGATACCAGAGCGTATGTAATGTAATTTTCTTTTTTACACCACTGTCCCTTCAACACACCTTTGGAGGTACTAAGGGCTCTGTAAATGCAGTTAAAATTAAAAGCACACACTTCACAGCTCAGTTATTAACTCTTTGCACTACCACTAAAAAAAACAAATCTTTGTCATCACAAAGCTTGGAGTGATTTGATCAAATTAAGCGAGAATCAGCCCCCAAGCACCCTTTACACTTGCAGATTAACTTAGGCACATTTGCATTTCACTCAGCCAAGCCCACACCCTGCACCAAAACTTTTCACAGCACAAGAGACTCAATTGATGGAATTTCAGCTGATAAAGATCTAAATTAGCCTTCCCAGGACTGCTGTCTTTATCCAAAATGAAAGCAAACGTTTTGGATTGCAGGCACAAGTGAAGCTGGGGAATGTGCGACCCTCTTCCCTGGCCTCCGCGGCCCCCCTGGGGGTCGCGCCCCACAGATTGAAGACCTCTGCTCTACTCCTATGTGGATGACACCCAAATTATATTTTGCCCTCCGCATTGGACAGCTCCACCAATCCCAGTATGACTCTTTCTCTAAAGGAAGTTGCTGACTGGTTGAGGCTTAACTGATTTAAACTAAATGGGAGTAAAATAGAGGTGCTTTTACTAGGCAATCAACCCCAGCTGTGGGGTCCCCACTGTGGGCTGGTAAGTTGGGCACCCACCGTGCTCCTAGTCAGTCGTTCAAAGAATTAGGGTTTTGACAGGATGACAGATTGTCCATGGAGCAGCAAATTACCAAGGCAGTGCATGCTGTTTCGGACTACTTAGATATCTAAAAAAGATTCTATGGTATGTACTTCTGGATATGCAAAAAACTGCCATGCAGTATCTAATAATCGCTAGACTGGATTACGTCAATGTACTATACCTGGGTGTCCTGCAGGTGTGGCTAAAGCAGCTATGAATTGTTCAGAATACTGTGGTGCACCGATTATGCCATACCCCTCGTAATGCTTCAGTATCCCAACATCTTCACCAACTGCATTGGCTTCCTATATCTCAATGCACCAAGTACAAGGCCCTATGCTATGTGTATAAAGCCATGCATAAGGCTGGTCCTTTATTTATACCCTCCCTGATACTCCCATCCACCCCAAAGTCGGAACTTCGGTCTAGAAAATCCAATCTGGCCATCATCCCCATAATTAGACTGGAATGACAGGGAGGTCGTCATTTGCATTTCTGGGACCTAAATTATGGAGTGCCTTGCTACTCAATCTGTGTCTATGCAACTCCTACATTCCTTTTCGGAACATGCTTAAGACGTGGCTTTTTTTTAATCCTATATCAGCATTTCCTGGTCCTTGAACTTCTAAGGCTGGAATAAAGCTATGGAGTAGCTAATGTGCGCGTTATAAATTATTTTGATTGATTGATTACTGCTTTTATCGTTTATCACTCCTTTTAAAGCTGTTTTCTCAATATAATCTATTGTCTACTCTGAATGAGGAGCACAAGGCAACAATTGTGCCCTGATGATAACCAATCGAAAATAACTTTTTGAAAATGTTTAATGCAAAGATCTAACTACAAATACAAACGTATTTTTATAAATGTGTTAATACCTTTGGTACAGATTGAAGCAGTAAATCATACTAAATTCAATAAAAAATGCAGACTACATAGGTCTTACCTATTAACCATGAATAATCCACATAGATTGTAAAACAGATTTCAATGTTTCACACAAAT